>OX421507.1:7716120-8316120 GCA_949126835.1 Anisus vortex | reverse complement strand
TTGGATATTTAGAACCGAAAATAGGTTTTGAGAAAAAAAAAGGATATGCCCTATTAACATCCCTAATGTGCAGAAGAAGACTAAAGTTAATAATAACTGATTATTTAATCACTCCAAAGAATGGTTTACTCAAACATAGTGCCCATAGACTAGTTAATATTACACAAAAATGTGCAGTCTTTTGAAATCATTTGTTTCGCAATTTCGGTTTATTTTTCGGCCGAAACTAAAAATTTGGTTTTGGTCGGTCTCTACACTAATATACTTTTTTTTTAACTGTTAGGTATTTGTGTTTTTTTTTCCTTTTCTTAGTAGTATTGTTTGTTTAACATTATTAATAGGAAGTCAGAAGCTTGG
The DNA here is from genome assembly GCA_949126835.1 of Anisus vortex. NCBI lineage: Eukaryota > Metazoa > Mollusca > Gastropoda > Planorbidae > Anisus > Anisus vortex. The sequence continues at coordinate 8,315,763 of OX421507.1, read as the reverse complement.
CAGCAACAATTCATTAGGCCTATGCATGTTCCAGGGCCAGGCGACCGTAAACAATAAAAAAATAACAAAAACTAAATACCGAAAGATACGTTCTCACTACAGTTTTTATTGTAATATTGTTGGTTATTTTTTCTTTCTCTATTAACAAAACACATTGTAAGCTAATACTATATTTATATATACCTTCGGACTAACTTCCAGAGCGCCTGATGACGTTTTTATCTTATCTTATCTTATACATTACCGACGCTCCTTCTATAAAGAAGATTATTGCGTCCTACGCTCATCCGTGGTCCGAGTCTAGTCTTGCATTTTTATTAATGTTTTAAATGATGTTATAGCATAGTCCTGGATGATTTACGATGGACAAACAACAGTAATGCACACTTTTGATTCCCCGAGCATTCGCAATCAAATTACCTTTTAATTGTGGACTTTTTCCTCGGGTCTAACCAACGGGGTCTCCACAGTACAATGAAAAAGAAGAAGAAGATACGAACATAATAAAACTTTACAATGTACAAAAATAAAAGTTCACTTACCACCTCTAACGACATTGGGACCAAACTAATAGATTTCTAGAAAAAGGTTGTTTGGAACTATCATATCGAGATAAAGACTGTAAATAACCCATGCCTTATCTACTGATCAATCAATATAGGTTCAAGACAGACCGAGACCTAGACACGAGACATGGAATATATTGAGTTAGATTATCGTGCAAAAATAGCAACGCAGATAGATAGAAAGAAGGCACAAGTTTACTTCTTGATCAAATCATATTTATTTCTACAGCAAGCTGATACGCGCTCAGTTTCTAAGGAGGTAGTTCTCTGCCATTTATGTGACCACAATGTTTGTCAACGCGAATTACTGCGAGCATGTGTTCTCAAGGTTGATGTGTTTTGTAAGAACAAAATGAGCTCTCAGCTCAATGACAATCACCTTTATAACATTCTTTCGCTAAACTGTTCATCATTGGAATATAATATTTAACTTTCTCGAAAAACACACGTGGCATCATTTTCCCCCATTGATCGTATTGTGTATTATTTTTTTTTTATAGTTTTTCCCACTGATCTATAAAAAGAATGGATAAGGCACGGAAGTAACATTCTTGAAGACAAAATAAATAGGCTTTCACGTGACTTTCACTTATCTATGAAATTATATCAGTAAACACTGACCTACATTTCAAGTGACTTAGACTTCCTTTTTATCGTATGGATTTGTTATAATCATAAGTGGTTTATTACTGTAACTCGCTTATGTAGATAATGAATTCCCCTTTCCCAATATTCATTTTGACTTCAATTTGCGCATGCACATTTAATATAGAGGCGATATCCATTCTTTTATAGATCAGTGGTTTTTCCAGATATGCTTGCTTTTTCTTGCCCAGTGTCTTGAATTCCTGAAATGGCCTAATATATATTCCTGGCTTAGACTTACTTGGATAGTTCAATCGACAGTCGCGGTGACATGGACACTTATGGGAAGGGTGGGGGGGGGCAGTGTGACTCCCTGCGGTGACAGGAAGCAGTAGTTTAGATCTAGAGGCAACGTGGGCAACATCTGGATGAGGACGTCATAGAGAGATAGATTGAGAGAAACAGGGAAAAACAAAGAGAGAGAGAGGGAGAGGGAGGGGGGTGGAGGTAAGGGACAGAGGAGGGGATATAATATAACGATAACAATCATTTACACACTATAATTGCCTCAAACAAAATCCTGACGAGCCCTGGGTGGATCGGGGGCATGGGCACACCATGAGCCTGTTCGAGCGCCAGCCCGGATAAGGCGTACCGCGTAACATAGAGCACGGTATCCGCAGCCACATGCACTACACTACTTTTCCTCACCTGCGGGATTCCCCTCGGATCATTATCATTGTGGCATTGCTCGTATTCCTGCACTGTCGCCCGCTGGCACAAATTCCAGACTATAGGCCTGGACATCCAGGCACCATGACGGGGTTGAGGCTGGGCTGCTGTGCACATTGCGTCCCGGCCCCCACCAGGGCCCGGAGCCTCTCGGTGTTAGTACAATCAGACGCGCGTCAGTGACTATACCCCCAGGCATTAGCCCACCGGTGCGCTCGTGAGGCAATCGTACTGGTGGTTTTCAAACTTCGCCGACGATGAGGCTCATGGGTAGAGATGTGAATCACTTACAAAAATCGCATCGCGCCATGCTATTGCTTACGATCTGTTCAGTACACTCTCTCTGTTTACACTTTAGTTGCAGATGTTAGGGTGGGGAAAGCACAGACACATTTTTTTTACTAACCCTTTTTTTTCTACAACTGATGTCATGTGCCAGCGACAGATTGAAAGAATTCGGGTCACTCCAATTCAAAGAAATAAACTCAACACAAATTCATTTAAAATAATTTCTTAATTCATTCAATACTCTAGTAAACCGTTAATTTGTTTGATTGTTTCCCTTTCTGGTATTTTCAGATTATTTGAAGAATTTGACCTGTTCCAGGAACAAGTACATTGACGAAGCCACAAACAGCTGCATGCGATGTGATCGATGTACCTACATTGACCAACCATCCCATTCCCAGCATTCATGTGATCTGTGTTCTAGCCACAAGCCTAAATCTCATCTGGTGTACTGTCCCGACAACTGTGACACTCAAGGCAAAGGTGGTCTGGGGGACGGGGAAAGAATACTAGTTTCAATTCTGACGGGAACACTTCTTCCATTTCTTTCAATGTCATTTGCGTTTTTAATAATTAAATCATCCCGAGTATCCTGTATTGGCTTATATATCTCATCTATTTCAATGCCAGCTCACTAATTGACCGCTGAGATGACCCTGATATCAAACGGGAAAAGGGGGGGGGGGCGGTCACCCTTAAGACCAAATACCTCGTTACGATTACTTTCTCATGTAAGCAGTGGCGTAGCTAGGGGAGGGGGGGGGTCCGAATTCGAAAGTCCTGCCGGGCCCCTACTTGAGGGGGGCCCCCAAAGGAGTGTCCGAATTGTTATTTTCTCATGTCATAATGTCGAAAGACAAAATGCAGAGGCCCCTAAAGAGGCCAAGCTCCCCGGGCCCCCAAATTCCTAGCAACGGCACTGAATGTAAGCTTATAAAATGAACTCCAGTCTTTAATTTGAGCCCAATACATTATTAGAAAACATATAAATAACCTATAAGCTTACTTTAGTTATATCGCGGTATTTCTAGTGAATTTGCCCGGGCTGGTTAGTGGAGCGACCCTCTTTGTTTTTTGTTGTTGTTTTTTTGTTGTTGTTGTTTTTTAGATTCATTTAAAAAAATTGAAATGTTGACAGTTTTAAAGACAGTAAAATTGTAAAGGGTTGATAGTCTTGATACAATTAGTATTAAAAATTTTCGCATTTATCATCATCATATTCTAGTCCAAAAGCACTCTCGACAATCGTCTTTGGTAGCATTTACATTAATATACATTTTTTTGTAAATTATGTCTTTATTTTTCGGTCAATCTATGCCTTTCTAAATTGTTAAAACTTGTATTTTCCATAGAAAAGTTTTGAACATTTTTCGCCTTTATTTTAACTTGTGATCTACTGTGTCGGTGCTATACAATTGTTATAACTTAATTCCTTCAGAAATAAATGTACATTTAACATCATACAAATGTTGTCAGAAAATGTGTTTTAAAACCTTAGTTTATAGTTTAACTATAAATAAGTTAGTAACATTATTTGATCTTTAAGGCAAGTGTAACAGCGTTGACTTGTCCCTGTGGCCGCGACATATGAGGGGATTGTGTGGCCAGCACAATAACCAGCCGCATTACTTATCCTTAACTAATGTCAAGTATCTATGAGATCTGGATAGTCTCAAGACCCGGGAATAAAGCATAGCCATCACCACATATCGAGGCCAGGATCCCCGTTGTCCTTGTAGTTTTACTAAAAAAATATGTTACAGTTGAAAAATCTTATTTTCAAGTTTCAACTATTGATATGTAGTTAAGATATTATAGTTTAAGGTGAAATTGTGCAACGGTTGAGCATTGATTAACCCTCTCCATCCTTATCCCGGAAGGCAGGTGGTACTATTTGCCCCCCCCTTCCCTCTAACCCCCACCTTCTACTTTGTATTTTAACGTCAATGGTGATGCTCTAACATGCCATTCTTTGACTTAAAGACCAACATAACAGAAATGTAGGCCTACGTTCATTTTTATCCATTTGTATGTCTGTATTCAGTACCAGAACGCTAATAAATACCATTTATACAAAATAATTTAAATAATTGTTTCAAACTTAGCAATTAAATGTGTGTGTGTGTGTGTTGGGATTTTTTTTCGGGGGGGGGGGGAGGGGGGACTGGACCAAATCTCGTTGCACCTGGTAACAAAGCAAAGTGACGTCAGACAATGGAAAAGCGCTTAGTAAAGGTCTTATGGCCACGTTTTCTGCATTTTAATCCGGCTCTTATAGTTAACATTAAATACATTATGGTCTAGTGAGACATGCTTTATTTACTTTTGTGCCCCTTAAACATCAAACATCACTTCGGTATGGGGCGCATGGCATTGCTTACCTTAACAATTCAAACTTGTCACTTCGGACTTTTTTTTTTATATATATATTAATTAAAAGACCTATTCTTTTATTTTTGCAATCTCAAAATTTGAATAGCTAATTTTCATACTATTCACGATCAAAATCAACTATTAACTCAATTTTAAGAAAAATCTTTTTAGTAGTCAGGAATGTCGTCTTCTGTAGTGTGTTGCGTATTTTGAAAATAGCCTACGTTGCGTCACTTCCGTTTGCCCCCGTTTCAGTAAAAGCAGGCCAGCCAATCTACTGAGGATGTTGTGTACTTCATTTACTTATCAATTTATAGTATTTAATGATTAAAAGAAAAGAAATGTAACATTTGGAGTCAGCATTTTTTATGGGGAGTAACTCATTCTAATAAATATATACAATATTATATACATGGCTTTCTCACCTAAATTTATAGACTTTTCACATTAATATAAACATCAGCACCAATTAATTTTATATAGAGTCTATACATAGTTTACATAAGCGTAAAGCGTACAAAATAATTGGGGTTTACATCTGCTTATGTATTTTTCGTTAACGAAAAGGTATTCATTTTTTTTACAATAATGTTCCTATGTGTGAGTAAGTAGTTCTGACTGTGAGTCTTGTGTAAAACAACCCAACTACAACAAATATTACATTCTAAATCAAACAACCCCAAAAAACATGTTTTTCGTAAAAATGCTTCATCTCCATTTAATTATGTACTAGTTCTAGTATTTTGAAGATTTTGTCATCCACAAAGAACCAACAAAACACAACATCAATAGAAATATAATAGGATTTTTAAAAAAGCACTAAGCTTAATAAATATACTCTAACGTTAAATTTGGATTATCTTATCTTATAAGTTTACAGACGTTCCTTCTAGATAGAAGATTGTTACGTCCACTAGGCCCAAAACTCCTGCAGGGCGACAGGGATACGTCGGCGGCAGGGCTAGAACCCGCGACCTGTCAGTTGGTTTTTGGTTGACAGTCCGGTGAACTAACCGCTGGGCCAGTCGGATTAACGAATATGCAACATAAAGTGAATTAAGAAAATCGCTAAAATATTATTTTCATCATGGGAAGGGGGTGGAGGAGAAAGGGCATGTGACTGAAACTGTGAAACTATTTAAAGTGTTATCAAATGATTGATGTCTGTGTGCAAAATTTCCGTTCGATAGATTTACGAAATGTGGGTCAATTAACCTTCCAAATATCAGGTCATTCTTTTAAAGTAAATATATAGAAAGCATTTAAAAAGTAAAGGGAGATGGGGTTGGTGCTTTAAAAAATAATTCCCAGAATGTAAGTGTTCAGTTTGTAAATAATCTTTAGTTAGTATTAAAGTAACATTTCTTTCTTTCGAAAGGCTTAAGTTCCCACTATTATCTTTCATTGAAAATGAACAAGATTTATAGACAAGCAATAGTAATGTGTGTATAACTTCATGTAATAATAGTTTCTCTTTAATAATTTTCATGGCTTTGGTCCACAATTCTCCAGGGCGTAACAATATAAAAGGATGCATCCTGAAATGGAGGCACACCAAGATCCTGTTCGAGACTTGGCACCACGCGACATGCCGTAACAAAGAATACGGGCTAATACGCAAATAGCTTCCTCCCCACAAAGTTTCGGGGCATCTCGGCAAAACTATGAAATCTTTGATGCGTAACAGGGGCTATCCCCCGAGCGTTAGCCCACCGGTCTACTCTTAATGGAAGAGAATCGGCGGACTACACATGTTTATAATTGGTTTTGGCGCAAAGATTATTTGTGAATGTATTTATTTGTTGTGACGTAATACACAATTTGCTTTTTCGTAGTCTACGAGTTTCTTGTACGCCTTTACGTTTGGAAAGCTTCTGGAAAATCTATTCGATCAAAGTCGATATGAGCACGTATTAGTGCAGTTGTGGTTGTTGTTGTTTGCTTAGCTAACAGTGAAGTTGTTAATAGTGTACATACAATCAAGCTTTAAGTTAATCGTTTAACAAACAATGAGTGGCTTGAGTTATTATTATAGAGAACAAAAACCTAGACAGGCATCAGAATTGCCGAGGATTTGTAACACAATGGTAAAGGGACATAGCGCCTAGAGCAGGGAGGGAACATCTTTGGGAACCTATCTAGAATATTAGTTTTCATTATTTACTGCCTTCGATACTAACTGATGCAAGACTAATAAGCAATAATTGGTTATAATTAAATGCAAACAAAATACTGAAGTTTTAATTCATTGGAAGTAATGAAAACTTGATTTAGACTAGACGTTCATACTTGATTGAAAATCAGTAGGCCTACTTAAATATGCCTATTTCTGATTGATCTATTTCCCTTTTGTATATAGTGTTCTATTTTAGCAATTATTTGATGTAGTGTTAAAAAAAAAATAGCCTAACATTTGAATGTTCTATTATGTTTCTTAAATCAATACCAACGTTGCGTAGTTATGATATAAATAAACTATAAATAGTCAAATAAATACCTTGTTACTATGGTGGGTGGGAGAAGAATGCTCATATGTACATAACACATGGGAGGATTCTAAAAAATGTACCGTTTATAACTGATTGAGGGGGGGGGGGGCGTACAAATATAGCATATTTGCTGCTTCTGTACTAAATGAATGGCCCTTTACTATCTTGGTATCTCTCTTTTCAAGGCCATCACAAAGAATTAATTGTACTTTTAAAAAAAATAGTTTTAAATGTAGGGCCTTTTAGTGCGTTCTGATGCAATTCAATTTTAAAGTAAAGATTAAAAAGCTATTTCAATAAAGTTTGTGGACATATAATTTTACTCATGTAATACATTGATATATGACTTTCAACTAAACAAGACAGTTTTCAAATTAAGTCATGAAAGATTTATAAAACTCTTTTATTAGTCCATTTGCATAGACAAATTCATATTAATTTATTTTCTATAAAACGGCATTAAGGTATGGAATGTGTTGTATGAAACAACCAGGAACATCAATAATTTTACATCATTTCAACTTCCAATTCAAATGCATTACTATATTATAATTAAACCATATATATTTTTAATGCAGTTTGTGTGGGAATGGATGTTTGAAACATACAATATAACATCATGATACAAAATAGATGAAAAATAAAATTTTATATCTAATATCTCAAAGCAGATGCAAATACTTTTAATTCATTTTGTATAAAAGGCATGTTTTAACACACCAGATAGCATAATATTGAACAGATTGAAAATAAAATGTGGATGGCTAATGTCACACATAGCAGATTCACTAGATCTATATTGTCACTACACTCAAGAGTCCCAAAAAAAGGCAAACTCTGATTTCTGATAGTTTTGGCAAGAATTAAGTTTATAATAAAGGAAAGAGTCATTAATAGAAACATTTAATAATAATAATCATAAGAGTAATTTTAAAAACGGGAGCATCCCATCGCCTGCAGCCTTTTGAATTTTGGATACTGTTCCAGGGAGGAGTCACGACATTTTTCAATTCTGAAAGATCAGAAAAAGAAAAAAAAAAACAAATTCAACTTAGTATGATGCGATAATGAAATATTTCATTGAAATCTGTTGTGGTCATTTTTCTGTCCCTGGTGGTTTTCTAAAGTTTATCATTTTCTCGCTGGCACATGACACTGAGGTAAAAGAAAAAGACGTTGATAAAAGTATTAAATATTTTGATTCACATTTACCTTTGACCTTCGTAAAAAAAAGAGGATGCCGCAATTTAGGTGCGATCATTTTTGGCTCGTGTGAATGTTTTTCGCCGGGCGTTTTGACATTATGAATACAAACAGAGCAGACCGTAAAGTAAATAGAAAGCGTCTGTTAGAAAAAAAATTGTGTTTCGAATTCGGGCGTTTTACGCTAATGCTTAAAACAAAAGGAAAAAATATATTTTAATAATAGTGTTCAAAATTTGTATATTGATCAATTCATTTTATAACTATCCAAACTTTTTTCAACCCGCGCTTATTCTTATTTCATGGTTATGGTGCACGATTTACAGCGGCAAAAAAAAAAGCTTGCATTTTGCGTTACTTTTTTTTTTTAGCTCCGTGGTATACGCAACGTGGCCAATGAATTACTGATCTTAGATGTCTAAAAAAATGGATAAGCCTTCCATCGTTTGAGTCCAGGGCATAACAATTTAAAAGGGCGCATCCCGCTGCACGCTGTAACTAAGAATACAGGCTAATACGCACATTTCTTTCTCCCCACCAAGTCTCGGGGCATATCGGAAAAGCAATGAAATCTCGGACGCGTATCAGGGGCTGTCCTCCGTGAGTTAGCCCACCAGTGTACTCTTAATGGGAGAGATTCGGCGGTCTACACACTTCAACAGCTTTGAGGCCCATAGGTATAGAAGTGCCAATGCATTACCAGAACTACCTAAGTATAAGGGTTTTTCTTAGCCTAATAAGCCTATACATTCAATTTGTGTACTGAGAGAGAAAGAGCTATAATAAAACTAGAGGCCGACCAGAAAACAAATTTTTGGTTTCGGCCAAAAACGAAACCAAACTGAAAGTTATAAATTGTTTTTCTGCCGAAACGGAAGCCGAAACGGAAGCCGAAACTTTCACTGCACCTTCTGCCAAAACCGAAGGATAAACCAAAATTGCCAAAAACAAAAGATTTAAAAAGATTAACTTTAATTGTCTACTTCACAAAGAATAATTTGAAACGGTTTCACTAAATGAAATTATCAATAAGCAGAGTAACAAATGCAGCACTAGCGTTGCAGTCTGAATTATAAAAGTTAAAATAGATATTCGGCTTATGACCGAAAGCCAATTTCAGTTTCGGCCAAAACTGAAAGCAAACAGATAGCTATCTTTTTGTCTTCGGCCGAAACCGAAACTACGCCGGACCGAAATCGATACCGAATTTCGGTCAGCCTCTAAATATAACAGTGTGAGGCTGGCAAAAAAATGTAACTTTACCTGGTGAAGTAGTAGTTTCATCTTGCAATCTCTTAGTTGTAGCAGTTGGAACTAAGGCCTGAGGCTTACAGCAGTACTTGCCGTTAGAGGACGCGTACTCGCAAGGTACACTGTCCTTTTTCATCAGGGTCATGTTCGCGAAATTGAACTCGCAGCAGATCCTATCATCTACTTTTGAGCAGGCTTGGACTTCCAAAAATGTACAGTTCCTGCATTTCTGAAATACTGGTGGGTACCAGTCTGTTTGGAACTCATCACTGTCGGGGGCGTTGCAGCCATAGAATGCTGCAATCAGTAGGCAGACCGCCAGCATTTTGGTCATTGTTAAAACCTGTCTGAAGAAGAAGAAAAAAGGTATATAAGAAAAAAATTCAATTGCACTTTAAGTTTTAAAAGATTTAACGGGTATTTTTTGAAGGAGGTGTGTTTTTTATAAACTGCCGATGCAATGAATTCTGGTGATTTGTGCTTCATAACAAACCCAGGCATCTTGAACTAAAACGTGATTTCGAACATGTAAAGAAATGTATATTTACAAAATCTCACAAGCAAGCACGAACAGCAGGGATATTTTCTTTATGTAGTCACTACAATCCTGTGTGAAATCGAATGATTGGTAAAGATGTGTTTATCTCTGTTTGCTGCAATATAAATTTCATCATTTTTTTTAGATTTATAACCTGCGGAAGTCTCATGGCGATTACTTAAAGACTAGTGGTTATGCCCGTCAAAATGACGGAGAAACGAATGACTACAATGTGTTTTGTTAACAGAGAAAGAAAAGAGACTATTACAATAAAGACAATGAACGTTTCTTTTCGGTATTTAGGTTTTGTTCTTTTTAATTGTTTCTGGTCGCCCGGTCATATGCATAATAATTGTTACTGTCAAGCTTCTGGTATTAAAACGTAGCAAACAGTTGTGTTGACTTGACTTGTTATTAATAATAGACTATTAAATAAACAATAATATACTATCTAAAAGGGAAAAAAAACACAATACCAAACAAGGAAAATGTAAATAATTAAAAAAAAGCGTAGAAAAATATATTTCAATACCATAAAAACTAAAGTGAGAACGATTTATTTCGGTATTTAATTTTTGTTCTTGCTTATTGTTAAAACAGTGTTGAGAATGTTTCTTTCGGTATTTAGATTTTGTTATTTTGAATTGTTTCTGGTCGACCTGACCCTAGCATATATGCATAAGAATTGTGGCCTCAAGGACTGGCGTGTGTGTAAACCGCCGATACATTCCCATTAAGAATACACTGGCGGTCGAACGCATGGGGCACAGCCCCCGCAACGGGTCCGAGGTCCATTACACTGCCGAGAGGCCACTGGTCTCGGTGGGGATGAAGCAATGGACGCTGCAATCCCGTCTCGAGAACCAACCGGTGCCTGGATGCATGTACCTATAGTAGGCCTATAGGATTTGTGCTACCGGGTGACAGTCCAGATATTCTGGCGAGCCACCACGATAATGATCCTTAAGGGAACCGCAGTAAACGATCGCTGCGCTGCGGAAACCTTCCCTGTTACACGGCACGCCGCGCCTTCGGCGTGTCATTGGGTGGCTGGAGCCTTCGGCGTGTCATTGGGTGGCTGGAGCCTGGACAGAGATTGCTCAATCCTAAGCGTTACGCCCTGGACACAAGAGCCGAAAGGCTCGTTCAGGTTTTTTTAAGAGATGTTTTAATTCGATATGAAAATGTAGCAAACAGTTGTGTGACTTGACTTGTTATTTATAATATTAAATTAACAATAATATACTACCTAAAAGAAAAAAAACATAAATACAAAACAATAAAAAAGATAAATAATATTTTTAAAAAAATAGAAAATAATATTTCAATGCAATAAAAAACTAAATTGAGAAAGATTTTTCGGTATTTAATATATGTTCTTGCTTACTGTATCAATAAAACAGTATTGAGAATGTTTCTTTCGGTATTTAGTTTTTATTTTATATTGTTGCTGTCAAGCTTATGGTACCCGGTATTTGAAAGTAATCATTTATAGGCCTAACTTGTTTTTTTTATAATTCGAATCATTTAATTTATAAAGTGTATACAGTCGCCTATTAAAGGATATTCTCAATAGCGACGTAAATCCATTAAATAATTAAAACATTTGGTTACTTTTACTTAGGATAATGCAAACATCAATAATGAAAAAAGAAATAATTTGATAGACATTACGTCATACGCTAGTATTTTTTTTAATGTAAACCATTGAAACTCTCCAAGCCAAATTGCGGTGCGTAACTTTTAAAAAAGGTCTCGCCACATTTAAAAAACAACAGTAGAATTGGGAAAATCCGGAAAGACCCTCGCGTTCAACATAGTGAATGTCGCGTTCAACATAGTAATTGAACGGAAGTGGCCATTTGCTATGTACCGTTATATTTATTTGCATAGATGGATATGACATTTTAGATTTTTTAAATCAACACAATTATGATTATAAGTGATAAAATAAAATTACCTTTTGGAGGACGTTTCCAATTTATACATTTAATTTTTGGCCCAAATAGTCAAACGGCTTAGGAGCCTATAGCGAACAAACATATATATAAATAAATATATAAACAAACATATAAACAAACTCACGGTAATTATATATGTTGATGATGATTGATGATCATGACAAAGTCTCTTCCCCTCTAAATCGTTGCTGTTTCCTGATGTCAGCTATTTTATTTAGGGCATTGTGTTGGCCACATAATCAAGGCTTAACCGAAATTCGCCTCGGACATACGTGTCACTGATTTATAATTAGTATTTAATGAGCATATTTTTGTTGAGAAATCTTTAAGCACTATGCCCTAGAATGTGAAGTTTTCGATATTTACGGAAGTGCGTAATTATTGTGTTAAGTTTTGGTGTTTTGGTAGCGGAGACTTGTTCTTGTGATAGTAATGAAATATGATGGTCACTACAATAGACCTTCATGTATAGAAATAAATAATAAAGATTGGAATTGCAACAACACACATGAAACTAATCTAAGCCTCTAGACCAGGGGTCATTAGCCTTTAATTAATAGTGTGCTCAAGTAGGATTTCATTCTGACAACAGCCTAATAATCATTCTGTAGAAGAAACTTAAACTGCCTTTATGAGAGGGGAGGGTGGAGTCTTCCGCGTTTCATTGAAAATTTTCCTTTGAGACTAGTCTGTCACGCGTGCCTTAGGTTTCCGACCCCTGCTCTAGACAACAATTAGCTGCTGTTTCAGCGAGTGGGTACTGTAAGGTATATAACGACTTAATGGGTTTACTATCAATATTCTCTTCTGCACTCTCTGCATTTTCTGCTATTGTCAGTGTCATAGTCTTTATCTTTTACATTTTCCATAACATCTTAGCTCAAATCTCCGAGACGCTCTAATAGAACTACAGACATCTAATGCACATAAAGGGAGGTGGTGAAGCCGGTGCTCTGCACCAAGGCCCATATGAGATTTTGGGGAGCGCATGAATCTTACAATTCAAAATGAAATGGGCAAAAAAGCAAGTGTTTTTTTTATTGTTGCTTTGAGGCTGAGCGGAAATGGTCCTAGGTCTCCTAAAATCTTATAGGACCTTTAAATTTGGTTTTATTCGAATGTGTACTTGAACAGTTTGTTAAATATGCAAATTAGCCTCTAGTTGTAGTATAATTTTTTCCGATTATAGCATTTCAGATCTAAATCATTGATTCTAGAGGCCCTTACAAATATGGTAGCTTTACTGGCTTACAGCCATTCCTATTAACTTAGTAGGCCTAAATAGCCCTGTACTAGTACGCCAGTCGATGCTAACCAGTTCATCCTATTAAACTGGTGCAAATGATTTCCGGTGATATAGCCAGGTGGATCAAAGAGGCAATAGACCCACCTGATATTTCCAAATTCAGATATTTTTATGTGAGGGGAGGTATGAGGTAACATAATTTTAGACAGATGCATTGAAAATTTAACAAATTCAATTTTTTTAGTCATTTTAAATTTTAAAATTGCTTTTACACAATTTGCTTCACCTTTTGTCTTTATATTTTATTATCCAAATTAATCAAACTTTTCCCAATATATTTTTCTTTGTAATTTTATTTATACTGAAGCGGAGGAAAGGCTACATTAATTTAAACTAAAAAAACTGTACTTGGTTATGGATTTCAAAAGGCTTGTATGGCTTTGAATGATTACATTCTAATGGTATTTTTATGACAGTTAAACAAAATGGTCCATAGACCTATTAAAAAGATTCCTGATTTCTTAAAACGTATTTAATGCAAAGAAATCATCTAGATATGACTAATGTTGGAAAGGAGAGTTTAAAACAGATCTAGCACCAGCAAAGTTCTTTTCTCTCAAAGGCCCTTGTTGTGATCGCTGCTTCACTGGCCCTATTGATCAATTCGGGTTTACTACTACAAGTTGGAGCCAAGTTTCAGGCATGTCAGATACAAGACTGAATCTTAAAGTCACTTGTTTAAAAACACAAACTACAAGAAAAATAATACACTCTCGTGCTGCAATCAAATATATGCCCTTGACATGGCCTTCTTCTTCTTCATAATACTGTGGAGACCCCGTTAGGACCGAGGAAAGAGTCCACAATTTAACTAAACATAAAATAAAAAACCTCACAAACAACAATTATAAACAGATGACAGAGTGTCACTTTTGGTTTTTAGTCCAGCCCTTCAAAGAAGATTTGAAAGCCGGCACAGTAGGGGTAAAACATTGACTATAAAAGTTTTCATCACCTAGGCTATGCAAAACAATTTAAGTTACAAAGTGAACTGTACTGATAGTTTAATGCTGTCATAATCAATGGCACCTTACCGCATGGGGAAAGTTATACTTGTATATAGAGACCGACCGAAATTCGTTTTCGGCTTCGACGCCGAAAATAGGCAAAAAGTCTCATGTTGACTTTCGGTCGTCAGCCGAATATCTATTTTAACTTTAGAATTTCAGACTGTTACGCTATTGCTGCATCTATTACTCTTATTGACACTTTCATTTAGTTAACCTGTTGTGAACTAATCTGTATGAAGTACGGATATTAAACGAAAACCGGAATTCGAGAGGAAATCATTCATAACTGTGTTCCACGATTTATTTATCTTTTTATCTCGAACAAATATTTTTAAACCCTGTTTGATTCGCACAAAATTATTCATTAACATTATATTCCTTGTAAACACATGTTTGTCAGAGTCGACTTATATGCCTATTGTTTTTTTGTTCTTTTTCAAATCCCGAATTACAACAGCAAACGCAGATGTTATCGCTAGTCGTCGGCACAGCTATTTGATCTACGTATTCGACAAGAAAAACTGGAATTTCCCCACTGATGCTGAACAGACAAATAGACCCGATAGACGTAGGGTTGTTAGATGCTTAGACTTCAAAATGAAGACATAGATAGAGAAAATGGAGGTCATATTTATAGTGTTTCATTTGAATCTTCCCCGTTAAACCCTTCAATCAGTTCAGTTTTATTACAATAGCTGACAATATAATGTCTAGTGGTAAAACTTACCTAAAAAGAGTCTTTTTCAAACTTAAACAGGCTTTTAATTTAATGTACATTGAAAATCATTTTGCAATAGGGCAACTTAAAAAAAAGCAAGAACTTTACAGCGCATGGAAGGTTGTTTTTTTAATGTTCATCTTTTTATGGGATTTATATATATAAGTTGTATACAAATATTCTTTTAATGTGTGCAACTTGTATCATATCTATATTATAATTAGAGTCTATAAAAGTCTAAATTTGAAAATTCATTTTGATTTCTCACCATCCAAAATCACCAGGTTCTAAGTATCAATGGTCCTTTCTATTCATTTGGTTTATAAAATTGTGTTTTAGTATAATCTACGCAAATTTGTCTTTTTCTACCAATAACGTACTTTGCCCAGGGGCAGGAGGGAGGGGAGGGGGAACCAAAACCCGGTTTGAAATCGGATTTATAGAACCGAAAATTGGTTTTGAGAAAAAAAGATATTAACATCCCTGGTTCTATGGTTTACTTACATAGAGCACCCATAAACTACCGTAAATAATATTACATAAAAATGTGCAGACTTTTAAAATCTTTTGTATGACATTTTCTATTTACCTATTTTTCGGTGCGGTTCCGATTTCCGCAGAATGTGTACTGAAATTTTAAGCATCGGATTCGGTTTCGGCCGAACGTCAATTTATTACATTTGGTATGGTTTCATTTTCGGCCGAAACAAAAAATTTGGTTTCCGTCGATCTCTACTTGTATAAGAAGAGACGGCACAAACATTACCAACAGTTGAAAGATTATTATAAAGCAAAATGTAATTGTCTGCTACTTACAGTTAGGCCTACAGCAGTCTTGTTATTGTGAATGTAAAGAAATGTCCCAGTCTCCTTAAAAGGCGAATCTAAAAAAAAAAACACACAAGTGGGTGGGGCCAGGTAAGCGGTCGTGGCTGTTTCAAGTTGGAATCACACGAGGAAATCGATTCCTGTCATCGTTATTTTTAGACACATCAACAACAAACAAACAAAAAAAGCTAAATGGAATGATACCACAGTCAATTAGTTTAGTTTGTAAAATTATGAGGTTGATGTGTGTTCACACATATTACATCTCTTAACAGAAGGGAGTGAGGGGGTGGGAAGTGGGGTCTACTGTTTTATTGAGGCGCGTGCTGATCTCGTCGGTGGCTTTGTATTGTTATTTCGAAGGTATCGTTTTAAATAACTGTAAGTTGTTTCTGTTGGTGTTTTTTTATGAGAAAGGAGAGGGGGAGAGGGGAGAAGGACTAGAGAGGGCGTCCTTCGGTCAGCTAGATCAATGTGTGCAACGGCATAAAGGCCTACACACGTGTGTTTTCGTGAATTAATGGTGGATTCGTATAAAGTTTAAAAATAAATTAAATGCTGATGCCTGTTAACGGTCAAGATGGTGGATCTATAGATCTTGATATGATCTTCTGATCGTCTGCGGCTAGACGTGGCTATCTCTCCCACCGTCTGGAGCGACCCTTGGCGCCTAGCTCTACTCCAATCGAGCAGTGGCTTATAACCGGTAAACTGCCTCTCCACGTGTGGTGCCTACGCCTTGCAGCGAAGCTGGAGTGACCTCTCCAGGTTGGGGTGAGGGAAGTCGAAAAGGAGGCCACGATGGCCTGGGCGATGCTTAAGAAGGCCAGGTGTTGCCCATGCAGCAGGCCCTCTATCTCCACGCTGATGGTGATTCCAGGGGAACAGCTAGCTGATACAACGAGGGACCGTCTTCGTCGCAGGAGTTGCCAGAGAGATAGCGCGTTCGCTATAAAACTGCCTTAGGGACTCCATCTCCTGATTGTTCTGTTAAGGTTTACTCCTTTAGCCTCTCCTTGCACAGGTGTAACCGCGAGGCAGCGGAGGTTTGAGATCGGAGTTTCCTACTCCTAGATGAGCTACCTATCAAGGTTTACGAGCCCCATCTGCCCGAAGCTGCTGGTTTTAAGGCGCCAGCGGCCGCCTTCGCCCTTTCTCCTGTTAGTTGAAACATGATCCGCCAGACTTAGTTTCGATTCATTCGAGAAGGCCAGGAGTTGGACTTTGGTCAGCAGAGGCTATTTGAGACGCAAACCATGAGGGTATTTCGAGAGGAGTGGGTGCTTATTTCCCACCCACATTCCCGGCAGTACTAACCTTGGACCACCGTCTAATGTTTACGTTTTAAATAAATGTCATTCATTGTATTTGTTTCATTTCTTTTTAATCTTTTATTTTAAATTGTGGTGGAGGGAGTAGGGGTAAAGGTAACGTGACACTGTACCGGCCGCACCCTCCCATTGTACTGCTCGGCCGATGAGACTGTAAAAAAAACTCTTTCGTTTTCATTCCGAGTAGAGGTATTCAATTATATCAAGCGGAACGGTTTACCAATCATTATCACAGACACACAGGTGTACGGTTATACAGATACACATGAACAAATGTAAAGACACATACTTACGTCACACAACACACAAAATGGCGATCACAAAAGGTGTATACATGCACATACTTACGTCACACAACACACAAAATGGCAATCACAAAAGGTGTATACATGCACATAGTTACGTCACACAACACACAAAATGGCGATCACAAAAGGTGTATACATGCACATACTTACGTCACACAACACACAAAATGGCGATCACACAAGGTGTATACATTAGAGACCGACCGATATTCTGTTTCGGCTTCGTTTTCGGCGCCGAAAATAGGCGAAAACCCCTTTTCGGCGTGGATTCGGTTTCGGCCGAAGACAAAAGTTTAGTTTTCGGTTTGTGTACGGTTTCGGCCGAAACTGATATTGACTTTCGGTCATCAGCCTAATATCTATTTTAACATTCAAAATTCTAAATGCTACGCAATTACTGAATCTTTTTCTCTGCTTTTTGATACTTGCAATTAGTTAAACTGTTGTGAATTAATCTGTGTGAAGTAGGGATGTTAAACGAAAACCGGATTACGGGAGGAAATCATTCATAATGATGTCACACGATTTATTCATCTTTTTATCTGAAGAAATATTTGTAAACCCTTTTTGATTAGCACAAAACATTTCCTTAACATTATATTCCTTGCAAACACTCGTTTGTAAGAGGCGACTTATAGTTTTTTGTTTTTTTTCGAATTCCGAATATTGCTTGTGAATTTGCGATACAAGCACATACAACAGATAATGCAGATGTTAACGCTAGTCGTCGGTACAGACCTTTGATCTACGTATTCGAAAACAAACAAAATGGAATTTCCACACTGATGCTGAACCCTCCTTTAACAGACAAACAGACCGATAGACGTAAGGTTGCGAGATACTTGGACTTCAAAAGGAGGACATAGAGAGACAAAAAGAATGACATATTTAGTATTTCACAGTCCACAATCAGTTCAGTTTTATTACATTAGCTGTCAATAATTGTATAGTAGTAAAACTGACCCAACATTTTATTTAATGTAGACTGAGAAGCAACTTGGGCAAATTAGAACAACTACTTTGCAGAGAATGTAAGGTTCTTTTCAAAAACTTCTAATTTTCTGGCCGGATGTCTATCAACCCTAGATAGATGTGTCTGGGATTTTATTCATATATAGATCTAATATAATAGTCTAAATTCATGACACTACAGCTTTTGACTTTTGCTAATCCAAAATCAAGTATGTTTTTTTTTTACAAAGATTTCACCACGTTATAAGGATCAATGGTCCTTCGTATTATTTTTTTAGTATAATCAATGCAAATTTTTCTTTTCCAAACTATAACTTTAATTGTTTTGAGGCGGAGAGGGGGACCCGAAAATGGGTAAAAAATCGTATATTTAGAACTGAAAATAGGTGTTGAGAAAAAAAAAGATATTAACATCCCTAATGTGAAGTACAAGACTGAAGATAATTATAACTCATTATTTAATCACTCCAAAGAATGGTTTACTCAAATAGAGTGCCCATAAACTAGTTAATATTACATATAAATGTGCAGTGCAGTATTTTGAAATCATTTGTTTCGCATTTTCGTTTTTTTTTCGGTTTCGGCCGAAGTTGTAGTTATAGTTTTGGTTTTGGCTTCGGTTTCGGCCGAAATTCAATGTATAATATTCGGTATGTTTTCGTTTTCGGCCGAAACTAAAAATTTGGTTTCGGTCGGTCTCTAGTATACATGCACATACTTATGCAGGGTCAATGTAAAGCTCATTCAAAGACAAACAGATATGAATGCGCTATATAAAATATGTCATTTGTAAAATGTATAATTTGCATGCAAACAAATATACGCACACAAAAAAAAATCTTACAAAACCAAATGCGCATGCATTTAACACACCCACGCACACAGAAGTGCAAAAACAAAACACACGCCAAATACCACACCATCAAACGTTCACACTTTGAGACACACTTAACATTCAACTACACACAGGCACAGTATTGGACACTTAAAAAAGGTGTAACATAAACAATAGCATGCATGCACAGAAAC
Source organism: Anisus vortex (assembly GCA_949126835.1). Taxonomy (NCBI): domain Eukaryota; kingdom Metazoa; phylum Mollusca; class Gastropoda; family Planorbidae; genus Anisus; species Anisus vortex. The sequence continues at coordinate 8,296,275 of OX421507.1, read as the reverse complement.
AAAGAGAAACATGCACACTGGTGCACAAATGCACAAGAATACAAAACTGGTTAATATACTAATACCGTAAGATGGGATGAGTACACTGATCTCTAAAAAGACTGGATTAGGCTCGGAAGTGACATTTTTGAAGAAATTTCCGACATTTTGTTTCCACTGCACTGATCAATATATATATATATATTTTCCGTGAGTTTGTTTATTTATTTAGATGTTTGTTTCTGCTCTAAATTCTCTTAAGCCGTTTGACTAATCGGGGAAAAAAGTTAAATGTGTAAATCGGAAACGTCCTCCAAAAAAAAAGTTTTATTTTTTCAACAATATTGCTTAATTCGTTAATTTATTTGTTAAAATAAACTTAGACCTATTACCAATCACCGTATGTTAAGGTTATACAATGCGCGTAGTTTCCAAATGATGTTCATTTGAAATGCGTTCAAATTTTGTGTGTTTCGGGACCGGGTTTTCCCGTACTGCGAAATATTGCTGTCTACTTTTTTTATTATTAACTTTTTTTATCTTTTGGTATTTGTTTTCTTTTGATCGTATTATTGTTAGTTTTATATTATTAATTAGAAGTGGGAAGTTTGACAGCAACAATTCATATGCATATTGTGTAAAATGGCTGCAACATAGATTCCGTTCCGATCTATTTATAGATCAGTGGCGCAGTAAGTTTTAGACACAATTTTGTTTATATCTGTAAGGGCAGTGGAAATTGTCAGTTTTTCCTTTCTTCTATAGATCAGTGCATTTCTTCACATTTAAATTTTCTCAGAGCAATTTATTAAGAAGGCGCAATCCAGTCTATTTATAGATTAGTGGATGAGTGTCACCATCCTAAGCGACTTTGGGCTATTAAGGAAAAATTGTTTCGATTGCCATAATTCCAAAAAATATTATAATTTCAGGTCTTTCTATTGTATATAATACATAATAAAGATATAGGTAACTAACTATTTAGCAGTGTTTCAATGTGAACAAAGTATTTTCTGAGGTACAGACATCTTTTCAAGATGGCCGTCTGACATGCGATTTTAACCATAGCTAAGATAACCTGTAAAATTATTACTACCCAGAACTTTTTAAGGTGATTATATTTATTTAACTTATGTTTTCTATCTTTCTAAAACTTACTTAACGGGGACTATTAAAGCTATCACCGCTATTTTACTTAGAATAAGGGTGGCCATAGTCCCCCCTTATAATGGCAGCGTTGACGGGGTGACTATGGCCATGGGGAGAAGTTATTTTGTTCTTGGATTTATTGCACACAGTTAACCTTTTCGGTTTATTATTCATTTTTTTGTGTTCATTTAAGCAGATTGTCACTGAGAAAGAACAATGCATCCGATTTTGAAAGCAATAAATTAACTTTTTTATATTAGAAAACAATGTCTGTCAAAAAAATTGGCAATGACATTTTTTTTTCACACTGTAAAACAATTTTATAGAACTATTATAAATACCAAACCATTGAATGTACCGAATTAAACAAATTTTGTTTATTTTAACTCAAAGAACAAGTCACTATGCTCAGGACATACCAATCGACGCTACAGTTAAACATCCATTGAGACTTGCATTAGTAGATCATAAAAAAATAAACATTTTTTCCACTTTTTTTAATTTAAAGTGTTTTTTTATTATTATTTAAGTTTTTTATTTTCATAATTTGTTTCATCTTAACTTTTTTGTCTGGATAAATTAAACAAATTTCGCCAAGTAACCGTTACATACTGCTGTTTTATGCTTTATACGACACATTTAAAAGGTTACCTGTAATTTCTAAATACTTGCATTGACACATAAATGTCATTAATTCCTGCACCAATAATACCCGTCAAAATCAACCCTGTAAGAAGTAGAAATTGGTTAAATTAGAAAATAATAATAGCTGGCCATAGTCACCCCAAACCGGGGTGACTTTGGCCACCCTACAAAATATGTCTAAATTAAACTAAAAATTTTTCATATGAAATATATTCAGGTTTTTTTATCTCGAGGACAGGCAATTTTTCATGATTTAGAACTAATTTTAGGTTTATAAGGTGACCTCTGTTTAAGATATATAGAAAAAAAGCTTAAAAGTGGACCATAGTCATCCCATGTTACTGTATAATTCAAACTGTTTATGTGCAGTGTGCCACAAAATATCTTGACACTCTACGGAGAAATAACAAGGATTTATAATCAGTGTGAAAGGATAAAATGCAGATTTGCATAATATGATCTACTCGATCGATCCTTTACCTTCTGCCTCGTGACATCAAAACTGGACGGTGTCAACTGGCTGCCCGTTGCAACCATGCGGCACACATGCACACACACACTCACACATACACACACGGTCAGGCGCGCACACACGCACCCAACTGTGGACTTCTTATCACGCCGTAATAGGTGTGTGTTTAAAAGAATGTGTATGAGAGGGGTTGGTGGGGGTGAATCAATCTGTGCTCTTATAGATAAGCTTTGTTGATCAAGCACTTATACACATTAGTTCTTGCTCATGAAATAAGAAAAAGTGTTTATATCCCTATGTTTATCTGAGTATTGTAATACATTGTTGTTGTGTTGTATTCCATAATGTTATATGTATTTTTACTACTGTGCTCTCAGCCATTCTCAGGGCTGCGGGGTCGGTAGATAAATGCTCCGACTCCGACTCCTCATTTTTTTTTACTTCCGACTCCACTCCGACTCCTCTGTATTAATATGAGAATGTATTTTGTACATTCCTTGAAGGAAAGAAAGGCAACATACATCTACATGTCATTACCACAGGACTACTGGCTGGGATTTACTGTATTTAATTTTAAATATTCATGGGCCCCCTAAACTCTTGAGGGCCCCGGTACGGCGTACCGGCTGTACCCCCCTCTCGTGGGGCCTTATCAGTAGAGGTCACGATCGGCGACTCTAAGGGGCAAACGGTTAATCCCTTACTATAGAGAGGCTAGGTTACACCTGCCTTCCCTGTAACAGCAGAACTAGGGATGTTAAAACCGGTTATCGGTTCTATAAAACCGGTTAAAAACAACATTTCGGTTACCCAACCCTCCGCGCAATGTCACAAGTCACATGCCGGAAAAGCCAAATGTGCGTAGTTTTGTAGGTATATTTGAAAAATACTTCAAACTTTATTAGTGTTTGCAGGGCATTCAAAGGGTTGATTTGTGTGAATACAATATGATTTTGTACACTTTACCATAAAATTATTTAGAATTTAAAAAATCTGGGCTAATTGATTAAAACCGATAATAGTTTTCAATTTTTCAATAGTGATAATCAAATTACCGATTATTGTTGACCATAATATTAAGAAGCATATGAAGAGGCATATATTTATGGTAACTTGTAAAATAATGTGTTGAAAGATAATCAAAAGAATGTGTATTTAATAGTGCCGTTAATAATAAAGCACAGACGCGGTGTTTTGAAAATCAAAACGGTTTTCAGTTTCAAAACCGGAATCCGGTATTCCGGTATTCGTTTAACATCCCTAAGCAGAACACAACACTATGAAAATTATAGCCTAAATATTGCCGCTCCTAATTGTGCGTTGCGTGCGTAGCGCATTTATAAGGTGTAAAGGCGGCATTTTTTTGTAGGCCTAATTGAACGCAAATTACATAAGGAAAGAATCGTAAATCTGTAAAAGCCTCTCTAGGCCTCTAATAAAGGTATGCTTGTACACTAGTAGCTTAAGATGCGTTTAATTGAGGACCTTTGACCTAGGCCCAAAGCAGTGTTTAGTATTCCGAGAAAACCACGCGTGCCATGTCCTAGCATTTGAAATCATTACAAACAATCTTAATGGTAATTAGTAATTTGGGCACTTGTATAGCGTCGTCAATACCAGCGCAGTGCTTTTCATTTCAAATTAGTTCAAAAGACTTTTTGTGTGTGTCGACCCGCTTTAACTTAGTATGACAATAGGAATAGGAACTTGAGTAGGGATGGGGACTTAGAGGAAGAAACAGATACTTTACTTTCTCATCACTAATGTCTGTAGGTCTATTGATCGGTTGTTTAAAATAAATGAAGCCCTGCCTTTTTCCAATCTAAATTTAGTATGCATTTTTTGCCGACTCCGACTCCAGGTACCCAAAATTTCCTCCGACTCCTCGACTCCGACTCCACAGCCCTGGCCATTCTTCCCACTTTTGTTTCTAGGAAATGTGTGTGTCGAGGAGGTGGTGTAGATATAGCGGAGTGAAACGGGCGTCCATGTGTCATCTATGTTCTGGCGCGTGTACCTGTCGCCAGCTAGGAATTCTTAAAAAGCGGTCCCGAGTCGTAATGGCCACATAGTCCCCTTGAAAGCAGTGACCACTAAAAGTGGGTACAAAACTGCTAAATGGAAAATCTGAGTAAAATTTGTCAGCAATGACATTGTGTACACAACATTTAAGGCGGCTGCTTACTGGGAATCGTTCTGGCCACAAAAGAGATGTAGAGAAAGAAACGAGGGGGAGAACGTGAGTAAGAGAGAGGGAGAGTGAGGGAGAGTGAGTAAGAGAGAGGTAGACAGTGTAGAGAGCTGGACAGTCCAGCTAATTGCGCATCAGTCACCCCCACCCACCCCCACAATTCACTTGACCTCCCTCTCTCTTGTAAAAAAAAACAACAACTTGGCGTTACTAAGTTACTTAGACAACCGTGTCATTAAAAGAAGGTCTATAATATAATATGTATCTGTGTGCAATTGTGTGTGTGTGGTTTAATGGTATGAGTTGCATGTTGTAGTCTGGTATTTGGCACGTGTGTGTGTCTGCACGTATGTGTTGTGGGTGCGTTAGGGCAAAAGTGTTTGTTCATGTGTATACGTTTGTAAGCGTATGTGTTTGCATGTATGTGTGTGTGTTTGTAGCTTGTATGAACTTGTGTTAGTGTATGTGTCTTTTTATTATCTGTGTATCTCTGAGTGTGAATGTCTCTACCGATATGTAAACAAAGAGTTTTGTCAGTTTCATTGGCCACGTAATACAATGGGATGGTGTGGCCGGCACAAGCTCAAACATAGATTCGGAGTTATCAAGGTTAGACTTGAGAACATTCAGCTACTACGCAATGCAAAGTGATATAAAGATCATAACGAATAAAAAGACTAGCCTGATATTATTGGTCTTCGATTAAATACTGAATATGACCTTAAGCACTTTAGCTCAATAGTGATCTATTAATCATTGTAAATTATTCTATATTAAGTACGCCGCGGTCTAGTCTTGCAATTCGACTCATGTTTTAAATGATGTTAAGTTACTTGTTTTCTTGGTTTGTAAGGTAGCCCATTCCATAACCGTATGCCACTCGGGAAGAAAAGAGTACTTATTGTGCTCCTTTATTCTCGCATAAAGGATAAAGAAAGTGTTTTTGTCCTTATGTTTATTTGAGCATTGTAACATATTGTTATTGTGTTATATTCAGGGCTGTGGAGTCGGTAGATAAATGTTCCGGCTCCAACTCCGACTCCGACTCCTCAGTTTTGTGTACTTCCGACTCCAACTCCGACTCCGACTCCAGGTACCAAAATTTCCTCCGACTCTTCGACTCCGACTGATAAATGGTAGAAAAATGTTCCGACTCCAACTCCGACTCCGATTCCTCAGATTTTGTACTTCCGACTCCAACTCCGACTCCGACTCCAGGTACTTAAAATTCCTCCGACTCCGACTCTTCGACTCCACAGCCCTGGTTATATTTCTAAATTAGAATGTAATACCTTATGTATTATTACTACTTAAATCTTTGCCCTTCTTCCCTCCAGTGTTTCTAGGTTTAATGATTTAACTATTGGTGTATACCGTGGTCACATCTAATTACTATAGAAAATTTGGATTCTAGTTTCTAGCATGCCGAATACAAAAAAAGCACATAAAGACATATGCTAAAAACAAATTTGAAGAAGAATAATACACTCTGTGTAGCGATCTATCAAGTGCCCCTAGACATGGCTTCATTTTTGCTACATCAGTTGTTCGTTAGACGGCTATTTTAAAGTTTTAAACAGTATACTAGTTTTTAACACACTGGGTATAAAAGTTTTTATCACCTATATTAGACTATCTACAACAACTTTACTGAAGATCTGTACCACGGATGAGCGTAGGACGCAATAATCTTCTTAAGAGAAGGAGCGTCAGTAGTATAAAATACCGATCCCTTAACACCAAGTCATAATCAATTGCACCTTACCACATGGGGAAAGTTATGAAAGTGATACTTGTAAAAATAAGGTGAGACGCAGCACAACTATCACCAACAGTGCAAATATAATTAATTAATCAGCAAAAATATGCAAAAAATAATTATCTGCTACTTACAGTTACTGCGGTCCTGTTATTATAAGTCTTTCGGAACCACAAAACAATCATGTGATAGCCCTACGCTTATTGATTGGTCCACCGGAGATCGAAAGTCAGGTGTCATACATTTTCGAAATTCCACACACACACACACAAAAGGTGGGTGGGCGCCAATTATACGATATCGGGATGTTTTAAGTTGGAGACACACTCACTCGCGAAGCAATACTCATCAGCAGCAAGAATGCTCAATAATTATGGGCTACAACAGTTATTGTGTTTTTTTAGGGCCTATATAATATGGTTATAAGCTGTTGTGTGTTAGCTCGTCTCAAGTAGAGGGCGGCCTGTACTCGCCTCTTTTAATGTCGTTGTTTTTTTACTCTGTGTGTTTACGTGTGTGTGCATATGTGTGTGTGTCTATGGGTGTATGTATGTGTGTAGGGGTGTGCATGGGTGTGTGTGAGCTTGTGTGTGTGTGTATGGGTATGTGTGTATATGTATGTGTAAGTGTGTGTACATATGTGTGTGTATGTGTGTGTACGCATATGTGTGTGTCTATGGGTGTCTGTAAGTGTGTGTAGGGGAGTGTATGGGTATGTGTGTGTGCTTGTGTGTGTGTATGGGTTAGTGTGTGTATGTGTGTACGCATATGTGTGTGTGAGTCTATGGGTGTCTGTGTGTGTAGGGATGTGCATGGGTGTGTGTGTGTTTGTGTGTGTGTGCGCATATGTGTGTGTTTGTGTGTTTATAAAGAGGGACTTATGCTAAAGGGGTTTTTCTTCTAAATTAACAGTGTGTATTGTTGTTGTTTTTTCTTTTACTATTGTTTTAATGGGGCACGGGCGTCCATGAGTCATTTAGATTAGGGGTTAGCAACCTACGGCACGCGTGCCATGCTTGGCATGCAGCGAAATATTCCATGGCGCGGAAGACTGCAAAACGAACAACTCAAGATTCTTTTACAAAAAATAATGGATTGATTTAACGGTGGCCGAGTTGCAGCGCGTTCGAATGGCGTACCGAAAGTCTTCAGTTCGAGTTCTGTTGAAGGCTAGGATTTTTCTTCTGGTCTGGAGGGTGTCCCTGAGTCTACCCAGCTCTGATGGGTACCTGACCTTAGTTGGGTAAAGTAAAGGCGGCTGTGCATTGTGCTGGTTACACAATCACCTAGTATTTTGTGGCCACAGAAACTGGTGAACGCTGCTTCACCGGCCCTACGATCAATTTGGTCCGAAGGGTTCTTTACTTACTAACTGGATGGCGTTTAGGCTGTTGGCACACTGAATTACTTAGGAAGCCTACTTTGGCATATCCGTATCCAAAAGTTGCCAACCACTGATCTAGATCAAGGAGTGTGCATGGACTCCAATACTATGCTCTGTCACTAAGCTGTGCTTGTGAACACAACTCGCCGGGCGCTCGAATACACATTGCAAAAATGCACACAAACATGGTCTAAAGTCTAAAGTTACAAATATTTGGTAATGGTGATGCGTTTTAAAAGTCACTTTCAAGATGGTGGTTCTATAGATCAGATATTATCTTTACAGTCTGGGTATATTTTAAAGTTCGCCGAGAAAATCTTTAAGAGCCATAAGTTGTGTAATGACTGATGAGTGGTATTAGTACGATAATTCTCTACTTCTAGGCAGCCCAGAATCGAGTGGGCTGGAGAGCTGTTGTGGAGGCCCTATGTTCTACTAGGAAAAAAGGAACTAAGCAAGGCATCTATGCATATTATATGAAAAAAATAACTTCAACCAATAATATTGTCAGAATAAAATTTAAAAACAAAATGTTGCAAAAAAAAAAAAAAAAAGATATAAGAATAATTTATCTCTGGAATAAATGCAACACAACAGACCTACATCAGTCAACAATAAACTTCCAAAAAACTTTTACTAAATACAATATAACTAGCCCTGTTGAAGAAATCCATTATAAAAAGCAACTTCAAAGAAATAATGGATGATTTTGTACCAACAAAACAAACATCAAATAAAATTAACAAATGTTGGTTTAATACTAAACTAAAGAAACTGTGTAAACAAAAAGAAAATGTATTTAAAATGTTGAAAGCCGCTAATGTAATAAGAATACACAAAAAGTACCTAACAAGAAAACCATAAAAACGAAGTTTTAATTATACTCCCTTTATTTGCAAACTAAGTTTACCATCATGTAATTAAATAATTTATTGACTACTGCAAATGAAACGTACAGAAAAAATATCTGTGTCGCAAATCTCAAAAATATCTGCTTACTCCGTATGAATTGTTCTAAAAATAATCTTAGCGCATAATTTTTTTCTAGCTTTGCGCCGAAAAAGTATAAAAAAGTTGCACAGGCATTTTTAACGCGAAATCAAAATTGTTCTTATACTTTCCTTTTAAGAAATGAATATTGTCATGAGTGTAGTATTATTAAGTTGTTTTAACTGAAAATTTTATAGGATGTATTGTTAGGCGCCACAAGTCTGCTGTCCCAATTTCAGCTCGATCGGACCACGGGAAGTGGTCGAAAAATAGAAGCCAATTTTTGCACCATTGCAGACAGACAGACAGAAAATGCAACTTAAAATAAAGGGAATAAAAATAAAACATGTATTTAACTAAAAAAAATTAAAGAAATCTTCACAATGAATATGTAAACAATGTAATTTCTAAAGACATGAAAAAAATTATTATGGTCCTACATTAAATCCAGAAAAAAAGTGGAAACCACAGGCCACTAAAAGGCCAAAACAATTAAATCTATAATGACAATGAAACTAAAGCTAACATCCTCAACAAACATTTTGCATTACCATTTTTAACTAATATTTATATTGGGCACGGTAGCCGAGCGGCAGCGCGTTCGACTGGTGAGCCGAAGGTCCCGGGTTCGAATCCTGGTGCAGGCTAGGATTTTTTCCCGGGTCTGGAGGTTGTCCCTGAGTCTACCCAGCTCTATACGTTTCTTAAATATTGTATTTGTTTCATTTCTTTTCACTTTCTAATTTGTATTGCCTGGCCACTGAAACAAAAACAAAAAACTCGTTCGTTTTCATCCCGATTCATTCGATTCCATCAAGCGGAACGGTTTACCAATCATTATCACACACACACACGAACAAAAGCAAAGACACATTAACACACTAAACTTATGCAAAGACACCTACTTGTGACACACAACATGCAAAGACATATACGCACCAACACACACACAAAAGCAAAAGCGCATGCTCTAACACACCCGCACAAAAGAAATGGTGTAATAAAACAACACGCTTCATATTTCACAACACGCTTAATATTTCACAAAACACACTACTACAGACTAACACGTTTATCATACGCAAACAATAGCATGCATGCACAAGAAAAAAAAAAAGAAACCTGCACACTGGCGCACAAATACACACTACACAAACATACCAAACTAGTTCATCTTATATGATTCAAACATTTTGATACATGCCTTACAATCTATGGAAAAATAAAAATGACTCTTTAAACAACTTTATGGAAAGTCAAGGAAGGTTGCCAGTGCCCTCACATAGGGGGCGGGCAGAGGGGGCATTTGCCCGGGGGCGGCACTTCCGGGAGGGGCGGCAAATGTAGTCTAAATATAGCACTAAACAAGCAGTTACCGTATGCAAGGGGGCGGCGCTGAAACTTTTGCCCTGGGGCGCCACAAGCTTGTAAAGGCGCTGAAGGTTACACAAATTTAGAACACCATTAATTGGTCATAAATTAATATTTAAACCAATGCATATACCATTTAATAATGCTTTTTTTTTTCAAATGCTAACATAATTTTAAAATCTGTTAACTCTATATAACGGTTTTAAGAATAATTTATAATAGATATTTTAAAAAGAAAGAATGTATGTTGCTTTGTTTTGGAGAAAAAAGTTTAAAAAACAATTATAATAACATTAAAAAAAAACAATGCCTTTAGTAAAATACTAAGAGGAAAGAAGGTTTACGATTATTGTTGCCCCAAGCGTCTATATTTTTTCTACATAATATGTCAGTGAGTCTCAAGGAAACGCCCATTTCCGGGGTCAAAGTAACACGGTCTATAGCCTACATAGATTCATAGAATGATTGATACATATATAAATAACAGGATAGTGTAGAATGATAATAGATATAATGATGGTGGAGTAGGTAGAATGCGGCTGAAAGGAACAATATAGAAAAATAGATATTAGATAGGTAGATATTTAGATGGTTAGATAGTTATAATAATAGATAAAATGGTAGGCCTAGATAAAATGGTGTATAGCATGATAAATATAATAAATGATAGGTAAGTAGGTAGGTAGATAGAAAGATAGATAGGTAGAATAATAGATACACATAATAATAGATAAAATAATACATAGATAGATATAATGATAGAATAAAATAATAAAAAAAAAATTATATATAGTATGATATATAGATAGAATGATAGATTAGTAGAATAATATAACCAGTGTGATATATACATAGATAGGCTACATAGATTGATTGATTGATAGGTGATAGATAAACATAAAGTAAGATAGATAGATAGATAGATAGTTAGATAGTTTGGTACAATGATAGATGGACTGATAGATATGATGATAAAAGAGAATAATAGATACATAGGTAGAATGATAGATAGAATATTTGATAGATAGATTGATTGATTGGCAGATATACTGATAGATTGGTATAAAGATAGAATGATAAAATACAAATAGAATAAAAGAAAGAATGATAGATAGATATGTAAAAAGATATAAAAAAAATAGTATATAAAATAGTATATAAAATAATAGATAAATAGAATGAAATACAGAATGATAAATAAATGGAATAATAAATACATAGAATCATAGATATGTCGAATGTTATCTTATAATAGAAATATAGGAATGTAGAAATATGGGGGAGGTGTAGATAGATAGAATGATATAGTTATATCGGTAGGTACATATATTGATGTATAGATAAATAGTTTACTATTTAGAAATATAAATACATCGATAAAAAATATATAGATTGACAGATAAAATAATAGCAATATATAGAGATAGATAGCTTTATAGCTAGATTGATAAATAGATAAATTGATTTTGTTCAAATTCGATAGTTAGACTGATAGAAAGACAGATATATAAATTTATAGCTAAATAGACAAATAGACATATAGATAGATACCTTATATAGATAGACACTTCGTACACTATTCATTGACTATGTTGACTTTTATTGTTGGTATTCTAAATGCCGGAAGATTATCTTAAAATCAATCACAATAAAGAAATCCATGACTTAGAGAAAGAATGAGAGGAGGGTGAAGTGAGATGGGGTGGTGGGGGAGAATATAGATAGCCTGACAGGGCGCCTATTAAGTTAAGAACAGTAGCATTGCAGCGTTTGATATAGAATATAGGCCTACAAGTTTTATGTAGGTTTATCCTACCTTTGATATAACACTAACTTTACGCCTCGCAAGGGGTAGGCCAAATTCACTCGCCCGATAGTTTGTTTACAATTGCCTCAAGGCTTAAGCCAGTATTGTTATGTTTGTAAAAGTAATCTTTATTTTTTTAATTGATCGATTTGATTACAAAGATAACTAATAAGTAACATGAAAGATGACCAACTCATAAGTAACATGAAAGATAACTAACAAATAACATAGTTATTGTGCTACTTACAGTCAGGCGAGTTGTTATTTTTTTTAAAATTCAATTACATCAGCCAAGACGTTCACGGTACAGTCTGCTATTAACTACTACTGAAGTCCAATGTCACCGGCGCCGTCCGGTTGAAACCAGGCGTGCACTCACCGATCCTCGCACACGCTGCCAAAAATGTAGGTCTTTGTCACAGGTAAGTGTTTAACTAACCAAATATTTGGTGGCGTTGGTGGGAGTGAAAGGAAAAAAAAAAGAGAGAGGTGGGAGGGTGAATCAATTCACTTCATCTTTGATAGCAATAACAACACATTGTCGCTTTAAAATGATGACACGGTCACTAAACGTTGTTGTGTGTTGGCACGTGCTAGGAGGCAGTGTTAGGCAGCGGGGCTGGTCTAAGAAAAAAAAAGAGAGAGAGAGAGGCGAGAAGTGCTGTGTCAATGCATTTTTTTTTATTACGGTGAGTGTCTGTGAAGCGAGGTTGATGAGAGGAGGGGGGGGGGGGGGAGTCAGAGTACTGTTTTAATGGTGGGGTGCAGGTTATGTTCTTAGTCATATGAATGAGCTTTGTAAAACAATTACGAAGGTATCGTGTTCAATTCACAGTTAGTCCTTGTATGTGTTGGATGGGTGTGGAGTGGGATGGGGGGAGGGGAGGGGAAATTTGGGGGGGGGGTGGTGTTAAAAATTGGTAGCCCTGAGTCAGCTGTGTTCTGGCGCGTGTTCTCTGTCGTCAGCCAGGGATTTGTAAAAAAAAAAAACGGAGTGATTATACGCCGGATTACTTTTTTGTAACTATTTGTCATTGTTTATAATTAATTCAAACAAAAAGGTTATTTAGCCTATGTCACTTAATCACAATTAGAAATTGATGTAACGGTTAGGCCCGGTTGGGGTTAGGACTTAACTAGGAATATGATCCTAAATAAAAATTTTTTTCGTAAATTTGGGTCTGCCGATGACGCTCGGCATTATAGGGCCTACACACATTCGGCTTAACGTTATACGCCAGATCCGCCGCATAACGCTGGGCGTATAACGACTCCCCCCAAAAAAACGTTGAGAGTACTAATGGCCACAAATTTCCTTTGAAAACAATGACCACTGAATATGGTACAACACTACCGTACTCATTTGAACTGCTGAGTACAATTAGTCAGCTACGACATTGTGTACCAGTACATAACGTTTATCACATGGGCACTGTGCCGGCCACACAATCCCCTAGGATGTGGTAGGCCTACCCCACTGACATTTTTTGAATGATCTACCCACCCTTCCCGACATAATAAAATACACTCTCATAATTTATAATTATATTATTATGATAAGGTAATAGTTAAAACACCCATAGTTTTTTGTCTACACTTTAAAATCTTGTATTCTTAACAAATGTACTCACCATGAAATATAATCCGTTTCCAACGATACCATTATCGAGGGCTCATCCAGTCATTACAGTAGGCCTAAACTCTAGTCTCAATGTACTTTTTCTTTTGGTTCATGCTAGGAAAACTTGTTGCTTTTGCTTTTGTTATGTTTGCGGTGTCTGGTGATCTTTGTGCAGTGACCGTTCCATAGCAGTGAGGTGCACATTGCTGTTCTATGCTGAGAACACAAAAAAATACAAACAATTATAATTTTATTTAGATCGAATTTTGTAACAAAATTATTATAAATGAATATTACAAACGGAATACACTGGTTTTCGCTAGGACGGTTAACTTTTTAGTTGTTACGTTACAAAATATACGACATGGAGAAATACAGAATAAAGAACATACTAAATATAGAGCAAACAGAATATAGAGCATACAGTATAAAGAATATACAAAATATAGAACATACAGAATATGGAACATACAGAATATAGAACATAAAGAATATAGATCATATCGACTATAAAGCATAAGAATACACAATCTCTCTATAACATAAATCCGTAAAAGCCTGAGATTGCAATCAATAAATAGGGCCTACATTGGTTATTCATCATTATGTCTTAATTTTGTCATCAGAAAGTTTCCCTCGTTACAGTTATCCTTCTTACACATACTTAAACAATTTATACCGAAAAAAAATATACGAGTGTCTCAGAAGTGTTGTAGAGGCGTAGTAAAAAAAAAGAAGGATGCTTTTATTTTATGTTGTTTTCTTCAAATAACTACGAAAGGATGTAGGAATACCATGAGCATCGTCGCTTATGGGTCTTTGTATTAGTTGTCTCGATTAGCAACAAGGGGAGCGAAGCGGCACAAGAAAGAGAGCAAATCATAATTTACGCGGTTGTTTCCCTTGCATTGAACACGCCTAGGTGAAAAATGGAGATACGGCGGTCCGGTTAATGATTTACTTATTCGTCCACAACCTTGTGGGGCACGTACCACTCACTCCACCGCTTACGGAAACCTTCAAACCCCACCGCTTAAGCCCCCCCCCCCCCCCAATTTTTCCAAAATCGAGGATTTAAAAAAAAATTCTTGTGAAAGGAATGATAATGAAAATTAACAGATAGGCTATTATTACATGTTGTTAACATTTACATTGTTATAGATCTGGCTTTAAAGAAAATCTACTAAAATTTAAATGTATTTATTATAATATCTCTTAATGGCCGTTTTATGTTTTTCTAAAGAGTGATAACTTTGGCTTTCCATAGAATATTGTTGTTGTTGTTTTTTAAACATGCCACGTTAGTGTTTTAATAACCCTTCTACTCAGTCAGTGCTGTTTTATTATTTTTTTATTTTATGTAAAAATTACTTTCAATTTCAAACTTTTTTTGTCAGAAAATGAAAGTGTTAAATTTTGAATAGATCTAATTGTATTAATCTAATTTTCAATAATAATTTTTCAACTATTGATCATGAAATTACACCCACAAAAAAGTAGGCCTAGTTTTTCAAAAGTTTAGGATAACATTGAACGCAACCCCTATCGCCCTCTACCTTACCCCCCACCCCCCCACCCCCATCTACGGGGGATAATCTTTCCTAGCAAGTATATTTTTTATGACACAGTGTAGCTTCCCTTTGTAACTATTCAGTATGCTTTCATGTATTTTTTTTTTAGCATTTATTCTTGTGTTGGTTATGATTTTGATACTTGATTGTCTAGTTTGTGTTGATCTGACAACAGTCAAGTCCTGATTGATCTAGCTGGCAAAGTTCCAACGGTAAAAATCAATAACAGCTTAACGAAAAACAATTCCATGTAGCGACACTAAAGTTGCAGTCTGCAAATGATTCCTCCGGCAAGGTTTAATAATGGATAATCGAATAAGTGGCACGGCAGAATGGCTTCTACACTTCGACAATATCTAGGGCGCATAGAAACAAAAGGGCGTGCCTTGCTATGATGCACAGCGGTGGTTTCGTCAGGTGACACCTTTTTTGGACCCACGGGCCTCTAGGCCGGCGAAGTGTGTAAACCACCGGTACGCTCTCGTTGAGTACCGGTGGGCTAACGAATGGGAAGACACCCTTGTTGCGCGTACGAGACTCGCTGGGGAGAAAGAAATATGCGCAACAGCCCGTCACGCCAAGCTCGGCGTCTGGCTGGATGTTCGGGCCAATAAATCTGGGGTTTGAGCTACAGGGTGACAGTGCAGGAATTCGAGCGAGCCACCAAGTGAATGATCCGGGGGGAGTCCGCAGTTGCGGAGAAGCAGAGTAGTGGAGGTGACTGCTGAGACCGTATCCTTTGCTAAGCGGCACGACCTATCGGCGTAATGAAGCTGGCAAAGAATCAGGCAACGAATCAAATAATGGATCAGGAACGAAATTAGCAACAAACCAGATAAAGATGTTGTCAGATAATGTATTAGGCAGCGAGTCGCGCGACCAGCCATTCAACGAACCGTTTAGCGAAACGGATAATGAATTAGGAAACGAATAAGTCAACGAACTAGATAATGAATCTGGCAACGAACCAGGATACATATCAGGCAACAAAACGGGAGACTGAATCAAGAAATGAACTAAATAATGAGTCAGGCAACGAACTAGATAATGAATAAGGCAACAAACTAGATAATGAATCAGGCAGCAAACTCCAATTAATCAGGCAACAAACAATATAATTAATCATGCAACGAACAAAATAATGAATCAGGCAACAAACTAGATTATGAATAAGGCAACAAATAAGGTAATGAATCATGCAACGAACTAGATAATGAATCATGCAACGAACTAGATAATGAATCATGCAACAAACTAGATAATTAATCATGCAACAAACTAGATAATGAATCAGGCAACGAACTACATAATGAATCATGCAACAAACTAGATAATGAATCAGTCAACGAACTACATAATGAATCATGCAACGAACTAGATAATGAATCAGTCAACGAACTACATAATGAACCATGCAACAAACTAGATAATGAATCATGCAACGAACTACATAATTAATCATGCAACGAACTAGATAATGAATCAGTCAACGAACTACATAATGAATCATGCAACGAACTAGATAATGAATCAGACAACGAACTAGATAATGAATCAGTCAACGAACTAGATAATGAATCAGACAACGAACTAGATAATGAATCAGTCAACGAACTACATAATGAATCATGCAACAAACTAGATAATGAATCAGTCAACGAACTACATAATGAATCATGCAACGAACTAGATAATGAATCATGCAACGAACTACATAATGAATCATGCAACGAACTAGATAATGAATCAGGCAACGAACTAGATAATGAATCAGGCAACGAACTAGATAATGAATCATGCAACAAACTAGATAATGAATCAGTCAACGAACTAGATAATGAATCATGCAACGAACTAGATAATGAATCAGTCAACGAACTAGATAATGAATCAGGCAACGAACTAGATAATGAATCAGGCAACGAACTAGATAATGAATCAGGCAACGAACTAGATAATGAATCATGCAACGAACTAGATAATGAATCATGCAACGAACTAGATAATGAATCAGTCAACGAACTGGATAATGAATCATGCAACGAACCAATGTTGGCGCATTGTTTTCCTACCGTCCTTGAATATTTTTACTGAAATAATAATATGCATGTATTATAAAGTGTATAAAATGTCAGTTTCTTACCATATTCACCATGACTGGAGCCAAAGACTCTTTCAAATGGTTACACTGTTACCCCTGCTATATCGATTTTCGAGAACAATATTTCAACATTGTGCAATATATAACAGATCGAAGTGCGTTCACGTAGCCAAAACAGCAGCTGGTTATGTTGTGCGTTTCTAGATAGACACAAAAATTGAGAGTAGACTTGGTATTGATTGAGACAGCTTAGCGACAGAGTCAGGCTAGATACATAGATAAACGTTTTGAAATGTCAACTCGGCCTGAACATTTCCTTCTTCTTATTCTGCAACATTGAAAATAGTAATGTCCTCGAACATACAAATCAACTGTGAATGATACAAGGGAAGAAACTCGATGAAATGTAAAAATATTTACTCGATTGCCTCCCTATACATAAAATCAGTGAAATTTCAATATCAGGACGATATTCATTTTCATTTTTGTACGTATGAATATATATATATATATAGTTATAAAGGGAAGCTACACTGTGTCATAAAGAAAAGTACACTGGCAGGGGAAGATTACACCCAAGAAAAGCTAAAGATTTCACTGTGTCACTGTATTACAGTGCCTGAATCCTATAGAAATAAAAAATACAATTATTGTTACTTTATTTGAAAAACTAAATGGGCTTTATAGAAATTTTACGCTTTGTACGTTTTTGTATATAAGAGCATCAAATTATAAATGTAAAATATTGATAATATAATATAAGGAGAATGTAATAAAATGTATAAGCTATGCAAAGGTTCGTTAAATGTATTATGCGCATAGGCCTACAATTTAATTAATTTTTAAATGACTTTATTGTAGGCTACTTAGGATATGTTATTTATGTAATATGTGACTTGTAGAATAGTGTTTATTGGTTTTCAGTGGCGTATCCACAATTACAAGCTAAGGTATATATATATAGGCTATATATATCTATACATATTTTTATTTATTGTAAGAGACACATGAGATCGGTGGCACTATAAGAGAAGGAGGCGAATGGGTATATTTAGGCTATAAGGAGCACGGCGGCCAAACGGCAGCACGTTCAGCTGGCGTATCGGAGGTTTCTGGTTTCGATTCCTCGTGAAGGCTATAAGATTTGTTCCTGAGACTGAAAGGTATCCCTGACAAAAGTTAGGATAAAGTTAGAGCGGCTTGACATTGTGCTGGTCACTCAATCCCCCTAATAAGCCGTTGAAACAGAGACTGATGACCGCTGCATCACCGGCCCTATGATCAATTAGGTCCAGCTGGTACTTTACTTTACGTATATATTTGTATAGCATAACAATATTGTCTTATCATCGCAGAAACGTTTTGATCAAGCTTCAATGAAAAAAATAAATATAAGAGCATATTCATATAAGGCGAAAGAATTTTACAGTATTTCGGTAGAAACTCTTAAGGTTAACTTCGTAGATTTATTTTTGCCTTAGCATATTAACCCTTACAGTCCCGGGCGCGTATATAGCGGGACTGAAGATCATAGATAGAAAGTAGGTCGGTACAGGAAGGGTTAATATGACGAAAAATATGTATTACTTATACAATGTAGACTATTTGTAAGAGAGTAGGTAGGCCTAAAGTTTCCCGTAAAATTTGTATCTATTTG
The DNA here is from genome assembly GCA_949126835.1 of Anisus vortex. Taxonomy (NCBI): domain Eukaryota; kingdom Metazoa; phylum Mollusca; class Gastropoda; family Planorbidae; genus Anisus; species Anisus vortex. The sequence goes on along the minus strand of OX421507.1, from coordinate 8,277,578 downwards.
CTCAGATGGTCATCTGAAAGGTGAATATCCATTGGTTATTTCACTTGTTTAACTTTTAGGATTCAAACAATTTATTTAAATAATCTCTTTGTTACGTACTAGATCTAATTATTTGCTTGCATGTATAAACATAATTAATATATATTTCAATTTTAAATGGACATCAGTGCTAAATATTTGGGATAAAAAAAAAATTCCACATGCAATAAACAAACTCATATTCGTTCTCTATCTACCCAAGGCATGGGATGGGCTAGCGGCTAGCTGAACAAACAGGGAAAACGAATAATTTGACATAACTTTGAATCAATATGCGAGACTTAAGAATCAAGCCACGGATACGGTTAGGGTGCAATAATCTTCCGTATAGAAGGCACGTTCATACCATGCATGAAGATATTAGATAAGAAAAGATAACATACATAACATTTCCGCCTTCAATAAACAGTTGCCCTATAGTTAGTTGGAGAAAAAAAAATTGATTACTGCCAACAGTACTCTGGCAATATCCATGTAGTGGAGGGTAGGCCAGGCTCCGATGGTGCTGCAAAGGTGGAAGGGAGCAATCATACTAAAGAAAAAGTACTTAGAATATTTGGCACGGTGGCCGAGCCAGCGCGTTCGGATGGCGTACCGAAGGTCCTGGGTTCGAATCCTGGCGAAGGCTAGTATTATTTCCCGGGGCTCCAGGGTGTCCCTGAGTCTGATGGGTACCTGACTTTAGTTGGAGGTAAAGTAAAGGCGGCCAGAGATTGTGCTTGGCCACACAATCCCCCTAGTAAGCCGTGGCCAAAGAAACTGGACACCGGCAGTGACCGCTGCTTCGCCGGCCCTATGACCAATTTGGTCCGAAGGGTATTTTATTTTACAGTTCGTTTGATCTTCAAATAAATAACTCAGCAGGTCGGTAAATGACAAATTTGCATAACTGCATATAATTATTTGATGTATTGAAAAGGTGGGTTTAAAGGGAGAGTCGGAATAGATTCGAATGGTGTTGGCGCGATACATGTAGGCCTACTGTTTGTGTTGATGATTTATAACCAGGGCCTGATCGTCCATATAGGCAAACTAGGCGGCCGCCTTGGGCGTAAAATTTGGGGAGGGGGTGGCGCATAATTGAGTTTTTTTTTAAATTTATTTGGGGATTTCAAAATATAAACTAAATTAAAGTTTATTACTTCTGCGCGCTACTAGCATAAGCAGACGAATTACTAAGTAAAGAAAGGCGTAGGGTATTTTATTTGGGCGCAGAATTTGTTTTCGCCTAGGGCGTCAAAAACCCTAGAGCCGGTCCCGTTTATAACCAGTTGCTGAAAATTGAATTTTAAACATGAGAAAAGATTATCAGAATATCCCAATTTGCGGGAAAGTTTGGAAGGAAGCTGCTTAGTTATCTGGTATTCTCAACTGCTAGATATTCGCTCAACTTTCAGCTTTTGGTTCAACTTACACTTGTGAACAGATTTGATCATATGAAAACTGTTTTAAGCCTACAAAGAGGTCACTTACAAATGACCACTCACAAATAACTAAATATTGAACCTTACATTGAACGATTAGAGAAGAGCATTCAAGATAAGGCGCTCATTAAATGATACAGATTGTAACAGACGTATTACCTTCAAAAGAGTTTTAATTCTCATCTTTTTTAATTAGACGTAACATTTTTGTTATTATTTTATTAATTGTAAGCGGCTTTTAAAGTAGCATTATGGCGCACGGTGGTGCGTTAGTTAGGAAGGCGTATCAACGGTACTCGGCTGGAATCTTGTGGTAGGCTAGGATTTGTTACTGGGTCTGGGGGTGTCCCCGAGTCCCGAGTCTACCAAGCTCTGATGGGTACCTTTAGTTGAGGTAGTTTAGCTGGGCTTCGTGTTGGTCACACAGTGCCCTAATATAAAGTGGCCACTCAAAACTGGTGAACGCTGCTTTAACGGTCTATGGATCAATTTAGTCCGACTGGATACCTACTTTATTATACTAACATTATATTATGCAATAGTTGTAATTATTAATGTTTTAAAAAATGAACTTCTTTAAATGAACAAACATTTTAGGCAGGAAATGTTTATTTACCACTCTTGTAAATTAATGTTGTACATCTAATTACATCTTGAAATGAATACCATAATGTGAATTTGTATTTTAAAAAATTACTAAAATGTTATATTAATTATATTACTAATCATGGCTTGTTTGTCATCACTAAAATCTAAATTAATTTGAGATACTTAAATTAAAGGGAGATAATTAATCCGTTTTCTTTACGTTAAAATGATTTATGTTTCTACCTTTTTCTTTATAAAAAATAATAATGTTTTACAATATATAACTTGATCAAATCATACAAGATAGTTAAAAATTATATAAATATTATATGACAAATGAACTTATATTTATATTTTTAAACATTACATTAACTACCCAGTTTGTATGATTACTACGTATCAATTCACATCAACTACAGTTTAAGTTTAAGCTATACACAAGGCTGGCTCATCCATATAGGCTAACTAGGCGGTTGCCTAGGGCGCAAAATTTTGGGGGGCGCTAAATTGATGATTTTTTTTTTATTTGGGGATTTAATAATATAAACTATATTAAAGTTTAGTGCTTCTGTGAGCTACTAGCAAAGGCAGATGAATTACTAGGTAATGAAAGGCGAAGGGTATTTTATTTAAGTTGTCTTAGAAAATAGGAAAGTATGCCCTAACAGTAGCCTACTTAGTTTGCCAGCCTCACTGTGCGTAGCGGAGTCCAAAAAGTCAACCCCTCACTTCCCCCGGCCACACCCTGGATGCGATGCGGCGGCGGAATATCATTGTGATTTGACTGAAGTGACGTGACCGTGACCTTCAAGTCAGTTTGTGAATGTAAGTAGTGAAGGCGCTGAGTTGTTTGCATTGGCAGTGCAGTTGTACTTTTTGTTCATTTCAAACTGTTAATTACAAAAACAAGTACATTAAATGCCCTAAGTGACCTTAAGTGGCACAAGATGGTCCAGTCGAATTTGTGCACCTCTGCGGTACCAGTTATCTCATGTTTGTTATGCTTTGGAAGATATTTCTGAAGAAACTAATTGGATCTAATGGCAGTATTGTAAAGATAGAAGCACTTGGGTTACTTGAAAATATCTCAGACTTCAAGTTTATTGCTGCACTTGTCACATGGCTCAACATTTTGTTTCAAGTAAACATAACTATTAAGACACTACAAGAAAAGGACTTGAGTCTCCAGAGAGCAGTTTGTCACCTGAAAAAAAACGAAGAGTTTTTTTTATTACAGCTAGAAGTGATTTAGAGTTCAATAGAGTTCTGGTTGATGCTAATGAAGTAGCATAAGAAGTTGCATGGAATATAACCAGTATATGAGAAAGAGAAGGTCCGAATTTAAAAAAAAAGAAGAACATGGTTGATTACGAATCAACAGATGAATCATAAAATATTGCAGGTGACCCCTCAGAAATTTTCAAGATCCACTTTTATGTTGCTGCTTTAGACACAGCGGCTTATTCAGTAAAAGAAAGATTTTTTTTCTGAGTTAAATAAAGTATCTGGTGTCTTTTTCTAAAACATTCCTCACCTTAAAAACAAGACTACATCAGAGGTTAAGTCGATGTGCAAAAACTTGGAAAAAACATTCACAATTGAAAAAGATGGAGGTTTGAATGAATCTGACATTGCTGCTGTACGACAGTGTTAAGAACTTAGAGCAATTTCTCACCATCTCTATGGCTCAGTATCAAACCATGAAGAAATCCTAAACTACATTTACCAACAGAATCATGAAAATGGATTTCTTATCATTTGTGTAGCCCTTCGTATTTTGCTTACGTTGGCACATTCCGTAGCTAGTGCTGAACGAAGTTTTTCAAAATTTAAGCTAATTAAAACCTATCTGCGTAGTACAATGTGTCAGGAGAGACTTGCGTGTCTGGCGACAATTTCTATTGAAAGTGAGATAGCAAGACAGTTAGACTACTCAAAAGCCCTCCTCATACAAGAATTTGCTAGGCATAAAGCAAGAAAAGTACCTTTAGGGGTTCAGTCTTGAGTATAAATACTGGTGATCAGTATTTAAATGTGACTTTTGGACCGTAGACTAGTTAAGAAAACAATAATCCAATATTAAACAAAATCAAGTATTCTTTGTGTATTTTTTAAAAGTGTTATAAAAACAGAAAACAATATATATAATCTAACTGTCAGTTTCGTTTGTTATTAAGAGAACTGTACATAATGCAGGTATAAAACCTAAAGACCCATATATCTAATGTAAAAACGGTGTGTTATGTAAATTTTCTAAAAATAATTTAAATTTCTAATTATTAATCTATAATGCAAAGCCATTGTTACTTTTCATTCAACTGTTTTATTTACATTTTACAGTCATCAATCAAAGGTTATAAAATAAAATTCTTGGTTGGGGTATAACAATTATTAACAAAAACACATTTTCGAAGTTCCATAGCCGGCAGGGCTCGCCTAAGGCACTTTAATGAGGGCGCAGAATTTGTTTTCGCCTAGGGCGCCAAAAACCCTGGGTATTTATACCGTACTAAAAATGTTTCAGAAAATCCCAGTTAGGCTGAGATCTGGTGTTCGAAATTGTCAACTACTGGTTTATAAAAATTATTAGACACTAACCTTTTATGTGAAATTTGTTTAGTAAATTTTATTTATTATTTTGTTATTATAGACCTAAATGCGAAGAAAATAAAAAATCAGAAGAATATCACAAACACGTTAATTTTTAATTAAATACAAAACGCTTTAACAATTTTCTCTACGAAGCTCCATTGCTTTTGGCATTTGTCTTGCTACGGTGCTAACAAAATTGTCTTATAAAAACATATAGTCGAGTAGGTTAACTTTCAATCTGTTGGCACGCTGAATGATTTAGAAATCCTAGTACGGCACACTATTAGCAAAAGGTTGCCGACCTCTGCTCTAGACTATGAAAAGTTCATAATATTAAAATTGTTTCTATTGTCGATTGCTACATAAGACTCGTAAACTTTTAGTTACGATTTTTTCCTTGCTCTAAATTCTTTGGACTGAGATGTTCCCCACCTCCCCCCCCCCCCCCGCGTCTTCCCGCCCATGACTCTCAGAGTGTAGAAATGTTAGCGTGAGTGACCGCTTTGAAACATAAAATGCCAATAATGTTCCCATTTATTGCCTGGGATACTATTACGCGGGTGACAAAAAAAAAAGCCTTGCTCTCACACCGGTCGTGCACAGTTGCTCTTCCGGTGTTAACCTTTGTTTTGTAACCAACGGCCCGATGTTTATATTGCGTCATTTTATATTGGACCGGGGGGGGGGGGGGGGGAAAGCAAGGGGGAAACACGGCATAGGTGAGCACGGAGGTCAAGCTGACACTAATGGCCTACATTGACAGCAGACGATAGAGAAGTCGGGGGGAAACAGGTAACTCGTCCCTCGTCACAGCACTCACCACCCGATGTAAATAAAAATTGGCGGGAGGGGGGGCGTGAAATAAATGGCGCGTACTATTATATCCTCTCCCGCCCCCAATCCCCTCCTTCCGACGCGTTCCCGCTCACACCGACCTCAGCTGTTTCTCTTCCCCCCCCCCTCTCACGGTTGACACCCTTTGCATGTGAAGGCACGTCGACAGGTTCGTTAACTCTAAAATCAAAAAGAGAACTCTCCCTGCTTTAAAAAAAAAAAATTACTTACGGAAAAGTCATGCCAAAATAGTAACCTAATTTCATTTTAAAGCTTTTCAAATATCATTTTCAAATATACAAGTCTTTTTTTTTTTCAGAGTGGACGATAAATGTGTTAAATTAATTAAATTGCATTGCCAATTACGGAAGTTGTCGACCACGTGCCGGAAAGTAACGAAGCCTTTCCCCGCCCCCCCCCTCCCCTGCCCCTTCTTATTATATCTTTGTGTTCGTTTTTATTTTCTTGTCTATTGGAATTACTGGTGAAATTAAATAAATATAATATTATCGTGACTTTGTTGTCGTATTCATAACATCGCACAACATGTGTGAATTACAAATACTATCAGTTTAATAATATTCTGAACATACTTAGCAGCCTACTTTAATAATACAAAACAATATACTCTAATCAAACCACGGATATAGTTGTTTTTTTAAATATAAAAGTAAAAGTACCCGTAGGACCAAATTGATCATTGGGCCGGTGGGGCAGCGTTCACCAGTTTCTGTGGTAACGGCATACTGGGTGATTGTGGTGCCAGCACAATGCACAGCCGCCTTTACTTTACCCCAACTAAAGTCAGGTACCGATCAGAGCTGGGTAGACTCAAGGGGCACCCTCCAGTCCCAGGAATGAATTGTAGCCTTCACCAGGATTCGAACCCAGGACCTCGGTACGCCAGCCAAACGCGTTACCAGCTCGGCCACCGACACAAGGTAACACATTAATCAAATTTGAAAATTTCACAATTTTCACAATTTTCTTAAAAATTGATAAACAGCCATAAGAATGGTATCAATCTTCTTATAATAATTTTTTTACTCATTCTATTAAGCATGAAAAAGAAAACTTAATAGCTGGAAAAAAAATCAGTTTGGAATACCTAATACAATTCAATACTTTGGACATAAAGTTCAAATGATAATGCATCATTTGCCAATTGCGCTGACTTAGTAACAAGGGATGGTGGCGCCTGCTCGTGATTGGTCCGATGATAGAGAATGCATCATTTGGATTGGTTGAAACGAGCCCCCGCCTTTTCCAGGTTACCAATCAAGTGTCGGAGACAACGCTCGTGCGATGAACAGAAAGCACGTGCGCATCTATCTCCCTCTCTTCTTGTTCGACGTGAGTCGTCGTGTCTGGGCAGAAAGTGAGCGGACTCTCTGGTCGGGGGGTTGGGGGGGTGGGGGGATGACCGCGGGTTGTCTGATCCGGATAATTAGTTCAATGAATGCGCGGTATTAACGGTACGGTGTGAGTACAGCCTTATACATCAGAGGTCACAACCAGATGGCAAAAAACGTATTTTTGTTTGCGGGTTACATTACTTCAATATTACTAACCCCCCCCCCCCCCCCCCCATGTTTGTATAAAACAAAATTTATAATATTAATTAGCTCCGCGTTCTTGCTTGTTTGTTGCTCAATGTTGAATGCGCTCTGAGCATTAGATTATGTTTGTTGCTCAATGTTGAATGCGCTCTTGAGCATTAGATTATGTTTGTTGCTCAATGTTGAATGCGCTCTGAGCTTAGATTATGTTTGTTGCTCAATGTTGAATGCGCTCTGAGCATTAGATTATGTTTGTTGGCCAGCGCTATACAAATATAATTATATAACTATTATTATTAAAAGTTTTGTGTAACTTACTCAGTAGACAGTTTGGAGTAAACATTTCCCATCATGTCAATGCAATTCTATTTATGCCTGTTGGCTGCGTTCTATTTTACACTGAGGCTATTTTTCTGGGATATTACTATTATAACTACACTAAAATAAATAAATAAGTAAAATGTGTATTACAACATATAATAGTGTAAAGTTCAAGATTGTATTTGTAGTACATACAAATGGGTCTGTTTATGTTTTGATTTTTTTGTGGGTGAGTGGTGTTGGGAAAACGGAGGAATGGGGGGATGGGGGTGGCAACTGCTTTCTGGTACCAGAAATGGAACCAGTTGGCTACTTGACCTTTAAAAGGGGGGGGGGGGGTGACTGGGCCGTGCCAGTGGGGTTCTGATCCGTCCATCTGTCTGACCAACGTCTGGTTAGTGGCACGAACTGTCACGTGCCAAACAAAGCGAATTAAGTCCCGGCACATAATTAAGTGGGAGATTTTATTTCTGAACACGTAAAATTTCGTACGAAAAAAAAAAGCATTAAAAAAACAACAACAATAAAACAATAATAGGCCTAATAATATAATAAAAGAAAAACAACATTAAACACAATATTGTGTTTGCCGTAAAATCTCAAGTATAAGCCACACCTGTGTATAAGCGGCAGTTATACTTTGGAAGGCAGAAAGTAAAATTGAATCTCACGTGTATAAGCCGCACTCAATATCTATTTGGTGTACTAGTAAGTCGACTTTAGAATGGGCGATAGAATGGCGGCATTGTCGGACTTAACGTAAATTATTTTAATCCTCTAATAATTAAATCTTGTTATGAATACCATAAAATTAAATTTATATAAAGAAATAATAACTAGTCAGTAATATTTGTTATATTACAAAACAGAACTTGTCTGGCTACTATTGAATCAAATGTGGAAACATTTTTTAATTAAAGGGAGATAATTAACCCATTTCATTTGAGTTAATATTTCTATTTTTTTTTGTCTTTTATAAAAAAATAAATGGCTTACAATTTATAACTTTGAAATTATCAAACTGTAAAAAGTATTGGAAAATTATATAAATATTATCTGACTAAAGAATTTATATGTATATTTTCAAACACTACATTATTTACCCAGTTTGTATAACTACTACGTATCTCTTCAGCTTTATTATAATGCTTCGCTGCTTAAAAGGTCTTCAACGCATAAAATGTTCTCGGCCTTTTGGCTAGGTTCGATCACTCTGGCTTCCTCACACAATGTGTAGATCTTCTCCGCCTTGTGCGATTAGATTTTTCACAACTGTGTAGGCGGTCTGAGTTACCCCACCCCCCGAGCTACGGCTCTCAAAAACTATACGATGCCTAGTAGGCCCAAAGGAGGGGCAAGGAGATCAAACTCCGCCGCGCCTCCTAAAGAAAAAAAAAAAAAAAAAATGTCAACTCAGTAAAACTAAGATCAAAATATCATTAATATTAGCACCTAAAGAGATCACAATTTTCTTTATAACTGGATGAGTCCATGCTACCAGACAATCAAGCTTTACTATTAGCTAATGATTATTTGAGTACAGGGATTGGTCGGCGGTATCGCTCCCTGGAACGTCAGCGCCCCCCCCCCAAACTTCTCACCACACCCCGGGGGGCGATAACGCCCCCCGTTGAGAACCTATAATCTACGGTATCATCGGTAGGTTGATATAAAGTGTCTGAAATAACAGTTATAATGTTAACCTTAATTCTTAAAATAAAACACATTGATAAAAATACTTATATAGCAACATTCAATTACGTTTCCAGATTGTCATTAGGCCTATTTACGAGTCTAGGCTTTTCAGTGATTTCAGTGATGTTACTTCCAGTGGTCTACAGTGTCAATTTCAGTTCATCTTCTGAGCTAGAAAAAAACTATTTTTTATTTACACGAGTAGCCTATAGGTCGGAAACTGGGAGAACCTTGCTCAGCACAGAAATAGTTGGAGAGGCACCTTACACACCGGTATAAATGCGGCAGAGGGCAAACTTCGCCTTATGGCGGAGGCTAAAAGAGCAGCGAAGAAAAGTAAAGAACACAGGCTGCCCCTAACAATCTCCGTCCAACGGTCCAGCTTTCAAGTGCCAGAGATGCGACAGAGCCTGTCTCTCAAGGATAGGTCTCCACAGACACAGTCAATTTTGCAGGGCTGGCCAAATCACAGGAGCGCAAATCTAATCGTCTTTCAAGACTATGGAGCCGCGACTCTTTCTCAAAACAAAAAAATTGCTTTACTCTTTACTCGAGACCTTATGGTATTTTATTATAATTTTAAACAGATAAAACTAGAATATAACATTGTGTTGCTTTTATTAATGATTTGGTAATGTAATCTTTATCGTCTTCACAGAAAAAATAACATACAGGCCTATAGTGCATTCAGTCAACTCAATATGATATAGAACTTTTGGTCATAATAATATACATATAACTTCTTCCATCACAGGGGTGCCAGACTTGGCACGCAGAGTGATCTTCAATGGCACGCGGAAAACCTCCAGCCCTTCCCTCCCCCCCAAAAAAAAAGATAAAGGCAATTCAGGCCCCATTCTAACAGTAATTGAGTGCTAGAGCACTCTCCAGGCACCCACCAGTCCCGGGTACAAATCCTAGCCTTCACCAATATTCGAACCCAGGACCATCTGTATAACAGCCGAATTCGCTGACGCTCGTCCACCGTGCTCCCCTCCTTTTCAAATATGACGTCACAGAGTTCTGCATCACCTGTCCCCCCAAAAAGATAACCTCATCATGTTTTTCTATTTTCTGCAATAGTAATTGACGCATAAGTATTACAATGTAATAACTTAATTAAGTAGTTAAGCTAACTTAGTTAAGTAGTTAAGCTAACTTAGTTAAGTAGTTAAGCTAACTCAGTTAAGTAGTTAAGTTAACTTAGTTAAGTAGTTAAGCTAACTTACTTAAGTAGTTAAGTTTACTTAGTTAAGTATTTAAGTTAACTTAGTTAAGTAGTTAAGTTAACTTAGTTAAGTAGTTAAGCTAACGTAGTTAAGTAGTTAAGTTAACTTAGTTAAGTAGTTAAGCTAACTTAGTTAAGTTGTTAAGTTAACTTAGTTAAGTTGTTAAGCTAACTTAGTTAAGTAGTTAAGCTAACTTAGTTAAGTAAAGCTTCTTAAAGTGGGAATTTCATTTAAAGATGCACAATTGTTGTTGTTTTTTATTTAATGTGCCATAATTTAAACACCCCACTCCTTCGTCACATAATGTCATAAAAATGTGTCGCCCCTCCCCGTTTCCTCACTTAGGTGCGTGACGCCATTTATGGACAAATCCATTCGGATTTAACGGACTTATGTACATTGACTAATACAACCAGTACGACTAAAATTGCTTTTTCTTTTAAGAATAATCGGATTTAACGTACTATATAAACGAGTCGAACTAATCGAGATTTTACTGTATAAATATAACACTTAGGACGTATTATAGAGAATTTACTGTACAACATTTAAAACCTATGACTTCTTATAGTATATGCATATATTTTGAATGGACTGGCGTCGTTGATCTAGTGGTCCATTGTTTATATAAGCTATATGCACAACACAAAAATTATGTTCAGAATAACGCAAACGTTTAATTTAAACTATTGCCATCTCCATTAACACATTACGATATATTAAGGCCCTTTACTTCGTGTCAACAATTTACATTGACAAATAAGACCTTTTAATACCAATACCATTACCCCCTCCCCAGTCCACGCACATAAACACATGACATCTCATATGCATGGCTGGGCAGAGTCTGCGGACGCATTAAAAAAAATGCCATATTAAGAGGATAATAAACTGTCATATTGAAGCCGCGGCGTCCTAAAAGCTTTCTCAACCCCCTCCCCCCACCCTTCCCCTTGCATATCAAAATTTTTCATTCGATGCGATGTGTGCTTGGCAGGGCGGTAGTGATCCAAGCCCAAGTAACGCGTCCAGCTTTTTTTTTTTATATATGTTTTGGATCACTTGAGCTCTCGCTTAGCCGCTCCGTCTACGATCAGCGCGAGGAAGCACCTGTCGCGAGGCGACGCGCTGTGAATGGAGGGAATAGCTGAGACCGCGTGGCGAGGGTGTTGTGTTTTTTGTTTTTATGTGACAAATGTTTTTGTATGCAAAGGCTGAAAGGTAAAACCACTTGTAGAATGTTTCACACAAAACAGCTAGTCTAGAGCTAATTCACTTCCATGTTTGGAAGGGTATGGAGTACTATGGGGAATAGACGGAAAGAGAAAAAGAGAGAAAGTGAACAGAGGAATAGAGATAGATAGAGAGCTATATAAAGAGACATGACTAGATAGACAGTTAGGTAGTTATGGTGAGATAGACAGATAGGTAGATATGGTGAGATAGACAGATAGGTAGATATGGTGAGATAGACAGATAGGTAGATATGGTGAGATAGACAGATAGGTAGATATGGTGAGATAGACAGATAGGTAGATATGGTGATATAAACAGATAGGTAGATATGGTGAGATAGACAGATAGGTAGATATGGTGAGATAGACAGATAGGTAGATTTGGTGAGATAGACAGATAGGTAGATATGGTGAGATAGACAGATAGGTAGATATGGTGAGATAGACAGATAGGTAGATATGGTGAGATAGACAGATAGGTAGATATGGTGAGATAGACAGATAGGTAGATATGGTGAGATAAACAGATAGGTAGATATGGTGAGATAAACAGATAGGTAGATTTGGTGAGATAAACAGATAGGCTAGATATGGTGAGATAGACAGATAGGTAGATATGGTGAGATAGACAGATAGGTAGATATGGTGAGATAGACAGATAGGCCTACGTTTATAAATAGATACGTATAGATAGACATAAAGATGCGTAGATAAATAGATTGATACGCAGATATATAGATCAATAAATAGATAGATAGATAATTTCATAAAGCTTGGGAAAATGCTAACGTAAAAGACGGCTAGAATTAAAACAGAGGGAGTGAAAGTTACAGAAAAAGAGACAGTTTGAGAGAGAGAGAGAGAGAGAGAGAGAGTTAAAGAGAAAGAGGTCGATATTCGATATCATATCTCACATGTTACAGACTCTCCTTCTGTAAGGAATATCATTGCCTCCTACGCTTATTCGTGGTTTAAGTCTAGTCTTGCATTTTGATTAATGTGTTAAAGGATGTTAAGTTAGTGGTATTCTTGGTTTGTTCTGGCAACCCATACCATGTCCGTATGCAACTCGGGAAAAAGAGTAGGCTACTTACGTGCATTTATTTTCATTTCAAAAACTATTTTACTGTTTTTCTGTCACTCTATCTTTCACTCGATCCCTCATTCACTATCTTCTTAATTTCACCATCTCTCTCTCTCTCTCTCTCTCTCTTTCTCTGTCTCTCTCTCTCTCGCTCTCTCTCTCTCTCTCTCTCTCACTCTCTTTCTCTGTCTCTCTCTCTCTCTCTCTCTCTCTCTTTCTCTGTCTCTCTCACTCTCTCTCTCTCTGTCTCTCTCTCTCTCTCTCTTTCTCATTCGCAATCATTATTTCACCTTATCTTTCTATCTCTTTTGCTACTCTTTTCATTTTATTTCATTTCTTTTCTTTCTTTTAAGTCTCTTTTTCTCTTTCGCTCTTTTGCGATTATTTCTCTCTCTCTGTCTCTCTCTTTCTGTGACTTTACTCCTCTCTCTTGTTTCTATTAAATAGCCACATCGTTTAAAGAAAATAAACAGCTTATCAATGTTTATCACTCCAGCAAAAAACAACAACATTGAAACAAAAGATAAAAAAAGTTATTAAATTCTAGTTTTTATATTTCACTGCAATTGTTCCATTCCCTGACTATCGGGAATTCCAAAGAACAGTTTTAAAAACTTTTGGAGGGAAACAATGAACGGAGTAGCAGAAGATAGCACGACCTAATGGACTAGGACAAGTTTGAGCAGGGCGAGACATTTTCCGCAACAGATCTTGTTTCGTCTTGTGTGGACTGGATAAAAACATGGCTAAACATTTTTTTTTATAATACACCGAAAACAAAAGATTAAAGAAAACAAACGTAAACAATATAAACTTGGCGGGAAACAATTTACATAGGCCTAATATCTGATAACTTATGTTTTTCTTCTTTTTTACAAAACCTTTGTTTGTTTTTTAGAAAACCGAATTTTCTTGTCTATTTTGGAAATGGTTTTATATGTGTTTTTTTTTCTTACTTCATTTTTTTTTAGCATACCCACAACCAGTTCTATTCCAACCGCCCTCCCCCCTTCCCCACCACGCAGTTGGAAACTTGTATAAATGGTAGGCCTATTGGTAGAGTATTAAATATACACAAATTATTGGAATAATTTTCTTCCTTGAAGTAAAGTTGAAGACTGTTGGCTTCTCCATATATGTCCTGAAAGTCTGGAATTTGCTCCCCACCAAGCTTAGACCGACAACATCACCTTTTAGGCTATATTAAGTTGGTAAAACGATTTTACTTTGTTGTATCTAATGTTTTTCTGCGTGAACTGCAAGATAAGATAATATACGATTATAACCTATGTACAAAGCAGGCGTAGTTCTTAGCTATCCTCCATTGACCTTTTATTTTACCCCTCGATTCGCTGCTCAGTTTATAACCGAACACAGCGTAAGCTTATTATACCAGGGACCGTGACAGAATAAAAATAAAGGTAGAAATTATGTATATTTTTAATGAATGAAAAAGTTCCAACTTATCTTGTAACATTATGTACCAACTTAGCTTGTAACCATAGGTTCCATCTTAGCTTGTAACAATATTTTTTTGTTCCCTCCATAGACTCATAAAACCCTAATCCCATTGCGTTCACAAGAAAATTTGAAACACTTGTGTACTTGGTGTGATTAAATATAGTTTCTCTCTTACTGTGTGACTAAGTGTTTACAACACTTGGCAAAGGCCTATATGTTGATACTTGATATTCACGAGAAGCATGTGGCGCCGCGCACCATAGGGGCATATTTTTTTTTACTTTTATTTTCTAATTTTAAAAAAGGTGAAAGGGGGGGGGGGTACTTTAAAGTAAGTAAAGTATCCCGTCGGACCAAATCTAGCCATGGAGCCGGTCAATGGTGAAGCATCGTTTACCAGTTTCTGTGGCCACGGCATACTCGGGGACGACTTTGGTAGGGGTAAAGTAAAAGGGCGGCTGGGCATTGTGCTGGACACACAATCCCCTTGTATGCAAAGGCCACAGAAACTGGTAAACGCTGCTTCACCGACACCTATGGATCCATTTTTCTCCGTCGGGATACTTTACGTTTACATCCACATCATATTGCCGAAAATTTCATTCATAAATTACGTTAGATCTATATTCAATTTCAATTTTTTAAACCTCGTAATAAACACACCCGCTGACAATGACAAAACAACCAGGTGCAGACACACACACAAACTCACACACACACACACACACTTGTATGCACAGGTCGACACACGAACGACAGGTAGCTGGCTTCAGTGGCGGGGTTACATATGACACGCGACCACGCCGAGATCCTGACACTTGCAACACCGGGCCACGAACAGGTGCGACGGCGCGTGAGAACGCTCCCACACCCGTGGCACAGACTTAGCGTGTTCGACCTGTCGCTGTCGTAACTGCTTGCAAATACCTTAGCGTAACAGCTAGAAAATACCTTAGCTTAACAGCTAGCAAATTCTTTAGAGTAACAACTAGCACATTCTAAAATCTATTGAACCGTTTGTATTTTTCACTAATTTAAACACAGCTTCTTCTGTTAGAAACATAGGATTCAAGGTTAGACTTTAAACTTTAAAATTAGAGTATTGTAAATCATAACCAATAGTCAATAGAGGAAAGAACATCAATGTTAAAGTTTCATACAATTTTGGTCAGTAGCCTATAGTACTAGTACGCTTCTTTGTGCAGTAAGAAATAATCACGTCGGAACAAATCGATCCTTATGGCCGGTAACTAGTTGACAGTCCGAAGTACAAAACCACGAGACCAGCTGACCCACTTCCCGTCATCCTATCGAGATGAATTTCGGCACATATACTTGCTGCCGATGGCAACACATTCTATCAAATTTGTATCTCGCATTTCCCCCTCCCCCCCCCCCTCATAATTTTGTAATTAGTTTTCCCGTTCTAAAGGCGAAATAATGTGGAAAAAAAGTTTTCATGAACGCCTACATCAAGAAAAATTTATTTTTAATTAATCAATTCCTAAACTTCTTCTTTCTTTTTACAAAAGCGTTGATTTTTAGGGGTTAATTAATTGAAATTACAAAATTCCTCAACATTAATTGTAAAAGAAAAAAAAGTAAAAAAAAAAGTTTAAAATAAATTTTAAAAAAAATGAGTCCGTTATATTTTCCTTTTCTGTTCAACTTTAAGCATAGTGTGGGAAAGTATAAAGGCCTTTAAAAGTATATCAAGAAATGAACACAAACCAAAGACTATAATAAGACGGACAGATTGCTATTTTTTTTTAGAGCTTAACATTTGTTTGTTTTTTGTCCGTGCGCATCCAATAACACTGTCTTTAATGACTCCTTAATTTCTCTAAAGACTTCCGCTTATACAACTTTCCAATTACTAAACCGGAAGTCTAGAGGACAGGGTACGATCGGAAATTCCGAAATCAAGTGTTTAAGTTGTCAAATAGCAAAAATATCAAAGCAAGTGGTCAATCGGTCCATCTTATTATAGTCTAGTCTTTGCACAAACTTAAGCACACACACACACAAATACACGTTCTTAATAGAAAAAAAAAATACAGATTTTCTGCCTGCTCCAGACTTTACAGATTTTAAAAAAATAACAACATTTTTCTTAAAATTAACAACAATTTTTTTTTAATTAAAAATAACTAGATCTAACTCTTACAAAAGAACATTAAATAGCCTACACACGCAGAAAAACTACAACAAGAACACAACATAGATTACAATAGCTGTAACGTTTAGTTGATAGAAATGCTTACAATGGATGTAGGCCTACTTATAAATATTTTGATATCGAGCAATACGAAGAATTTCTCAGAGCACAAAAATACAATTTCTCAGAGCACAAAAATGCTATTTGGTTCAAGTCTTTGTAACAAATACACTTCAACGTGTTTTAACTCGCCATTAAAAAAATAACCCTAATACACACTTCCCATCAGTCTTCAGGAAGATTTCATACAGTTCCCAGGTAATAGTTCTTATTTCAAGATTTTTTTTTACTAAGTGACGCTTTTCAATGTCATCTTATAACTGCCAGTGTGTCACGCCGTGTCGTCATTCAAGGACGTCACTCATAACAGAGAGCCCTCCCCCCTCCTCCCAATGAACTTGAGATATTAAAGATTAGATTCCTCTGCCCCAACCAACGCGCCCAAGCAATGTATCATATTCCATATTTAAAAAAAAAAGAAAAGATTTTGACGTCTTAATATCACACACCGTCATGACACTCAAGGGGGAGGTAAGGACGCTGTGTGCCAAAGGGAGAGAAGATAACTCGGTTAAGGTAAGAGTTACCTGGCCCTGACATTTTTCGGGTCGTCTGAAACAACAGGGGGAAGCCATCCTCTTTCCCTGTGATCTCAGTGATAAAGTTGAACAAGAAGGACGAAGGAGGAGAAAAGGTGGAAAGGGGGGGGGGGGGGACAAGAAAAAAAAAGGGTCTGGGCATGATGGCTCCGACTCTTGTTGGGGCTTGTGAGTCCGATAGCGATGGGGGTGTTGGGGTGGGGAGCGTGCAAGTAGGAATGTGGGGAGGGGGGGTGCTCAGCATGACTAGTTAATTATTTTAATTCCTGCGGATTAACAATAACCGTACTGCATTTTTAAATGAACACGTAGAAACCATTCTTTCCCGACAAATGAGTTGGCTGTTGAACTGTAAGCGAAATTTGAATATAGGCCTACACTAAGTTATCAGAGAAAGCAAAGAAAAGCAGAAAGAAGTAAAAATAGGAAAACAATGTAGCCTATGTTAAATAGTTCAAGTTAAATAGTTGAACAAAGCTCGATCTAAGCCTCGAAACACTAGAAAAAATAATGGTAAAGATCAAAGTATTAATAATTCATAAAGCATTAAATTCTTACTCAGAAACACAACAGAACAGCAATATATTTGTTACCATGCTCAGATAGACATATGCTTCACTAACTCTTCAGACCCATCATGTGAAGCTAGTGACCGCTGGTGAACGAGCATTCTCAATTCTCATACGTGGGACCTTCTGCCTGGAATGCCCTCCCACTACAGCTTCGACAGAGCCCGAGCTTCGATACCTCCAGAAGCCGGCTGTAGACGCACCTATTCAAGTAGCAGTTTATTATTATACATTATTATGTTTATTACGTATACATTATCGTCTTTTACTTGTCTGTACTCTGTAACTGTTGACAGCGCATAGAACTGTCCCCAACGGGATATGCGCTACACAAGCATTATTATTATTATAGGCATAAAAAAATAGTAGGCTTTTACTTGTTCCATTTGCAAGAATGAACGCATGTCGGCCTATGCACTCTTTCTTCCAGAGTGGCACCCGGTCATGGAATAGGTTGCCTTAAAACAGATAAAAAAAAACAACATTGTATCATTATTTACACTAAATTAAAAAAAAACACTTTAAAATGCAAGTTCAAACTCAAACTACGGATAAGCGTAGTAAGCGATAAATAATCATAATCTTCAGTGAGCGCCTGTAACATAGGACATAGGCTACCAGATAAATAAGATATTCTAAGAGGAATTTGAAACAAATGAAACTAATTTATGTTTTCATGTGTGTGTGTGTTGACATTTGTTCACAAGTCTCCTACGCTCTCAAAAGTCGAGTGTGTGTGAACGACTTCACAGAGAATTGTCAAAACCTGCCTTGTTCTGTTTACCGCTACTATAATATTGACCCAGTTTTAACCCACGTACAGGTCCTGTCACCGCCAACTACCTCCCTCTCTCTCTCTCTCTCTCTCTCTCCCTCTCTCTGTATCTTCTATCACCCGATAACACCTGCTTCAAAAAGCCGACGCTACTCCTGCCGCGTAACTGTTCTGTTTTGAATTTTTGAACCCTTCCTCACAATTACTGCCCGTGTCCTCCTCCCACCACAATCTCTTTCTCCTTCTCGTTCTTTCAAGAGCTCTCTCTCTCTCTCTCTCACTCATAAACGCCCCTCTCAATAAAACTCCTCGGCCGAGGCGACACGTGTGGGAACGAGAGATGTTATTTTCTTTGAAAAAGGGGAGACGGGGGATTACATGTATCGCCACCCATTTCATTTTTTGTAATGTATCAAACGCTGACATGTTTTTAAAAGTTAAAGCGTTGGAACGCCAGTGCCAAACCAGTGGCACTCTATTGTGTGTGTGTTTTTTTTCTTCAAGTATTTTATTCACATCTGATAACACAAAATATTCTTACATTCGCAGTAGTGTCATTAACATGCCGCCATTGTTGATGTGTTTTTTTAGGATCTTTTTTTGTTTGTTGTTGTTGAATATTTGTTATTTACATGTAGGCAATGGGGCACGGTGGACGAGCGACAGCGCGTTCGGCTGGTGTTCCGAAGGTCCTGGGTTCGAATCAAAGTGGAAGCTAAGACTTGTACCTGACATTAGTTACTGACATACATTACTGTTGTTGATCAATATATTTATTATTTACCAATGCTATAACTGTCTTGTAATATGTTGACTATGCCTTTATTGTACCTAGGTACTATGTCACACTATGTGGCAAATAAACATTGTTCATTGTTGTACATCGTTGAGGTAGAGTAAAGGCAGCGTCTGGGCATTGTTCTGGCCACACAAAACCCTTGGATGCCGTGGCCACAGAAACTGGTGAACGCGGCTACTCCGACCTTGTGGATCAATTCGGTCCGACTTTACTTTTATTTTTTTCAGAAGAGGTAGAAAAAATAGAACTGTGTGTGGGTGGGAGGGGGATAAGCGGAGTGGAAAGAGTTCAGAATTCAAATGGTAAAGTTGTGTGTGTGGGAAGGGGGTGGGGGTGGAGTACTTGTGTGGTACGGGAGGTCAACTACTTCATAAGAAAAGGAACCAAAGGAAACATGCCAGGCGTGGCGGGGGTCAGGTCTTTAATAGTAACTAAAAGGGCAGTGGGAGAGTTTTGTGTCCCTATGTGTCCTGTAAAAAGGGGAGGGGGACGGGGGGGGGAGGGGCGCTAATGTGTGTGTGTGTGTGTTCAATCTTGGTTTATAAAACATATATGTTTTTTTTATTCAAGCGTGAATGCGTCAGGCAAAGATGGGGGTGGAGGTGTTATATTCAAAAGCTAGTGACAACTTAATGACTGATGTATAATATTTTTCTTCCCTCTCTCTCTCTCAAGGCTGTCTTGACATTTCTTGAAAATAGCGGGAGGGTGGCTTGGAGGGGAGGGGGGCTGTTGATTTTGACCAGGGCAGTTAAGTGCTGGTAGCTAATGGTAAATAAAAAGAAATATGTAGACTACATTCTAAGAAAAATGAAATATCACAAAATCGGTTGTTTTTTTATTTTCTTCAATGACGTTTGTTTTAATGGCGTGTCAACGCATCAGTCATAGGTAGGGGACAGTTTGGCGGTCACTTAAAGTATTAACTGTGACACCTTCCTTATGCCAGGTTTTAAAAAACGAAGTTTGATAGCCTATACATCAACATTTTCTCTCCGCTCTCTCTCTCTCTCTCTCTCTCTCTCTCTCTTAATCTCTCTCTCTCTCTCTCTATCCTTTTCTCTTTTACAATTTTTACTATCTTTCCATTAATTCATCGTTCTCTCTCTTTCTTCAAACTAATCTGTCTCTCCATCTCTCACCCCCCCGTCCCCCGCTGTCCCTTTCTTTCTATCTCCTCCCCCCACCCCCATTATACACAACACACACGCACAGATATATAGCATATATATATACATAAGATATTCTGGCCAAACACGATATCAAATGAGGATCTACGTGAGAAAACAGGAGTTACCCCTTTAGCAGAGAGCATCTCAGCAAGGAGATTCAGATGGATAGGACACGTCTGCAGAATGTCAGCTGGCTCCATCCACAGGACAGCCCTGAGATGGACCCCCCAGGGAAAAAGGTGGAAAGGTAGACCAAAGGGAAACTTGGAGAAGGACGGCGGAAAGAGACCTCAGGCCTGAACTTTGAGACAGGACCTCGAGCTGCAACAGATCGAGACAAATGGAGATCCTTGGCTTCCGCCTCAAGCTCCAGTCGGCACTGAGAGGACTAAGAGAGATACATAATATATCGCTAATATTTTCCACAACCCATTCATTTATACTTATAACTCACACACGTTTTGCATTTCATTTGTACCGGGTAACAATTAGAATCAGTCAATTATCGATTGTTGTTTTTTGTTGTTGTTTGTTTGTAAATAAAACATTTTAAAACCTGACACAAAAAACAAACAAAGACACACACATAAAAACTATCAAGAAAACAAAGTATCGCAAAATTGACAAGTCTTAATGAGTCCTGACCATTTCAATAGGTCATGAACAAAAGAGATCATGAACTTCCGGTGTATTTTCGTAAACTAAAACATGCTTTCAACCTCAACGGCCAGTTCTGGTCTTTTAGAAATATACAAAGGCTATAAAATTAGTTATGATGAATCCGTTTTTAACATCAAAAGTTAGTAGGCGATAACTAATACTCAAAGTGTTAGTCGCGTTAAGTTAAATTTAGCCTTCATTATTAAATACATTATGTCTACATCTACATAAAAACAAGAAATAAGAATGATATTATAAATAGTCTGACGTTCAAATTCATCGTTTTCTTTCGGCAACATCTTTTAGAAATAAAATAAAATGTAATCAAGTCACATCTTTTAATATTCGCAGTACAACCAGTAACGCACTACATGTTTTGTTAGCAAATGAACGAATGAGGCCGGAAATACTGTACAATTTAAACCTTTATTCATGCATAATATTTGAGAACATAATTGTCAATAGAGCGATTGCAAAAGGCGTGGCTTAGGTTGTTTTGTGACTTCATTATGTAAATATCGGCCATGACGGTGATGATGTTGAATAACATTGTTTTTTAACATGTCTATTTTACACGCAAAATATAAGGAATTAGTTTCCATAAATCTTGATATTTAACTGTGATACTAGTCCTTAGTAGTCCGTCCACGAAATAAACAAGATTTTAGGCTTTTATATAGTTTTTTCTCTTGTGAAACATTGTACAGATTGCCTTATGCTTTACTTTTAGATAGTAAGTTAAGTTAGGCTAACTTTCGACATCTTCAATTAAATATTCTGTACTTATGGAACCTATTCAATTGATTTTTAATGGTTTAAATTTTAGCTTTGAAAGTTTTATATATATTTTTAAGTCATATTGTTGAAATGATGATATTTAAAACCAAAACCTTCTTAATTAAGCCTATAGTAATACGGCTGCCATTTGTCACCACTAGACAAAGTAAACAAACAGCCCGTGATTTTTTTTCACGTGAGTGCAAATGTTATATAGAGAAAGAAAAATTCTCATTGAATCAGTGTTTATGTACATAAATGAATCAGTGTTTATGTACATAAATGAATCAGTGTTTATGTACATAAATGAATCAGTGTTTATGTACATAAATGAATCAGTGTTTATGTACATAAATGAATCAGTGTTTATGTACATAAATGAATCAGTGTTTATGTACATAAATGAATCAGTGTTTATGTACATAAATGAATCAGTGTTTATGTACATAAATGAATCAGTGTTTATGTACATAAATGAATCAGTGTTTATGTACATAAATGAATCAGTGTTTATGTACATAAATGAATCAGTGTTTATGTACATAAATGAATCAGTGTTTATGTACATAAATGAATCAGTGTTTATGTACATAAATGAATCAGTGTTTATGTACATAAATGAATCAGTGTTTATGTACATAAATGAATCAGTGTTTATGTACATAAATGAATCAGTGTTTATGTACATAAATGAATCAGTGTTTATGTACATAAATGAATCAGTGTTTATGTACATAAATGAATCAGTGTTTATGTACATAAATGAATCAGTGTTTATGTACATAAATGAATCAGTGTTTATGTACATAAATGAATCAGTGTTTATGTACATAAATGAATCAGTGTTTATGTACATAAATGAATCAGTGTTTATGTACATAAATGAATCAGTGTTTATGTACATAAATGAATCAGTGTTTATGTACATAAATGAATCAGTGTTTATGTACATAAATGAATCAGTGTTTATGTACATAAATGAATCAGTGTTTATGTACATAAATGAATCAGTGTTTATGTACATAAATGAATCAGTGTTTATGTACATAAATGAATCAGTGTTTATGTACATAAATGAATCAGTGTTTATGTACATAAATGAATCAGTGTTTATGTACATAAATGAATCAGTGTTTATGTACATAAATGAATCAGTGTTTATGTACATAAATGAATCAGTGTTTATGTACATAAATGAATCAGTGTTTATGTACATAAATGAATCAGTGTTTATGTACATAAATGAATCAGTGTTTATGTACATAAATGAATCAGTGTTTATGTACATAAATGAATCAGTGTTTATGTACATAAATGAATCAGTGTTTATGTACATAAATGAATCAGTGTTTATGTACATAAATGAATCAGTGTTTATGTACATAAATGAATCAGTGTTTATGTACATAAATGAATCAGTGTTTATGTACATAAATGAATCAGTGTTTATGTACATAAATGAATCAGTGTTTATGTACATAAATGAATCAGTGTTTATGTACATAAATGAATCAGTGTTTATGTACATAAATGTACCGCACATAAATTAAATAGAATGAGACTCAATGTGGTACCTTTGAATATTAACCAAGGCACGTGCTGTGTGCGCGTGGTTCCCTTAAAAACTGGCCAGTGAGCAATGGCAAGGGCGACACGATAAAACAATTAAAGATAATCTTTGAATAAACAAATGCCTTTAATATATTATGGTAATGACCATTCAAATACTCATCGAATTAATTCAACACGTTTGACTTAACAAATTAAATAGACCAAGGGGTCGGCAACATTTTGATCGTAGTGTGGCAAAGTAGGATTTCTAATTCATTCAGCGTGCAATAGTAAAGTACCCAACGGACCAGACTGATCATGGCGTCAGTGAAGCAGCGTTCACCAGTTTCATTGTTTTTCTTGTAGAAGACACTTGAATTGCTTTTCTTGAGGGTCTTAGGCGTGCCATTGGAAGTCGTTCTGTGTGCCGAAGGTCCTGGGTTCGAATCCTGGTGAAATCTAGGATTTGTTCTCGGGACTGGAGGGTGTCCCTGAGACTACCCAGTATCTCTAGTATGTGGTGGCCACAGAAACTGGTGAACGCTGCTTCAACATCCCTATGATCATTTTGGTCGGACGGGTACTTCACTTACTGTGTGCCAAGTCATGATATAGTCAGAGTAAATAACAGAATAAAAACTCAAATATGCAAGAAATATGAAAGAATAAATTATCTCTGGAATAAATGCAACACAGCAGAACTACACCAAGCAGCAAGAAAATTCCAAACCAATTTTCTCACTAAACACAATATAACTAGCCCAGTTGAATATATTTGGCAATTCATAAAAACAAACTTAAAAGCAATAATGGCTTTTATATTCAATATTAGTCAATATTCCGCGGCGCAGTACTACAGTGCACCAATTTGAGAACCTATGGTGTGGGTAAAACAGACACGTGGAACTGTGTATGCCGTGCAGGCCAGTAATTGAAACAAATCATATATTATGGTAATATATACTGGTAATAAAAGTTGTCAAAATAAATGTATGTTCTCCACAAGTTTGTCTGTATACAGTATGATATATAAATAGTGGATGTTTCTTTGCATTTGGGATGACAACCGATTCGTCTAAACAAAAAATACAGTTGTAAGCATTCGTTTATGTGTGTGTGTGTTTTTGTGTTGACTTTTTTTTATACATATAATTATTTATGTTTTCATTCTAATAGACTAAAATATTCCTGTAACATGGCTTGTGACGTTGCGTCCACCAGTTTCAGTAGGGGATTGTGTGGCCAGCACCGCCTTTACTTTGCCTCGACTAATGTCATGTATCAATCAGAGCTGCGGTAGACTCAGGGACAACCCTCCAGTCCCGGGAACGAATCCTTAGCCTTCACCAGGATTCGAACCAAGGATCTTTGGTACGTGAGCCAAACGCGCTGCCCAGCTCGGCCACCGTGCCTTTCTGCACGCGGCTAGCAAAGCATGAGATGATACCAGATACCCCACAGATACCCCACAGATACCCCACAGATACCCCACAGATACCCTACAGGGTCCGGTTAATTCTATGAATGAGATGATACCAGATACCCCACAGGGTCCGGTCAATTCTATAAAAACTTTCAGGATCCGTTTGGGGGATGGGAGGTGGGAAAGGGATTTTTTTTGTGTACAAACGGTCATGAAACGAGATTTAAACCCAAGTTCTTCGCTAGAATATCCGTCCTCGCCGGCTGTTGTTTGGAGTGCTGATTTGGGATTTGGTGAAAATGACTATATCTGATGAAGCAAGATGTTTGTTGTTATATTTATGTTCTACTGTCTCTAGGGCAATGTTCATGGCATCTAGCTCTGATTGGAATTTTTTGCAATAGTTCCCATATGGTACATTTATCTTGAGACATTTTTTGTCAGGTAAGCGCCTAGCCCTGCATTTATTATGGCTTTAAATGTTAAGCCATCCGTATAGATGTGGATGGCTGTATCTGTATAGCTTTCGATGGTTTCTAGTGCACCTACTTTAAGTTCTAGCGGGTTAGATGTTTTGGTTAGGCTTTTGTTGTTCAAAGAGTTTTTAATTCTTGGTTGCCTTTGTCTTCCTCCGTGAGGGCAAAAGCGAATGTCTTGTAATATTTTCTCTGTTTGGGGAAGGTGGTGTTTTTGTTCTAGTTCGTCTGCTATTTCTAATAGGGTCTGTTGTTTCCTTTTTGAGGCTGTCTTGTTGCGCTCAATGAGTATTTTGTTGGGATGGTCATTCTCCAGTCTTTTGTACCTTTCGACTGCTTCTAAAGCTGCCCTGTCTCGTGTTAGTTGCAGTGGCTCAATAATTAGAGTCTATTTTGCAGGCTGCTGTGGGTGTTGATCTCTTTCCGACACTGCTGAGGCGCAGGGCTTGGTTCTATACTGTGTTTAGTGTATTTTGCCGTGTCTGGTTGGCTGTTGTTTGTAGGGGCAGGCAGTATTCTATATATATAGAATAGATTTAAAAAAAATAGAAACATAAATCAGATACTTTAATCTTTAAGTTTTGCGGTTGTTAGTGAATTGTGAGTGTGTTATGTATACACAACTTTGTTGACTGCATCTTATTTATCTGTTGTTGTTTTGTCCTTTAGAGAAAATAATGATTTTCAAAAGATGAAGAGTTCATTCATTTTAGTGTGCAGCCTCCTAGTGTGTTATGTTACTGGCACAGAGAGTATGTACATTGCTGACAAAGTAAGTGAATAATAAAACTAACACAGACATTACACATTAAAAAAAACACACACACATATATACATACATACCTATTTATATATATATTGTTATAAGCTAATGTGTATAGCATGTTTAAATAGTTTTCATATTGTATTTAGAGGTGTCTGCATAGTTCATTTAGATATATTTATTGCTATTCAATTATGGCGTCGAGATTATTTCTGTACAATCGTAGGCCTATAGATAAATATGTATTATGACGTAATAACATCAATATGTGTTCTCGTAGACTCTACAACCATCTAGTAGACATCTTCTTTTGCATTCTCAAAACTAAGGGGATACTCCAATTTAGCACTTTCTGCACCAAAGCTAATACGACACACAAGGTTTTAGCTAGTTCTTTTACATAGCTATCAAGAAGCTACTTATTATTATTGACCAGTGAAATTGAATGTTATTATTGTATACAAGCTAAATTCCCCGGCGTTGCCCGGGGAAAAATTAAATAGGCCTATATAGGCTAAACTAGATACATATTTCATAAATTACAATGAACAGAAAGATATAGTCTAGCCTAGATTTAATAAATTTAGAAATATAATAATTATTTATTGAAAACATTTAGGAAAGTAATTTAAAACAAATATTACAATCGGGTTATATATAGGCAAGTCTTTTTAATAAACCAAAAGCTTATTTTCCCGGCGTCGCTCGGGGGGAAAATACATAGGCTTAAGCCTACAATTTTTATAAACTACAATCTTATCTTCTTAAGATCTTCTTACAATGAACAGAAAGCTTTAATAACTTTAAAAATATATATCTAATTATTATTTATTTACAGAAAACATTTAAGAATGTAATTTAAAGTAAATATTGTAATCTGCTTTAAAAAAAGCCTCTCTTTTTTATTTTTATTTAACAAAAAGTTAGACTATCCCTGTTGATGAGAATCAAACACTCAACACTCGTCTTTCGCGTGAGTCAAAAATATAATTAATCTATTAGATTTTATTTACTGAAAACATTTTAGGAAAGGTTTAAGTCCTAAAATCCTTACAATCTTTAAAAAAAAATTTGTAATATTAATGGAAATTTAAAAAAAAAGTAAAGCCATAGCGGCGAATCGAACCCACGAGTCCCGCATGGCAGTCGAAGACGTTAACCACCACCTCATGACAATATGTGATCACAAAAGTAACATATGAGATAATAAGTTCACGTTAAATAAAACCAGAGAAAAAATAAATAGGCCTCTAAAAAAGCTACAGAAAAACATTTCATAAACTACAATGAACAAAAAGATATAAGCTAAAAGTATATTAGATATATTTAATTACACAATAATCTTTATGGTCAGTGATATAGTACTGATTGGACTTGTTGATCACGTGTTTTCAAATTGACCAATGGGGATCGGTTTACCGACGAAAACTGACTTTTTATATAAATATATAGATAAGTTCATGCATTTCTTCTTTAAACATTTATCGAGTGGCTTGAGTGTATTATTTCATGGTGAACAAGATCCAAGACAGACGACAGAAGGCCTGGTGTATATATATATATAGTACAATATAAATTATACTAACGCTATAGACGAATATATATATATAACTGAATATATCTATATAACTGAATTATTTTGTTTCCCTTAATCCAGCGTGACGAAGTTGATTGTTCATTGTGTGAAGATGGGAGACTATTGAAACGTGAAGATGGTAGGCTATTGAAACGTGAAGATGGAATGCTATTGAAACGTGAAGATGGTAGGCTATTGAAACGTGAAGATGGGAGACTATTGAAACGTGAAGATGGGAGGCTATTGAAACGTGATGATGAGAGACTATTGAAATGTGATGATGGGAGACTATTAAAAAGTGAAGATGGTAGGCTATTGAAACGTGAAGATGGGAGACTAGTGAAACGTGAAGATGGTAGGCTATTGAAACGTGAAGATGGTAGGCTATTGAAACGTGATGATGGGAGACTATTGAAACGTGAAGATGGTAGGCTATTGAAACGTGAAGATGGGAGGCTATTGAAACGTGAAGATGGGAGACTATTGAAACGTGAAGATGGTAGGCTATTGAAACGTGAAGATGGTAGGCTATTGAAACGTGATGATGGGAGGCTATTGAAACGTGAAGATGGGAGACTATTGAAACGTGAAGATGGTAGGCTATTGAAACGTGATGATGGGAGGCTATTGAAACGTGAAGATGGGAGGCTATTGAAACGTGATGATGGGAGGCTATTGAAACGTGAAGATGGGAGACTATTGAAACGTGAAGATGGTAGGCTATTGAAACGTGAAGATGGTAGGCTATTGTAACGTGAACCAATCGACAAATAAACGTTACGATGTAGTCGGCGTTAGGTCCCAATTGTAGATTATTTAATTTTAATCATAGCTTAAACAACGGGGATTCCCAAATTTCATGTCTTGTAGGAAACTTCTTTAATCGAAATGCTTCTTAAAAGCTTAAATTTTTTTAAATTTTTTTTTGAAGTCGAAAGATGATTGATATTTAATGACCAAAAAGAAAATAGACTCATCTATATTTAAAAATAAAATCAGTGAAATAAAGACAGAATAATTGTTATGATTTGTTTAAGGCATTTATTTTATTATTGTTTATTATTATTTGTTAGCTTATAAGCAATTACATTAATAATAATTGTGTAATAGTGTCATGTATTCTTGCTATAGGTGCGCATAACCTATACTATTATTTTAGATCTAAAGGAGAACAAGAAAATTAGAATGTGTTGTTAAGATAACAAAAGATTACTTCATTGATGCAAACAAATAGAAATTACATTAGCCTACATAAATTCTGTCTTTTTCAGCAAATTGTAAACAATAAAAAAGAAATAAGCTTAGATGTAGTTGAAATGTAAAATTAAAGAAGAGATTCGTTGAGATTAAAACATAGTCTTTAAAAAAAAAGCATTTAGCTTTGACCTAGTTTGTAAAACGTAATCTGATTTCGAAGCTAACTATATTTATTAAAACAAGTCTTTTTATGAACCCTTCCCGTACCGACCTACTTCTATCTATGCTGCCTTCAGTTCCGCTATATACGCGCCCGGGACTGTAAGGGTTAAACAAAAAGCCAAATTGCCCAGCGTTGCTCGTGGAAACAAATACATAGGACATAGGCCTAAGCCCTAAGCTTATAGGCCCTACCGTAGCTACAGAATAAAATATAAATATATAAACTACAATGAACAATGAAATTTTGTAATCGGGTTAGATAAATAGATGGATAGACGGATATATATATATTAATAAAGATAGATAGGTAGATTTATTCCTATCGCAAGGGAGCGGTAAAAAAAAAAAGATGAGCTCACGCGCGCGAACACATTATATCAACTTTCCCCGACCACCTGCGCTACGCGTGACGTCTAAAATTAAAAGACTCATTAACAGGTCGCTGCTCCAATCGACTGACACGTCACTCAAACATAATGTTCACTATGACACACATTGTGTTGCGCTGACCAGAGGTCATACATTTCTCCAGTTTTAAAAACAAAACACTTTTTTTTAAGGCGGCAGGAACGTATGGGAGGAGCTTTTGTGATTTATTTTATTTTTT
The DNA here is from genome assembly GCA_949126835.1 of Anisus vortex. NCBI lineage: Eukaryota > Metazoa > Mollusca > Gastropoda > Planorbidae > Anisus > Anisus vortex. Next base: position 8,248,133 of record OX421507.1, on the reverse strand, counting down.
TCCCAGCGCTCACTCATAGAAAAAAAAACAGGTGTGACCACTAGCTGACCACTAGCTGACCGCTCACGCCACCGCTGGTCACTGTTCGGATCCGGCGCAATATTGTTACCGGACTAACATATTGCATGACGCGGCTATTACAACACCATTTCGCGAAAACGTCGAGACAGTAAAAAAAAAGAATGGGGGGGGGGGGGGTTGTGACACGGATTATGTCGTGGTCGCTACGATAACTGACCGATGGTCATTTACCCCTGATTGTACGTGTTATGGGGAGAGAAAATTGAGACTTTTTAGAGGGGGGAAAATAATCTCTATGAGAAAAGTGTGTGGCGGGGGCCTTGTTGGGGGAGTGGGGTGGGGGATTATCATGACACATTGCTATGTTCCTGGTCAACAGGTGATAGTGTGGGTCATTCGATAGCCTCGGCACCAGCAGGTGGACGGTGACGGCATACGTAGACAGTCACTGGTTGTTGTTGTTGTGGTGCCTGTATGAAAAATACTCATACCAGTATAGTGTGCACTTTGTTGAGTGAGCAATTTTCTTATAAGAATATACTCACTTTTTAAATTGTTTATGGGCAGTGTTAAGGAATTTAATTACCAGTTCATTTGGAGCTGCAGATCTATAGAATAGGCCTATACTAAAGAAAGAGATATTTTGTTCGTATCTACGGCTAACTATATAGATTGGGTTGCCAACAGGTAGCCCATTAATTCCAACAACCTTCTTCCTTTTTTTTTCCTATCTAGATCTGAAAAAGGGAGATGACATAGAAATCTTCCTAATGCGATAAGCCATGTTGTCCAGGGTTTATTTACCTATTTGTCTATTTATTTATTTGTCTATTAATGAATCTATTAATCCGTGTATCCATCTATTTATCTGTGTATCTATGCATCGGTGTTTCTATTTATCTATTTAGGCATATCTATTTATTTATCTATTTATCTATATATCTATCTTTGTACCTATCTTTGTATCTATCTTTTAATCTATCTTTCTATCCATCTCTTCATCTAACCATCTATACATCTATCGGTTTAACCATCTAACATACGCTTTTGCTTGTTCAGTACTTCATTGTACTGTATATGGTAATTACATATTCTGCGTCACGTACAGTCGGGATGTGATAATACGTAGTTCGTGGATCCAACCCACATCCATTCAATCAATGACATATTGGCTAACGATCAGTTCATTTACAGACGTGCTAAGCAGAAAAAAATGGGGGAGGAGTTGAAGGGCAAGAGGCGCAGGATGATGCGTTTAGGAGCGTGGATCACATTATGAAAATTCTGACCTCAGGCATAAGCATACAAATAATTTCAACCCCGAACGAGCCTGGGGTGACGTAATCAGCTCTTACATCGTCCTAGCTTCTAGGGCTTTAGGCTAGGAGGACACTGGAGATGTTATTCACGCAGTAGGGCATTCGTTGACAAGAAGTAACTGGTCAAATAATAATAATCGATGGGATATCGTGGTATAGTGGCAGATCACTGGTTTGTCAATCCGAAGGTCTCGAGGCTATTTTTTTTGGGTCCATTTTTGTTTACTGAAAATAATAATAATAACTTGTAAGTTTTATTTCCCGTAGAGTATTAACTTAACTATAAGACATCCACCATGATACAGTCTTTTAACCCTTACAGTCCCGGGCGCGTATATAGCGGAACTGAAGGCAGCATAGATAGAAGTAGGTCGGTACGGCAAGGGTTAAGAGCCGTATCCAGTAGACGGTCGAAGTATCATTCAAAACACTAATATAAAGGCATTTGTAGACTTAGTCCACCTACGAGCGTTGGACGTGATAATCTTCTTTATGGGAGGGGTGTCGTTAATATATAAGATAAGTTAGTTAAGAAGAAAAATATCTAACAGATGTGCGGGACGATTCTGGGCACAGTCACTCAGGCGAAATACCTTGGGGTCACTATCAGTGACGACCTTCATTGGCACCACCAGACCAACATCGTCGCCAAGAAGGCCAACTCTACTCTACACATGATATCGCGGAACCTCCGGTATTGCCCTCGCAAGACCCACACCCTAGCATATTGCACTCTCGTACGCCCGAAGCTGGAATACTGCGCAAGTGTGTGGGATCCTTACCAACAACAGGACATCGATGCAACAACAGGACATCGATGCAACAACAGGACATCGATACAACAACAGGACATCGATACAACAACAGGACATTGATACAACAACAGGACATTGATACAACAACAGGACATTGATACAACAACAGGACATCGATACAACAACAGGACATCGATACAACAACAGGACATCGATACAACAACAGGACATCGATACAACAACAGGACATCGATACAACAACAGGACATCGATACAACAACAGGACATCGATACAACAACAGGACATCGATACAACAACAGGACATCGATACAACAACAGGACATCGATACAACAACAGGACATCGATACAACAACAGGACATCGATACAACAACAGGACATCGATACAACAACAGGACATCGATACAACAACAGGACATCGATACAACAACAGGACATCGATACAACAACAGGACATCGATACAACAACAGGACATCGATGCCCTCGAGCGCATCAACCGTAGAGCAGCTCGGGTGGTTTTCAACAAGACCTGGCGGGAACAAGACGTCAGTCCCACCGCCCTCCTCAACGACCTCGGATGGGATCCACTATGCGAGCGACGAAAACGGCAGAGACTATCGCTGATGTACCGTGTCACCCACGGGCTCGTGCAGTACCACCCACCCGCCTCATTAGACCCACCCGTACCACAAGAGGACACTCATTTAAGTACCAGACCATCAGGACTACTTGTGACATTGCGAAATACTCGTACTACCCTAGAACTATAACCGAGTGGAACAAACTGAGTGACAATACAGTGAATGCACCATCGCTAGACTCTTTTAAACAGAGACTATCGAAGCCTTAGTACCCGCGCACACACCCCTCTCCCGTGGCAGCGATACCCGCACGGGGTTTTGCCACGTATTTATACAGATACAGATCTGAAAAACTAAGCAGACTGACAAAGGACAACTTTAGACAACAAGCCCAATATTTGTGATACACTGCGCCGGGGCTGTCAGTTGCTCCAGTCCACCATACAGTTTGTCATTGAAGGGTAGCTTCCTGGGGTCATATGGCTGACTAGGTAGAGTGGTACAGTGGGCAGGTTTGAAGTGCATGTTCCGGACAACTGTTTTGGACGATTCTAACTTGAAGAGAGCCCTGGGTCAAGAAAAGGGGCCCCACATCCATCTAAATCTATACGATTATAAAGGACCCCCCCACACACACACTCAACACACACCTTTCAGTAATCTTCGGACTCTGGGTTGCCATGATTGTCGACACTGATAAGTATAGTGGCTTATTTGGGATCCGCATACTATTGACTCAACAACAATGAAACGAGGAGAGAAGTTGTTGACAGCCAATCATTGGCGTCAATCATAGTAACAACAAGCTTCGGCAACATCCAATCAGAAACCGGCGTACTACACACGCGCAGTGTATAGATAGATAACTATCATCGGAAACCCCAAGAGAGAAAAAAAATCGCAAGCTAATCGCTAGTCTTTGAGATACCTCTGGCTGATTTCTTCACAACTCAACAAAAGAGCGCCGTTACATTTTTAAGGTCCCAAGTGAGAAGACCTCTGCTGACCACTTCCTGTTTTCACGTCCTGCAAAGCTCATTCATTATACAATCTCCATCAATCATTAATGTGTTGTGGTGGGAGGGGAAAAATATAAAAACCATCGATTATTAGGGAACGCGGGAATTAACGAGGGGGGAGGGAGATTTTGGCTCGACCAGGAACATAGAAAGTTGACACTAATGACAATAAACTCACGCCGCTGGTCAGTTAGTGGTCAGCCCAGTGGTCAGTACGTGTCATTTCCCGTCTTCTTCCTCCCCCATTTTTCAACACGGAAATAAAACCGATGCAAAAGAAAGAAAAATAGGGAGGGCTAGTTTACGGTGTGGGGCGGGGGAAGGGGCGCCTTCCCCGATTCCCACATCTCCCTGTGATATCTCTAAAATCAAGAACGGTAACACCGTACACAGTAGATCGCCAGGGCTTGAGTTTTCTCCCTCTTGAGAGGGGGGCGGGCACTTGACCGCTGTCCACCACGGGCACGTATCAAGATGTCCAGCTCTCCAAAAACGGGAATTATTCCCCCCTGCCCCTCCCCCCATGCTAAGTATAGCCTCACCCTTACCGGGGTGATCTCGATCTAAAGTTAGCGCCCCTGGCACGTCCTTAGAATTAACATGATGGAAAGACTTCATTCAGACATGTCCACAAATAAAATGGCACAAAGGGAGTTTAACAGGTTTAGTCAATACATGTTGTTAGGAGGGCAACTAAGTACGAAGAAAACTTCCTGAAACTACTTCTCTTTTATTCCACTCTCTCCTTCTCCGCAGATATGAGATAAGAAACAATGTTTGGTGATAATAGTCCATGTTAGGTTAAAGGTTAAATATTATGTTGAATTAGAACTTTTTGTCAAGTAGATAGAGGGGGGGGGGGCGAGAGAAAGAAAGACAGGTGGACAGACAGATAGACAGACAGACTGATAGATACATTGGTAGATAAATAGAAACATAATAATATATTGATAGATAAATAAATAGATAGATGGATAAATATTTTGATAGATAAAATTTAATAGAAACATAATAATATTTTGATAGATAGATAAATAGATAAATAGATAAATATATTGATAGATAAATAGAAACATAATAATATATTGATAGATAAATAAATAGATAAATAGATAAATAGATAAATAGATAAATAGATAAATAGATGAATAGATGAATAGATGAATAGATGAATAGATGAATAGATGAATAGATGAATAGATGAATAGATGAATAGATGAATAGATGAATAGATGAATAGATGAATAGATGAATAGATGAATAGATGAATAGATGAATAGATGAATAGATGAATAGATGAATAGATAAATAGATAAATAGATAAATAGATAAATAGATAAATAGATAAATAGATAAATAAATAAATAGATAAATAGATGAATAGATGAATAGATGAATAGATGAATAGTTGAATAGATGAATAGATGAATAGATAAATAGATAAATAGATAAATAGATAAATAGATAAATAGATAAATAGATAAATAGATAAATAGATAAATATATTGTTAAATGTTAAATATTATGTTTTGTTGGTACTCGTGGTCAAAGAGAAAAAGGAAAGAGAGAGAAAGAGAAATATACCTATGAGCAGACAAATAGTTGGAGAGAAAGACAAGTGGACAATATAATATTGATAGATGTAGGAGTGTTAAATGTTTAATATCAAAAGTTTAAATGTTGTATATTCTGTTTCATTGGTACTCTTTGTCAATGAGATAAGGGGGAGAGAGAGAGACAGAGAGAGAGAAAGGCATACATGTGAACAGACATATAGTTGGACAGGCAGACAGATAGACAGTCAGACAAATAGATAGATAGATAGATAGATAGATAGATAGATAATAATGATAATAATAATAATAATGGTGCTTGTATAGCGCATATCCCGTTGATGACAGTTCTATGCGCTGACGACAGTTACAGAATACAGAACAAACAACCGACGAAAATGTAATATATGTATACGCAAATACTGCTAATGAAATAGGTGAGTCTTCAGCCGGCTCCTGAAAGTGTCGTAGCTAGGGCTCTGGCAAAGCTGTAGTGGGAGGTGAGTCCAAGCGGACGGTCCCGCGTAGATAGATAAATAGATAGATAGATAGATAGATAGATAAATAGATAGATAGATAGATAGATAGATAAATAGATAGATAGATAGATAGATAGATAGATAGATAGATAGATAGATAGATGGATAGATAGATAGATAGATAGATAGATAGATAGATAGATAGATAGATAGATAGAGTGTTTGATTGATAGTTTGATTGTTTGGTAAAAAGATGGATAGGAGAAACATTTAGGGTACAGAGAAATGAAACATCGTTAAGGAAAGTAATAACTGGCAGATGCACAGGCCACGAGCTATTAACCAGGCACCGTACCTTGTTTATTGTGCCCATTTCATTAACCCTACATAAATTAAAACTAAAATAAAGGGTAGCCTACTTAAATTAACCTGCTTACTTTTAATTCTAACTCTTTTTAATCGCTGCTAGAAATAGCACTTTTAAAGGAGCTGGGGGGGGAGGGGTTAGGTCGCGGTAGCATTTCCAGAAAAAGACGGGAGTTCTTCCCGCCAAAACATGGAGTACGACTGGAAGCCCTAAAAATAAATAAAAAGACGTTAGCTGCCAGATAGCATAACGCTGGTCATTTTTAATTAACATAACAAATCTTCTCCCTGACCAAATGACCTTAAGACCTCCTCAAATTGAGCGCCGGTCAGTCAACGAAAAGAAAAAAACAGCAGAGAATCTAGTCACGTGCCGAAATCTGCCATCCTAATCCATGTGTGGAGGGAGGGGGGGAGATGGAGAAAAGGGGTGCCATTGCACATATGGACGACGCCCCTAACTTCCCCGCCCAAACATTTTATCTTGACCGCCGCTGGCCACTTTCTCGTAATCACCGCTCTCTTCCCACCCGATCCCCTGCTTATTCACCACCCGCCCTACCCTGCTCAGCATGCAGACGTTATAGCCAGGCGGGTGTCTCCTCGCCCTCCAAGTCTGCTCTGACAGACGAGAGATGGGAGGAGGGGGGGGGGCGGTTCTTGCAAATGACCGCGGGTGTCTTGATTCATACCTTGCCGGAGCCTCTAAAAATACACACACAGAAAGAGATCTTGATAAGGAATTAATGGCTGGGGGAAAAAAGGGACATTGTTGTCAAAAGTGGGTGGGGGTGTTTGAAAAAAAAAAAAGGATTTGGGGGCGGAGGAAGGCTAATCAGCTGGTATGGAAACACCTACTCTATAGAACGAGACCAATTCATTAAAGAAATAAAAGAACATCATTTATACTATCTCGATTTCTAGATCTTAAATCTTAGAGCAAATCATTACAAACTAGACGAAATAATGTGTATCATTGAATGTTACTTGATTTATTTGTAACCCAACAGACCTGGACTACATATAAGAAGAAAAGAAGAGATAATCTTCTATCTATCTATATTTATAAAGTAAACTGTGTGTCTGTTCAACCAATCATATTAGTTAACCCTTCCCGTACCGACCTACTTCTATCTATGCTGCCTTCAGTTCCGCTATATACGCACCCGGGACTGTAAGGGTTAATTTAAAGACACGCGACCTTATTGTCTCATATTATATTATATTTTGCGATTTCACTACGGACATGTGTCTTCAGTCTTCACTAGCTAAGTGGTTTACGTATCGGACAGCCATATGGGCGACTCGGATTCGATTCTCCAGTTGGTCTAATATCCTTTTTATTTCTACAATTTTTTTTCAATGAATATTACTTTAAAAAAAAAAAGGATTGTAAATCTACGAGCATCACCGGGCAATTTAGATTTTTGTTAAATAAAGAGACTTGCCTTTATTTTACCCGATTACAATATTTATTTGAAAGTACTTTCCAAAAAAGTTTTCAGTAACAAAATAATAATTGTTTTTAATTATTGGATTTATAGCTCTCTGTTCATTGTAGTTTATAACATTTTTATTTGTTGCTTATACAGGCCTGTTTTATTTTCACCAGGGCAACGACTGGCAATTTAGCTTAAATAATAACTATAAAAAGTCTTTACATTATATTTTCCAATGAAAATTTAAATAAAGGAGCAAAATAAGAGCTAAATTTGTAAAACTGCATAACTCTGCTATGTGGGGTTACCTTGAAGGACGTGCCAAGTTAATTGTATAACCTCCGACCAGCGGTCAACATCTGTCCATCTGCTTTTCGTCACACCTTAGCAGACGCGATGGAATCGCCATCAATTTTTTTTTTGTGTGCGTGCGTTTTTCATCGCTATCTCCCGCCGGCGGTTTAGACGCCGCACGCGCAACACATCACCATTACATCTCGTGTCATGCCATGGGAAGGAGAAGGGAGGCCCAGTCAGGATGAATGGTTGAACGGTTGGAGTGAGCCATCGTCTGCGAAACAACAAACCAGGTGTGTGTGTGTGTGTGTGTGTGTGTTGCGAGGGGAGGGTGCAGGGGGGAGGGCGCTAGAATCGGGCAATTAAGTGGCACAGTGCATTGCTCATTCTCCGAGAGTTTGTTTAAAAAAAAAAAAGACAGCAGGGGCGTGGGAGGTGTGAATTGCAGGGGAGTGTCGGCTGGGGGTGGGATGGGTGGGGCGTGATGGGTGGAGAGATGAGGCGTGTTAGTTTATTTAGACCTGGTCATTCTACTGTCCTGACACCGATTCTTTACGTGGGAATTTTGTTGAAAATACATAGCATTACGCAGTCCGAACACTAGGTCTACATTTCAAATACTGCTATGGCATTAATTCTAACTGTAATTTTATATTCATATTGCATCTCATAGGCATGCATCTTATATTTTGTAGCGGTCAATGTTTCAATTGCCGTATAGACTATATTAACTTTGTAGTGCGCAATCTCATTATAACTGCACGGGTAGTTACAGTGTAGGCCTATTTGAAAACTAATTTTAGCCGGTTCCGAGAGCCGGGCACATATCTGCTAGTAGGTTATAAACCTAATCGACATGATAGAAACTCACACTTTACTAGACAATCAAATTCCCATGTTTTACATAATACTTTCCTTTTGAGAAATGCTACGGTTGAAGGTATCCGAATGTTATTTTATGTAGTATCTAGTGTTTGTTTTAGAATAGTAGAAAGTATATAGTCTAGGCCTATCTAAGTAGGCCTAAATAAAAAATTAAAAAATCAATATAAAAAAACTTCATTAGGCTTCATAGAAAGAAACTTTTACAAATCTAACAAGAACATAAGACTAAAATGATAACTAACATTAGTTAGGCCTATACTAGAATATGCATCTTCTGTATGTGACCCATCAAAGAGATTATTTACAAATTAGAATAGAACTGCAAGACTAGTGGATATTTACAATTGAAAAGAGTAACCCCAATAGTCCAATAGTTAAATCACTAAACCTAAAAACACTTGCGGACAGAAGTGCAAAGAATAGTATTAATAATATAGGCCTATAGGGCATTAAAATTCTAATTTAGAAATATAACACAATAATAATCCGTTACAATGATCAGATAAACATAAGGACAAAAGCACTCTTTTTTTTATTATCCCATATGCAAGAACAAATGCACAGAGGCTCCTAAGTACTCATTCTTCATGGAATGGGTTGCCTGAACAAACAAGAAAAACCAGAAACTTAACATCGTTTAAAACTATAATCAAAATACTAGACTAGATAAGCGTAGGATGTAATAAGCAATAATCTTCTGTCTGTAACTGGCAAGATAAGAGTTTTACCGAACGAACGAAGTATATAGGCAGCGGAGTATTTAGGCTTGTTCTACATGTCCACTTGTTCCATTGTAACAGGGGCCCCCACACAAAAGGGGCCCCCACACTTCCCAAAAAGAATTTTGTTAGTGACATCACCCTTCTTAAGTTGAAAATGTAAAATAAAATTAATTTATTCCTCTACAATTTAAAGCGCTCCAGTCCAACCAAGCTAAGTGCAGCATAACATTTTTTTTATGATTTTACAGAATGTAACACGAATTAACGACACTTTTCTGAGGTATGTGAAAGGCAGGGCGAGGCCACGAGAGGCTCCCACATAAATTTGGAAACAGGGCCCCCACAATCCTAAATACGGCCCTGTATATAGGGATTACTCATAGGCTTCATTTTTTCTTAAGTTTAAATATGTGTTCACTGGACAAGTCTTTTATGATACCATGAATATAATATAGAGTCAAATATTGTTTACTTAGTGGACGGACTAAACTAGTATCACAGTTAAATATCAAGATTTATGGAAACAAATGCATAATATTGTGTGTAAAATACACATGTTAGCCTAAATAAAAATGTTATTTAATATCATCACCATCATGGCTGCTATTTACTTAGTTACGTCATCTAGAAACCTAAGCCACGTCTATTGCAAATTAAATGCTCTATTTGGCATTGCCCCCCCCCCCCCTCCCTTTACATCGGAAGCAATTTTATGTGGAAATGCCCCCACCATAAATTATAAAAATAAATTCTTTTTACGCACATAAAATCAACGTAAATAAACAAACTAAAATATATCTAAACTTATAAGTTAGACGCCCCACAATAAATCACTAGACTATATATGGTTACAGACTTTTTATTCTGTTTTTACATTTTATTTTTTGTTCGTCCTCGACTTCATCTTTATCAGTTGTTGGTGATATTGAACTTATTGTTGAGGTGCCACGCAACAGATCGTGGCGTTCATTTCGTTTTTTATGCTAAGAATAATAACGGGATTTACCCTGCCACCCTCACGCTGAAACTGCTGAAACGCGGGGGAGCTGCGTTCCTTCACTCACTGATATCACACAATTAAAAAAAGCAATAAATATTCACCCCCCGAGTGCAGACGCTCGTTTCGGTCTCCCATCTGCTCTGACGGTATGCATGGGCGCGTGCCGATAGTAAAGCGAGGCTTCCGATTGGTCGACTCTAAGGGAACGTAATCATTGTTCCGGTGTCAACAAGGCTTCGTCCCCAGTGACACTTGGCGTGGGTTAAGGCAAGACATGGCTATAAAGCGAACGATGTATCGGAATGGACGATCAGATTCAAACATTCCGTTAGTAGAGCTACGGAATTTTGTGCGAACATATCTGAATTCATTTACAATATACACAGACTATTTATTAATTCGGTTTAAAGCGGTAGACCAGAGTCACGAAACAAGTTCAGTGATATTTCCTTGTGCTAGATTTAAGTTTAGTCAAGTTAGTGTTCTACTTTCGTTTTCCAATTGGCTCTTCGACTATGGATAACTCTCCAAATGTATGTGAAGCAACGAGTCAGTCTCATGATATAGACAACTATAGACCTACTCATAGAAAGGTAAACTCTTCTTCTTCTTGTTTTTTTTTTAATGTTGATATATAGGACTATTAGACGCACTTAGGCTTAGGCATATCCTATATATACTATATACTATATATCATTATTCATTATATAGTTAATATAGGCCTATGATTTAAAAAAATGTAGGGAAACTACTAAGGCCTACGCCTAGGCTACGTTATTACAATATAATATTATATTTTATATTAGTCATTAGGCCCTATTAGTAATTTAGTCAGTTTATCACTTTATCTAGTCTCGACATTTGATTTAGAATAGGAAAGGGCCTAACACTCTTGTCTTATAAAATGAAATATTATATTATTTCATTATGCCTAGCCTATTATTATTAAGTTCATAAAACAGCCATCACTAGCCTACTAGGCCTAGGCCAGGCTACATAGTACATACTAACTATATAGAATAGACAATTTTTTTTTTATGCTTTAAAAAAAATTAATAAAATAATGGCTTTGGAAAACTTATAACTTAGCCTATAAGTCTATTAGATATAATATTTAATATAGCCTACTATATTAGGATTAGGCCTAGCCTATATATATATATTTTTTGACTATAATTAGGATAACTATCTATAAATAGGCCTATATGAAATAATAACAATAATTTTATATTTAATAAAACAATTTAATGCAAAAACACTTTAATATATTAATATGCACTAGCAATAATACATAGGCCTACATATCATATTTAGATATATTTATTAGTTTTCAAATTTCCTTTTAATGTTTGTATATTCTTTTTATTTCACAATTATAAATGACCTTTACAAAAGACTAATTTGTTTTTATTATTTCTGTAACAGGGTAAAAAATTGCTAGCAGAAAAGAAACGAAGGGCAAGAATTAACAACTGCCTTGTGCAAATTAGAAATCTTGTATGTGAAGGAGAAGATGAAAAGGTCAGTTGAAAACTTTTTAATCATATAAACATTACAAGTATGAATTAGTTATCTGAGCATGAATGAAAACTAAAAACGTTTAGGGCGAAAGCAACCTTTCTTTTACTTCACTACCAGATAAACTTCCACTGTCAATGCATCAACTGTTTATTTTTTTAACAAATAAAACATTAACTTTCATTAGGTTTTATTTTAATTTTTTTTGCTTACATTATGATAAAAAATATTCTGTCTTAGTACATTTTTATCAATGTTCGGGAGTTCAATCAGTAAACTGATATGAAATACAAACTTACAGTTAATATTCTTTCCTGAGAAATATCGGTTTATTTGTTGTGCAAAAATTTATGTTTAATATATTATATGTTTTGAATTTGTAATTAGTGATTTGTAAAATTAATGAATATTTATATTATTTTTTTTTCTAGGAGACTGATTTAGACAAAATGGAAAAGGCAGAAATTCTGGAGAAAACATTAGAGGTTCTCACCCGTTTACGTCATGACTACAGTGGTTCACATTCTCCTGTGGCCAGCACCATATCAACCCGCAAAGCCATGGCCGTTCGTTATGCATCCGGCTTTAGCTCCTGTGCAGAAGAGTCAATACGTTACATCCAGAGCTCTCGTCTTGTGCCGTCGGAGGTCAAGGTTCAGCTCCAAAACCACCTGAGAGCGATAGCAAGGAGGATGGAGACCGTCGTTCAAAACGATGACACAGGACTTTCCTCCGCTTTTCTTCCTGCCGCATCGTCCTCCTCGTCTCTTTCCCCATCAGAGAAACACAACAGAGTGGATGATGCCCTGGCAACCACATTCGACAGATTATCAGAGAGTGAGAGAACTGTTTCGCCAATTAGAGGCCCTTTTGTGCCATCACCATCCAGCCCATCAACCCCGGCCTTGCAGTACAACATAACTCACAGCACTACAACGCCCCCTGCCACACATTCCATGCAGGCACAGGACTCGTTACGCCTGATCCCCAGCGGTGAAAGGCACGCGAGATTTGTAGACAATAGCAGCAGCAGCGAGGTAGAAGGCTATTTCAGAGACTACCACCACAGGCGGTCAAGTGATCTTGTCAGTTCCACTGTCTTTAAGTACGACGCCATCACACCAGACTTCAGCCGAGAACCAATCAGTTCAACGTACGCTCTGCCATCAGATTTTTCCTACCCATCCCCGATCTTGTCCATGACTGCATGCACCCCGTCTGGCGGATCACCCGTCATGTTGCACCCTACTGCGCTCCTGCATGCGACCCCTCTTACCCCTGACACGCCAATGTATAGCTACAGGAGCTTCGAGCCATACCCCGCCATGCCCAGCGCGCTCATCCAGCCACTACACTTCATCACATCCCCCACCACAAGCACCCCGTACATTTCCAGGCCAGAAGTAAAGCAGCCAACAACACCCAACAGTGCCTTGAACCTTTGTGTGAAAAGTAATGAAGCCCATCAGATCTCCCCTGAGACAATGTGGAGGCCCTGGTAGACTCTCCCCTGAGACAATGTGGAGGCCCTGGTAGACTCTCCCCTGAGACAATGTGGAGGCCCTGGTAGACTCTCTCCTGAGACAATGTGGAGGCCCTGGTAGACTCTCCCCTGAGACAATGTGGAGGCCCTGGTAGACTCTCCCCTGAGACAATGTGGAGGCCCTGGTAGACTCTCCCCTGAGACAATGTGGAGGCCCTGGTAGACTCTCCCCTGAGACAATGTGGAGGCCCTGGTAGACACCATTTCACACAGGACTTTTAGTTAGACATTTCCAAATGGCTCTATACATTATCAGAAGTTCATATAAACTTTGTTCATTTAAAAATGGTTTTGTACAAAGGATTTATCACAATTTGTATATATTTTGTTAAATGGCATTTGTTCAACAATTTTTTTTGGACAGTCTTGGATGATTACTATTATTCCTCGAATATTAAAATTAATTTTAGTTCAACTCCGCATAATTTATTGATAACACATCGTATAGAATATTTAAAAAAAAGGACGTTACATTTGTTCTGGTTGCAGATTTTACAAACATAATTATTTGTTGATAATTTAAATAATGTTATAATTTATTATCTTCTACAGCATGTTTTTATCATGTTTGTTAATATTATCCTTTAATCAGGGTAAAAACTAATTTTTTGTTGTTGACACAATTTTCATTTATTATCAATGTTTTTTTTAAATATGGTAATTTATTTAATTCTTTGATTTGTATAGATTATATTTGATTCTAAAGCTTTCTGTGATAGCATGTTACATATTGATGCTTTTCCACCCATGATCATTTTTTAATAATAATAAAAACAAACTTAAACTTAAAATTACATTTCTGTGTGTTTGTTCTCATGAAATTAATTTATTTCATGTATTTTTTTATAGCTTTACAGGTTAATTTGTCATGCCTTCCTAAATAGAAAAGTCATTAGCTAAATGATCAGGGACTAACAACACAGAAGGTTAAATTTATTAGATGTTGTTATACTTGTACTGGCCTTCAAAAACTTTGAGAAATGATATTACTATTACTAGTACAAATGACAAAAAAAAAAAAAAAGCAAACCAACTATTGAAATGACTAAACATTTTGGTTTATTGTATACAAACTGGCAATATTATTAGCATGTTAGAGTCATACATAAAAAGACAAACCCAATTGAATTATAATAATAAATTATGGTAATTGCCATCCATCATTCATTAATATTTCCAAAACACTCACACCTTTTTTTTTTTATTACTGTACACAACCAATAATGATTTCTTGAAGTCTAATAAGCTATTCACATGGAATTAAAATAGAAAGCATATTATGTGAACTGAAAAATTCACAATGTGTTTGACTTGCAAAAGTTATTTTAAAAAAATAACTGATATAGCAATAACTAGTTTAGCTACGGAACAGTACACAGAAAACTTGTAGATAACTACGGTTTACAAAAATTTATAAACTGGTACAAAGCATACAGCAGATTTTGATTTCCTTTATAAAAAAAATATGAATGCTTTGGCAGTTGAAGAAAACAGAAACTTTGATTCCGAAGGCATCTTTTTGTGTACAACCAATAAAATGTATTCACTTTTACATTGTAATATTTTAATTTATTAACAAACCAATCTAATAGTCGAGTACCCTTCAAACCAAATGAATCATAGGGGCCGGTGATGCAGCCTTCTCCAGTTTCTGTGGCCATGGCATACCTGGGGATGTGTGGCCAGTACAATCCCACGTCACCTTTATTTTACCCAAAGTGATGTCTGGTACCCATCAGAGCTGGGTAGACTCAGAGACACCCTTCAGTCCCAGGAACAAATCCTAGCCAGCCTTCACCAGGATTCGAAGCCAGAACCTTAGCTCTGCCACCATGGCCAGAACCTTCGCTCTGCCACCATGCCCCCTGAAAGCAATCTAATGTTTCAGTTTAATTAACCTTGTATGTTCAAGAACACAGGGTTACATTTATTTAACACTTTAAAAACTTTTGGAACTCTTCTCTATAAAATATTGCTAGACTGGAAAGTTTGTATCAAAATTTGGTTACAAGACATACATATCCAAATATGTACAGAATATGTTGAACTTTCTTAAGGGCTTGAGTAATTTAATTGATAGAAGTTTTTAAATCATTTCACAAACATCTGATAAAGAAACTTGTTCAAAAGAAGAAAATTAAAATATCTATTCTAAGAGTGGATGAGTTAATATATAAAATTCCTCATTTCCTTTAACTTTGATTGAAGATTCCTTTGGTAATAGTCACATTTCAAAGAGATTGTTTAGCCTCATACATTTTATTTAGAAAAAAAAAAATTAGGCATGGAATAATAAATTGTTTAGTTAGCTTTAATTATTGACATGAAGACCAATTAAAATTGAAATGTTAAAGAAAGACCCATGTACAAGATCAGGAAAGACCAATTCAAGAGATAACTTTTTTGACATAGAAATAACATAAACATCAACCAATCGGACAGTGAAATGAACTATCTACTGGTACTTATTGCACATTTTAATATGATTTCTAATTAATATGAAAAACACAAATCTGTCAAGTACAATCATTACTAGCTAAAGGTTCAAAAGAATGTCGGCTAACTAAAAAGCAGACTTGACATAAAATGTAATGGATAACTTCAGCCTCAATGTCGACCAACATATTCCAACCCATAGTGGTTTATTTCTTCTATTTCTAGACTTACAATTTAACTATAAGTCAAAAGTAAAGTACCAGTTGGACTAAATCGATCGATAGAGCTGAACAAGCAGTGCTCACCAGCTTGAGTGACCATGGCATACTAGAGGATGTGTGGCCAGCACAATGCCCAGCGGCCTTTAATTTACCCCAACTAATATCAGTATACTATACCCATCGGAGCTGGCTAGACTCAGGAACACCATCGAGTCTTGGGAACAAATCCCAGCCTTCACCAGGATTTGAACCCAGGACATTCAGTACGCCAGGTGAACAAACGAGTCATAAACACTGTTAACAAACATGAACAATTGCTTGTGGTTTTCCAACAATAAAAAGTATACACTTTCTGCCACCGAGTCCAAAATTTGATCTAAAAGAGTCACTAGCATACTGGGAAGGGGGGGGGGGGGGAATTGAAAAGGTCTCGTAGAATTTCCTTTTTGAAGCAGCTTCTTTATCAAATAGACTCTTTTTGTTTCAAACTCATGTCAAGCTCTCATGATGATTAGCTGAGTTTTATTTATCTCAGAATATATGGGCGGAATCTTTAATGTTAAGTGGGAACTTAGAACCAAAACACTGTGCTCTACTGCAACCCCTTACTTATTCTGTGCACCCATCTTTAAACCAAGTTAGTTTACCTCAAACAGTAAAGGAAAGCTAGTAAATATATTACATCTTGTTATAAAATCATGGTGGTGCAAGCAAGTCATAAGAAGGAAAATCAAGGGGAAGCAATCTATTGAAACTAATAGAACTTCATACAAAATAACTAAGAATCAAAACATCCATGTAAAAACTAAATCATCTTTTTCTCTTCAAGTTATATACAAAAGATCAAATGAGGTAACAAAAGCACCAAGAAATCATTGTCATCAAATACATCCAGCCAGTGAGATTTAAAAAAATGTCATTTGTTTTATAACTTCATAACTAAACAATGCAAATATTCAAGGATAAAAAGAAATATTTATTAAAAGAACATTGTTAAAAAAACACTCTGACATTAAAACACTGTGCACATTTCAAAGGTAAAAAGTCTTAAAATAATTCTGTCTGCTAAAATAAAAAGATTTCAGGATCAACTTTTTTTTTTTAATTGTTACTTTCATTGAGAGAAGAGACCTCCGTCTTAACCCTTTTCAACTCCGGCTTTCACATTTAACTCTTTGTGCAGCTAAAAAAACGTTTTGTTTTTTTAAGCTAAAAAGTTACTTGCTTGGGTTTAATGTAAGATAAAGGCGCAGCATGATAATAATGGAAAATATTTTCTAAAAAAAAAGTAAATTAAAAACATTCTGGACAAATGCATTGATTGGATAGAAGATTGAGGTGAAATTGAAAAAAAAAATGGATGGAATAATGACTATGAAGCTAGTACTCTTAAGTATTTTGAACAATACAATATACAAAAATAAATTCACCCACCCCCCGCCATATCCCATGGACTTGAGCCTTGCAGTGACTAGCATGAAGTTTTTATTTTTATACACACAGATGCTCAATGCAGTTCAACAGTGAACCTAACTGTTATTTTAGCCACAGTAGCCTTTACTATAATTTTAGCTGCAAGTATTCTAGTATTTTAGCTGCAGAAATTCCTAACTATTATTTTAGCTGCAGTAATCCTAAACTAATTTCAGCTGCAGCAAACCTAGGTATTATTTTAGCTGTATTTATACATCTTTCTTCTAGTCTATCTACAACAACTTAAAACCCTTTTGTTTTATGATGCATGTTACTAGCTACAACTTGTTCAACACACACAAAAAGAGATGGAATTTTTATCAGCTTTTGATGATTGTTACAGCATCGTATCGTTTGTTTTTTTATTATTTATTTTTTATTATTTGGAATGGAACAAAATATCCCTTGACAATCATACTCAAGCAGAACTAAACAAATGCAACATATACAACAAAACACTAAATCAAGGCAGGCATCTCCTGCGGTTAGTAAAACAAACTATCAACTAAACAGCCCAGGTTCTAGGCCCGGCCACAGACCAAACCCCTGCCGCCCAGCTTTGGACGTAATAATCTAGAAGGAACGTCAGTTAACTTATGAGTCAACAGTACAAAGAACAACTAATTAACTTTAAAAAAACAACAACAATGTAATGTAATGTAAACCTCAATAATAATAATCCTTTCATTCTTCAATGAAATTCAGAGATTTCCATGTCACTCACCTATGTTTTAACCTCTAACCTTATTAAATGGTTTGCATGACACTGAAATTGAATGAACAAATCTGTTTTAACTTAGAACAAATCTGTTTTTAACTTAGAACAAATCTGTTTTAACTTAGAACAAATCTGTTTTAACTTAGAACAAATCTGTTTTAACTTAGCCCCTAAAAAATAAAAGGATATGATTTAAAAGGAACGGGAAATAAAATACATTTTAACCTTTGACCTTGTACAAAATATTTAGAATCACATTTAATGAAAAAGAAAAAGACTTTGTTTGAAACTAAAACGATTGGAAAATGATAAAATGCACATAAAAAGCCAAAAGATTTTATAATGACACCAAGACATTTTTTTTTCTCTATACCATAATATACTCACACTTACATAGTTGTTCATACCTAGCTCTGTGTTAAATTTAAACAAACAGGCAAAGTAACATTTTGAGTAATAAAAAAAAGGAAAACATTAAACATATTGAAAATATGCCTTCTTAGATACATCATTAAAACAAGCCTTACTGTCAGAACTGAGTATGTAACAATGGCAACACAAAAAGAGCCACTAGTGCAGATTTGGTCACCCTCTGCAACTGGCAGCTGGCAAGGTTACAAAAGCTACACACCAAGGGTACATATATTTATGATCAGGATAAATAACCAAACATAAATATATGTGAATGTAGTTAATATTTTCAAGGAGTTAAATTTACGCAAATCAAACGTACTCAGTTTTTTACATAGACTCTACATCTTCAAAGGCTTAAAATTCATTAAAACATTACAAGGGCTTAAAATTCAATTAAAACTCACTAATTCACAGACCTTAATAAAAAATTGCATTTGTATAAGATTTCAAACCATTAATATATTTATCAAAGATGCTCAAAATTCTTTTTTTTTTAAATATATTTCAAATGTACTAATAAAATTCAATAAAAACATTGTGACCAAATCAAAATTATTATTTTTTCTGGCAACATCGTCATGGAAGTGCCAGTTAGGAAGTGAAATTCTTAACTCAATTGAACTGCATTTAATGGAACAGACAGCCCAGATGGAAACAACCCTTTTATTGCACATAGGACTTTGATAAATGAGTATTAGCTCTTTCTTCTAGTGTGTCTCTTTCACCCTCCCACAATTCACAGTCTTATCGAACACATTTGAAAAAAATATAAATAATTTCTCTCCAATCGCTAGTTACATACTGGCCGCTGTGGTCAAGGTCAAGAGAATTTCCTCCACATGACTCTTTAATCCATAGGACTGGTCAAGTTTTTTAAATTGGTGCGAAACCCAGTTTTGGACTCACTGAAAGGATCGCAGTTAGAAGACAAATGTGGAGCCCACACACAGGAAGACAAAAAGAGTTTTATAATGTTTGAGAAGTGAAATTTAATTACAGCATAATATCTTCCATCATAATGGGCTACACCAGTTGATAACAAACAAATTGGGTAAGCCATTTTGCTTATTGGGAGGGTTACATGAATTCCCATAAATTAATTGTAATAAAATATTTAAGTTACATAAAATTAACATAATATATATATATATATATACACAGATTTATATTACACATACATCTACACAGAAGGCCTATGCTAAAATGGTTGCCAAGCCATCCTCAAATTGTTGGTTTAACTAAATTCATTAATTCTAACAGGAAACCTATCAGCCTATGTCTCAATGTCCTCATTACCACTGTAGCTATCAATAACAACCTCAACGTTCCCACGGCCAGGGGTGCTGTTACCGGCCACCACGGAAATGTCACCTTCGCCAAAGGACACCTTCTCCCCCTGGGCTTCGCCGTCATCAAAATCAAAACTGACCACTCCTCCGCCCAGGCTTGGGATAGAGAGGTCCCCCGCTGCAGCGCCCCTGTATCCTCTAATAATCTCTTCCTGGCTTTGAGGCGCTGCATTGTTGTTGACCTTGTTGTTGATGTCTTCAGGTGCAACCGAGGTGCTCCTATGGTCTGGCATGAGGTTGTTGATGCTGCTAACGCTACTGTGGACAAAACCACCATCATCTTGAAGGCTAGCTGTAGTTGACTGCCCATGGAATGTCACCTCGCCTTGGCCCGGCAGGGACTAAATTAATTGTGGGAAAGAAAGCAAAGAGTCATGAAGAAGTTAATGCAGTTGTATCCAAATTATAAAAAGATTCACGTTTAATCATCTGAAAAGTCTTACAACAAAAAAACTAAAAAAATTGAAAAGAATTAAGCTAAAAATTAATTTTTGTGACTCAAAACTTTTTTTTTTACATAATTTAAAATTAGTTAGATAAAATTTAACACAAAGACTGAAATTTACACTATAGACATTGTTCAAACATAATGAAATTGTGATGTCAAATTTAGGCCATTTATTCTTATATAAACATAATACACAATAAGGGCCATAGGTTTTGTTTGCTTTTATTCAGATATAAATTATCAATAAACTAATTTTTTAAAGTATTTTTTGCATATCCTTTTAATTTCATATATAAGCATTACTTTATGCATAACATTTTTTAGTTCAGAATAAATAAAAACAATTTTAAGTTCAGTTTAAAAAAAATATTTATAAAATTATTATTAATTATCTCTTATATAAAAGGTTTTATAATTATGGGCATGAGCCATATAATTTATAGAAGTTTTTTAATCACTTCCCAAACATCTGATAAATTAATTTTAAATTTCTCAAAATGTTTTTTTTAAAGGTTAAATGTAAAAATAAAGTTATCATGCTGCTTCATGCCCAATGCATTTTGTTCTCCCATGAGATAAACTTACTGATGCCAACTCCACATTCTCAGAGTCTGTAAAAGTTTAATTTACACAATGAATAGAAACATGTGGTAATGACTGTAAAGGGAAGTTTAGGCACAAAATCGGTTTAGTTGGCAGTTGTCCTTGATGCAGTACAACTCGGTGCAGTGGGTGAAAACTAAGAACATGTCCAGATGTGTGATGTGAAGTTATTAATGAGGGCTGAAGGAAGTAAATGCCGTCACGCAAGGTTGGACAAACCTTTTCATGGGCGTCATCACAAGCAGGTTAATAGCAAGCCTAGCAGTTGTGGAACCTGGGCACAAGCTTGTAAGCACGAGCTCTGCCTGGAGGGTGTGCACTCCTCTGGACACCCAAGCATGTACAAGCCAGTTAGTTTATATTAAGATGATGATGATTGTTAGAAAGCTTTCTGACTGCAGTGTAATTGGTAAGCTGCATGTGAACCCTTCAGCTCTCAGCTTGGCCACCCATATAGTAATGTTCAACTGCATTGATCAGCACATACTAAAAATCAACAACACAAAATGTGTCAAACTACATTGTCAAACAGCAATTGTTGCAAAGTTATGAATGAGATGTACAGACATATTGTAGCTAATCTATATATGTAGTTGTTTTACAGGTCCACTATAGATAATTGAACAACTTGATTAAACAATTATTACCAATTGTCAATGTGATAAAAGAATAGACAAGGCTGCTGTTGCCATGGCTAAGATTTCCTAGAGATTTGAGAAAAAATCCCCAAAATGGAAAAGGCAATTAAAGTAATGGTTCACAGGGCCTGAATTTATAGCACCCTGCTTTATAACAGGGTGAGCTGTACAACGTGTATCAGCTGAAAATCTTCTACATGCTCCATAACTGCAGCCCTTGGCGGTGGGACCAATTCGTAAAGGAAGACTAGAACAAGCAAATATCCTAAGTATGTATTCTGTATAATCTCTACACAGAATGTGATTTCTTTTTTATGTTGGTCGCATGCAGGAACATCCCACCCCAAAACACTTTCTTTATGGAGAGCTTCAAATGGGATGACCAATGTTTTAATACAGACATCTGTAAACATGTAAACCTTAAGACCTGCATTCTTGGGAAGAGATTTCTTAAGACCGAACATAATGAAGGTAGACTATTCACACTGGGGATACCTGCCTGAGATTCTAAAAGAGCAGTGCAGAGGATATCAGAGGGCTACAACAACATTGTGGCAGCATATGTTCAGAGACTGTCTGTCCAGAATCAGCTTGTTCAGCCACAGAATACTCAAAGTCTCCAAACTAGAAAAAAAGCCACAAACCCTTATTTCTTCTTCTATTAGCCACGCTGCAGAGCTGTTTGCTCTCTCGAGATCAATGCCAGACAAATATATTTACATGTCTTTTTCAGTTGTCCCATATTGCTACACAACCCCTAATAAATATTCATCCATAAACTTTCTAGACAGAAAGAGTCACAATATTTTATTATGTCTAAAAGTGCTGTAATATTTTAAAATATAAATAAATGAAATATTAGTGTTGTGATGAACACTGCATTGTAGATGTGATGGTAAGTAACCAAATAATGCACACAAAAAAAAACACAATTTAACTCTGTAATTTCTTTTCACAAGTTATTTTTGTTATCTTATCATCAGCACTGTGCAGGGTTTCAGTGCAATTGTTTCAAAACCCCAAAATTAAAGTATCAGGCAGTAACTAGCACACTGATAATAGTAATAATTAAAAGTAGTGAGACACAGAATTGGGGTAAGTGTTTGGTATGGCCATTCACTGCAGAACAAAAAAATTCACTCACTTTATACAACACAAGGGAGATAATTGACATTTTTTTCTTTAAATTATAAAGTAGTAAGACACAGAAATAATATAAGCTGCAGTGTCTGCAAGGTCTTCTATGGCCATTCATTGCAGAACAAAAAAAAAATCATTCAATTCATCACAGCATAAGGGAAATAATAGACTTTTTTTTTCTTTACATTATAATATTTTGCATACCCATCAAGAATGTTTATTATGATTTATTTGTGTGTGTCAATAACAGTTTAACAGAGAATTGAGGAGGGGTAAAATGATCTATTTAGTCTTACTAAGGTAGATTTATATAGTCTATAAACCTACTGTAAGGAAAAACAGTGGCTTTTTTTCTGGAGTTATATGTTTTTTTTTAAGCTTTTAAATTCTTTATTTTTGTTTGTAAGTTTATCTACTGAAATCTAAAGCAGAAAGTGATCAATGTATACCTGTATGCCTACCTATGTTCTAACTGAATAGGTCATTGAGAATCAATTATAATGCTTGTTATTGGTAAAACTTGTATCTAGCTAAATTTTTAAGCCTACGACTAAGTCTGAAATTCTAAGCTACTCTAAGTCAATGAATGAATACATTATAGATGAAAAAAATGCACATTTATTTCAATAGCTATATTTCACTAGTCACTACTTGATACTTGTCACTAGCATCAGCACTGTTCTAATCTAATTACATCAATATCAGTTTTACTAGCTGATTGAAAACAGTTGGATAAAAAATCTAATTCCTTTTATTTTAATTTAGCAGCTACTTAAGCAGCTAGAAGGTAACATATTTTATTGTTTCGGCTAGCAACGATTAAGTTAGTTTTAGCAGTTTTAAATAATATAAATAATTTAAATCCTCCATACTTTATGGAAATCTTCACTATTACAAATCCTGCAATAAGCATTAGTAGCACATGTTAGTCTTTGCTTAATAAGGATTTCATCAGAATATTCTTTCCAAAAAATAAATTTTAAGTCCATTTATTTTACATAACATAAACGGCATTGTGGCTTCAGCCCTCTTTTGCACTCTCAGAATTGACTAGTACGAAACAAAGTGGGCCAACTTGTATATTTTATTTTGTGTTATTACTTTCTTAGTTAAAATGTCAGCATATTTTGACAAGCCAATATTACTGAACAAACCGGTCTAATGGGGAATTGCAGAATTAAAGGGGGGAGGGGTCAATTTAAGTAATTATCCAGAACGATTCTGGACAATGCGGAACAGTAGGCGTGTCTGCTTTTCATCAATCATTTATTAGCCTAAATCTTAAAAACTTTAACAGAAGACTTTAAAGTCCAAAACTAAAAAGGTCCCAAACAAAATATTAAATAGTCATCCATAACATTTAAAGACAAAGAGAAATAAAAAGGGTGGCAGGTTTAAAAGTGAGGTGAAAATCTGACAAAATAATTGTATGTGTTAGTTTAAAGTTTTTATTTATATACATTATACAGAAAAAAAAAGAAATGAGTGGTTTATATATACAAATGAACAAGTGTATTTTTTTAAACTGGATAAACAACAAATATTTTATGATAAGGAATTTATGTTTCAAAATTTATTTGTAAGGGAAAAGAATAAAGAATTGTTATAACAATTCTAGAAATAATAAGCTGAAAGTAGGTATAAAGGTTTTCAAATGAAATGTTTTAGACTTGTTCTATAGAATAATATAATGCTCCCTGGCTATACTTAGGAATACAGCATAATTTATATTGTTTTCAACCTAATACTGTATGAGATGTCAAAACCAGTCTGCGTCATACAAAGTTTATGGGAAAAAAAACTCTATAGGCTTTACTTTTCCAAACTTAGGTCAGTTTTCCACAATTTGAAAAACCAAGCCAGTTTTCAAAATTTGAAAAACCATGTCAGTTTTTGAAAAACTTGAAAAAAAAAAAAGCAGTCCGTTGGCCCAAACTTAAAACAGAAACCAGAAATTTTTCCATAACTGAGGCTCCTTGTTCATCAACAAAAAAGTTCTTAAAAGTTTTTCAACTTGATTCCATCTTTTCAGGACCTGGCTAAGGTGAACTTGTTAAACCTTTACAAAATAAAAACTAAATAAATGGTCATCAACAGCGGCAACATTGACTCATGCTGTTACAAAAAACACTACTTACTGTGCATGGTTTGGCACTTTGACCCGACCCATCCGTCGTGACACCTGCACACCCCAGACACTGGGTCACACTGACCTCTGTTGGAGCAGTCACAAAAGTACGTGCAGCCTGGGCCGTAGCGACTGTTTGGACAAGCTAGAGGAGGAGACGATGGAAAAGAAAAACAATGAGGACATAGCCTAGAGATGAAAAACAAATCAAATGTTGGGAGCATTTTTTTTTAAGGTTCAATTAAGTATAAGTTAAAAAAAAAAAACAGATGTGATCACCGTGACCTTGGATGCAGAGCATGAAATCACATTGATCTGGCCACACAAGCCCTTCACAAATATGTCTCAAATTACAAATTCTTCTTCAGACCACTACTGTTTAAAAGTGTACTATGCTTCCAAGTAAAAATGTGGATATTTTTTCTGAAAAACATTTTTGTTTAAAGTAAGGGTTAGTCAATTGTTTATTCTGCGGCTCACTCTAATGTATCTTTTGAACTTTAAGGCCATTGTGTGTTTTCTATTGGTACCTGTTATGTTATAGAGTATAACACTATTGTTTGAACCACCCATGTACTAAAACTTTCCCCTCGACATAGTGATCCTGTTTAAAAGTATTCTCAGTATTGGGACACGACAGTTATTTTTATTCTGCATTAACTTTCGACTTATTTTGTGAGACAAGGTTAAGGTCACTGATCCAGTTTTGGCTAGACACATTGCATGCTTTCCATTGGACGAGGCAGGGGAGACTGTGACATCACATTCGCGCCTCTAATTTTTTTCCTTATTATTTCTATAAGGTCGTGTAATTCTTTTAGCACCGCTAACAACTGGCTGACAACTATTTATAGTCAAGCCCTCCAGCCAGATGGGTGAGACGACAGCTAACCTTCTGACTAGACAGTCACATTAATATTGCTCTGTTTATTGTACTCCATGCTATTTGTATTCCATCAACTTATACAGATTTCATGGTTGAAAAAAAGTTTTACATTTACTTTACAAGCCAAGGATTTTGTCTTTATTGAATGCTGTTGCTGAGAACTAATTAGAATAATGCAAAATCGTGCTACTGGAAGAGTTGCTGAATATTATTATCATCCTCAGAGAGACACGAGTTCCCACTGTGCCTAATAAGAATCGTACTTAGACAGACGCAGCCAACTCGTTGATGCAACAATACAGTACCATAACCCCTCCCCCTTACCCCTCCTTCCTCATAGCTGTGCATAGACAGAGTAAAAATCTGCCCCTATATGACAGAAACTATTCACTTGTACTTACTGGCACTGCAACCTTCCTCGTGAAACCCTGGCTGGCACTGGCATTGACCCGTCACTGAGTCGCAGCCAGCTTCTTCACCGCACGAACACTCCTCCCTGCAGTTCACTCCCCAGCGATTCTTTGGACATGCTGGAGAGATAAATAAAAAAATGTTCTACTTATATTAAAGTACACCGAATGACTTTTTATCAGCATTTCAATTTGTACAATATTAAATTAGCTAAAAATGATTCAACAAAGGAAATAGAATGATCAAAACAAGCCACTAAATATTCTTACATAGCACAAACATTCGGTAGACCACTAAATATTCTTACATAGCACAAACATTCGGTAGACCACTAAATATTCTTACATAGCACAAACATTCGATAGACCAGTAGACTTAAAGGTAGGACGTTTATATTTATTAATACTAATAAAGAAAACATGACAAGCTGTGCTGGCAGAGATAGTTTAACTGGCTGTGCCAACATTTAAACAAAGGACAGATAATCCAGCCACGCTCAAACACAGGGCAAGGTGGCCGAGCGGAAGCGCATTCGACTGGCAATCTGAATGTTCTGGGTTCGAATCCTGGTGTAGGTTTGGATTTTTTCCCGGGAATTGAGGGTGTCCCTGAGTCTACCCAAATCTGATGGGTACCTGACATTAATTGGGGTAAAGTAAAGTCGGCTGGGCATTGTGCTGGCCACACATCCCCTAGTATGCCTAGGCCACAGAAACCTTTGAACGCTGCTTCACTAGCCCTTTGATCAGTCTGGTCCGAAAGCTAATTTACTTTACTCAAACACAGACATCCAAAACCCACAACACTTAAACTTGCTGACACTTTACCACAGGACACTTAAGCATAGAGACAGATAATCACAGGATTAAGTTTCTGTGTTAAAGTGCAGTGTGATTAAGCCTCAGCGTGTTTAAGAACCAATTTACTCTTTGTTCTTTTTTTTTACAATCCTAGATCAACACATGATCACCTGGTAAAGTGGTCTGAGAGGGCAGTGCAGCACAAACAAATAAACACAAAAAATACGACATCAACAACTGACACACTACCATTTTGGTGACACTCAAGCTGTTGTAACTGGCAGAACTATAATTAAATTTAATATATAGATGTAAGTTATACACAGATTTATCACACAACAAGTTCACACCTTAAATAGAATGTACAGTAAATGTCTGATAAAAAAAAAGTTCAATGAAACTCACACTTTTCACATTTGTCCCCAGTGAATCCAGGAGGACACTTGCACTGACCAGTTGTGGGAAGACACGTGGCACCATTCACGCAGTCACACCGCTCAGTGCAGTAAGAGCCATGAGTGCCGGCAGGACATACTGTGAACACAAAGTGGTACTCAATATAACACTACGTTGGTACATTACAATTATTTTGACCCTGGTCTTCTGTCTGCTGTCTAGGGTCTAGTTTACTTTGAAATAATACACTCAAGCCACTTGATGAAAGTTCAAAAAATGTAATAACTAATAACTGAACATTATTTATCTTCTTTATAAAAGGGAGCATCTGTAATATATAAGATAAGATTTACAAAGAATAAAAATGATGAAGAATGATTGTACACTGACTGGTTGATTATGAATGACTTCTATAACACTCTTCAAAACAAACAAACAACAAATAACCTCTGTTTTCCTTATAGATGCTTTGGTGCAGAAAATACTAGAATGGATTTATCCAAATGGGTCAGAAGATGAAGGAAAATGCAAAATAGCAATATTTAGAAACTACAAGAAGATATATATTTGTCTACTCCAAAAAAAAATAATCTCTAAGCCATAATTAAATATAGAATAAATAGCTTTATATGAATTATAAAAACAATTCTAAATGAAAAACATTCAAACTAACTTTTACCAATTCAAGATGCTAAACATGTAACAATAACTCTTGCATTATGATCCCAAAAAGTTATCTGAGACACTATTTATAAAGATTGCCCACTTGTATAACTTCTACATGACCACTTTAGCATATTGAGAAAAAAATAAACATTTTATTGGTAAATGAAAAAACACAAATAATTAGCTAGAGCATTAGACATGATATCAACCTAAGCACCAAAACTCATCTTACTTATTGAATTTTTTCTTTAACTAATGATGTCTCAACACATTGAAGTGCTAAGTAAGAAAATGCCTCCATTACAAAATGCCTCCAATGGTCTCACCTAGTTCACAAAGCTGACCGTAGTAGCCCTCGTCGCACATGCAGCACCCCGTGGCCGGGTCGCAGGAGGCTCCGTTCTGACACACGCAGGAGTGGATGCAGTCAGGGCCGAACCTGCCCGCCGGGCACCTCTCCTCGCAGCTCTGGCCCATCCAGCCCAAGTGACATTTGCAGGCCCCGGTCCTGTGGTGGCAGTCCCCGTGGGCGCAGGTGCAGTTGTTTTTACAGTCCTCCCCAAAGCTGCCCTCTGGGCACACTGCAGACATTGAAGCAGAGAAAAGAGATGTTATACAATACAGAGACATATTTTAAGTAAAATTATAAGTAAAGCAATGACCTACACAAATTCTCGACAAATAATATTGTTTCAGTTAGGATGCATATAATAATTGAATTGATTTTGAATATAGCCTACATATTGGAACTTTTAATCTCAGAATCTACATTGTCTGAAGCAAGCTGTTCCACATTGTAGGGGCAACAGATTCAAAAGACCTCATTTTTAAATATGGCCCATTAAAACTTAATATGAAATCAAATCTCTTTTTTTTTTTAACTTTTTTTTTTCAATAATCTATACACTCTATAAGATTCTATAATCAACAATGCTAATTTTCTTTTATTTTTTTAAATCATAAATGATAAATGAATTAAAAAAACTACAACAAGAAAACAAACAAAACAAAGAGAAATAAACTGTAAATAAAACTCACTATCTTGGCACTTATCTCCCCTGTAACCAGGTACACACTTGCAGCGGCCATTACGCTTATTACAACGGGCACCGTTCTGGCAATCACAAACCTGTTTTAAAACATACAGGTGTGAAAATAGTTTAGTGGATGACTACGCATACAGTGTGTACTGAATTTAATGAACTATTAAAACTAGTAATGGGACAAGACGGTCCAGCGGCAGATCACTCTAATATCCAAATACACAGATTTTAAATTCAGGTTAAATGTCAGGTATGGGCAGTGTTTCTGAAAAAGATTGACATAAATCTACATCTGAATCAGCATGCATGATAATTTTAATTTCTTGTGTGTGTGGTACAAAAGACTTTATACATGAATGTGTGTGTCCAGGCCAAGAAGATTTATTGTTCTTACTACAGCCATAGAGAAGTGTAATTTTTTAGAACCAAAGCAAACATGTAAACAAGTCATTCAACAGTGCTTTGTAACTAAATGTCTCTGACAACTACGTCTCATCGCTCACCCCAGTGCAGTTGAAGCCATATCTGAACTCTGGGCAGCGGTCTGAGCAAGTGGGCCCCACGTAGCCCTCCGGGCAGAAGCACATGCCAGTGGTCACATCGCAGTCGGCTTCGTTCTCACACTGGCACACCTTGTCACAGTTCGGACCGTACTCCCCTTCTTTGCAGCCTGAGAAGCAGATTTTGGGAAAAAGGTGTAAAGAAGTGATTCAAAATAAAACAGAACACATAAAAGTGAGGAAGTGTGGTAGAGTTCTGCCCCCTGTAATCACAGATTAAAGGGGCAACACTACTCAGTACTAATCAATTAATCCTATTAGTACCCCACTATTTCCCAATCCCATCAGCTCTGCCTATTTCCATCAGCAATCCTCAACGAAGCTTTCAAAAATTTTCAGTCACACAACCTAATAGGAGAAAATTATTTTCCCCTCACAGAACCTAGTTCGATGTCACTTTCTTAAACATATTTACTTTAATTTACTTAATACCAACAAAACAACCGAAATAAAGGTACACAGTTGCGGCAGCAGGCTCAACTGGTATACCAATGGTCCTGGGTTTGAATCCTGATGAAGGTTAGGATTTGTTTCCAGGAATAGAGGGGGGGGGGGGGGTAGCTGAGTCTACCCAGCTCTGATGGGTTCCTGACATTAGTTGGTGGACATGTAAAGGTGGCTGGCCACTGTTCTGGCCACACAATAGGCTTGTATGTCATGGCCACGGAAACTTGTGAATGCTGAGTTACAGGTCCTATAAATCAAATTAGTTTCAGGGGGATACTTTTACTATTTTTTTTACCAGCCAAAAACCCCTCTAACTTCCTTTGTTTCTAGAAACATTTGAGTGATATCCCAGGGGATAAACATTAAGAGTCAGATTTTATTCTTTAAGGCAAAACAGTGATAAGTGAAAATAGACAGCACTGTTGTTCCAATAGAATTGCTACAATCACACTTTAAGATTGAACCAGATATTTCTTGGATTGCATCGATGGTTCTAATTTATGCAGTTTATATTAATGTTGATGTCCTAGGCTTGCACCAGACACCATGGAAATAATGTTACAATATATAATATTCAAAAAAATTCTACTTGGCTAAAAACTAAACTATAAAAAAAAAGAATTAGGATAAAAAAAAGCTATAAAAAAAAGATTAAAAATGTGAAAGTTTAAGAAAATTATTCTCCATAGTGCATAAGGTATCTAGCTACATAGTGATCATGTTAAATGTTTAAAGCACACAATATCTGTACAACTTAAAGAAAAAGTGGCGCAATAACAAATAATAATAAAAGCTTACCAAATACCCATGATGCTTGGAGAAAACAAAAATATTTAACAATAAAAAAAAAATCAAACAATGGCTCAAATAGGTTTCATTCTCAGGTTAAATTTAACATTGCGCTGGTTGGGTCAAACATTAAAAAAAAACATTTGACTAATAAAAAGGTTATTAATTTAGTAAGAGCGAGACAAGGGATATTTGTATAATTTATTTGGGTTTTAAAAAACAACCAGAACAAATAGCAGATTAGTGGAAACAGTCTCCTCCCCATGAAGTCACAGTTTTCCCTGTCTAATTTTTAATGCTAAGAAGTAATTTAATGACTCTCTTCGTTTGAATACAACATGACTATTTTAAAATCATTATTCGTAAACTATAAAATTTGTGTGCGCTATTTGAGGTAAGAAATACTTTCCAACAAAACACATAACTACTTTCAAAACTGATTTTGCTTTTTGAAACATTGACTGGCCTTATTAATCATTCTACAGTAGTCCTTATTTGTCAAACTTTTCACTAGCCTATTGAATTTAAATTTATATATAATATTTTAGATATCTTTTTTCTGTTTCCAAAAAATAATACGATACCTGCTTTCAGCTTGCTTAGAGTGTTCTTGTCTTTCAGCATCTTCTGGTACTTGCGGCTGGGTTTCTTTCTGCCCTTATATTTCAGGTCTTTACCCATCTTCCTCTCTGGAGAAAGTCAACATTGCACGCTCAGGCTTGCAAATTGATTTTTTTTACAATTATAATTGTACATGTCAAGTATGAAAGTATCCTATTGGTCAAGTCAGAGAGGCTTAAAGGTAGTATAGAAGAAAATAAGCCAAATGCAATCCATTGTTTCGCCACACTAATAAGTTGCCTGTCCAACTTTGAATATAGCACATTCCGATGGTAAGTGTGAATGTGAATAAAAAAAACAAGAAGAAATTGAGATGCAAATGAGACATTATGAAATGGACCAGCATTAGCCATTTTTTTCCAGAACTACCATCACATATATAAACAAACAGAATTGTGTCAGAAAACACTTTAAACCAGGAAATACTTTTAAAAAAGAATTTTAAAATAAAGGCTTAACAAAAGAGATATCTACCATTTTCCTAATCATCACATTATATTCATGTATGGATAGGGTAGACTACTCTTGTAGTGTCCCAGAACCCTTCAAGAAGGAAACTATAACAAATATATTTTTCCAGACTATAAGGGAGGTAATTCCAAACCAATGTGGAAGATGAAATTAGGGAAAAGAAGATGGATTTAGCACAACCTTAAAAAAAATACACTATCCAATATCTGCAAGCAGAAAGTGTAAAAGTAGTCAGCCAAGAAAACAGCTGGCGACATGACGTGGAGGCTGATATTTTAAAATATGTGTTACATCTGGAAAGAACTTGCACCATTGGCCCAGGATACAGAACTCTTGCAATCTGTAGTTGATGGCCCCTTACCCCAATTGAGGTGGCAGGCAGTAACATAAGGCAACAAACAAATGTATATATATATTAAAAAGTCTGAAATCCGAGAAGCAAACGAAACGTATCAAATAAAATACATTTTCTGACCAGTTTAGATCAATGATAATTATTTTTAACCAAATAAAAGTTTTAAAGTTTTATCATTTTTTTCAGGGTGAAAGAAACCGTGGATGACAAATTTTTTAAAACACACGCACAAAAGTCTTGGGCTGGTTACAAATCAAAAAGTGTTTCAAAAATATTCTAGTCAGGCAGCAAGAAATTGAAAGAATGAAATAGGAAAACAAAAAAAAGGGAGAGAATCTGGTGTGTTTTTTTTTTATCTATATAGAAATTGTGCCACAAAGATAGTCACAGATAAAAAAGGCACAACACTGCACTGCTAATAACTTCATTGAATTATTCATTAAAATGCATTTATCTATAGATATTTAACTTTAGCTGTACTAAAATTTACGCAAACTACAAAAAATTAATAATTGTTTCATTATCACGTAATATTTTTATAGTGAACAAAACAAATACGTAAACTACTAATGAAATTAAATTAGAAAAATTTGCTAGTAAACTGATTCTACAGAATTTTATGTACTGCTGTATATATTTATATATATATAAGCAGGTCATCTTGGCTGACCTGGACATTTGGCATAAATTCAAATTAAATATAAATAGAGCTATTTACACTTTTCATAAAAATATAGTTACTTTATTAAAGTTACATTTCTTTTAAGAATAGTTAAAATGAAGTATTACAGAAATAGGTATGTGTGAGAAAGCGAACGGTGAACGCAAGGAATTTAATGCCAACTTTTACCTTTTTCACATTTTTTCCCAAAGAAGCCAGCTCGGCACATACACTGCCCGGTGAACCTGTCACAGATCATGAAGGACTCACACTGGCATACACCTTTGCAGTCAGGACCGAATTTACCCTGTTCGCACTCTGAAGATGAGAAAATTTAATCGACATGTCAATTATTACAATTTGAATTCAAAGTGTGATTACATGAAATAATCATCTTGATAAAAAAACACAAAGAAGATAAAGCTAGTTTATAATAAATCAAAGTGTGATTACAAGAAATAATCATCTCGATAAAAAAACACAAAGAAGATGAAGCTAGTTTATAATAAATCAAAGTGTGATTACATGAAATAATCATCTCAATAAAAAAACACAAAGAAGATGAAGCTAGTTTATAATAAATCAAAGTGTAATTACATGAAATAATCATCTTGATAAAAAAACACAAAGAAGATGAAGCTAGTTTATAATAAATCAAAGTGTGATTACATGAAATAATCATCTCGATAAAAAAACACAAAGAAGATGAAGCTAGTTTATAATAAATCAAAGTGTGATTACATGAAATAATCATCTCGATAAAAAAACACAAAGAAGATGAATCTAGTTAATTGTCCTGTCAACTTCAGTAATATAATCTGATGGTGCTGGCGAGAATAGTAAAAAAAATACTCAAGGCTCTTAGGAATGATTACTTTCACATCTCTTGGTTATATACAGCAGTTCAAAGTTCAATAAGAATTAAGGTAGGGTGAGTTAAGTGCATCAGTGCATCAAGTTTTAAGGAATCTTCTGTCCACACTTGTTCTTGATTGGAAAGGGAGCATAAGGTTATTTATTTTAAAATTTCTTCAGATGCAAAACAACCCTGTTAATAATGATTTATTCACAAAAACGATTATCAATTTGCAGCATCTAATTTCAAACTGATTATCGGGTTTCTGTCCTACATATCACAACAACAGATTCAAGGAAAAACTCCCCCCACCCCCAACAACAGGAAGAACGAAAGCAACATTGTCTATAGTATAGTATAAGTATAATGAAAAGGATCTGATTTAGTCAAGGCTCATGAGGTAAAAAAAAAGGTTACTGTTGGCTTTTTCAGCTTTACTCTATATGAACAAAACAAATCAGTATTATAGCTCATTATTTTTTGTAGCTTTAATTAAGTAAGATTACCCTGTTTTGATTTAGGCGTTAACAACAGAGTACAGTACATCTAAATGAACAAAAAGACATAATGCAACAATACATATAACATCCCTACAATGTAATACCAAAATAAAAATGCTTAGACAGATATAAAATAAAGCATTGAAAAAAAACAACAACAAAGCAAATCAACAAGTTTACATCGTTATACAATACTCTCAGCAACACTTACAAGACCATTTGCTCAATTCTCACGGTACTCACCAAGCTCACACCTCTGTCCGGTGACCCCAACTGGACACTCACACTGACCATCCACATGGTAGCAAGGCTTGTCACTGGGACACATGCACTGCTGTTTGCAGCCGATTCCAAAGTAGCCGTAAGGACAAGCTGTAGGAACAGAATTAAAAACATGTGACCGATTCAATTCTCCATTGGCCTAAAGATTCATAATAATAATAATAATAATTGGTCAATTATATCGCGCCTCACTCCATGCTAATGCAAGCATGCTCAGCGCGCTCACAAAAACGAAACGACAATAACACTCTAAAATAGTTTTAAACAAGGTTTCGGCCGATGGAGGCACGAAACGACAATAACATTTTAAAATAGTTTTAAACAAGTATTTTGCTGATGGATGTGTACTTCATCAACTTAGTTGAAAAGAAAAGTCTTCAAATTCTCCGCCACGGAGGTTAATAATATTGGCACTGTCAGGGGCAAATAGGCAAAGTGGGCCAAGTGGGAAATTTTGAAAAAAAGATTTTTGATATCAAAACCTTTCTTGGGAAATCCCTCAAGATGTCTAAAAATATCTCACAGTAATATCCGATTGAGTTTCTTTTTCATTGTGAAAAAACAGCTATGTCAATTCTTTCTTTACATTACCTAAGCAGGTATTAGCTTCTCCTGTATAATTTGCTTGTTTCGATTGGGCCAGTTTGCACCTGACAGTATTGATATGATCTATGAATACTGAGCATTTAGTTCTATTTGGCCTATACATTTCAATTGACATTGAGTCTGGTTGACCTTTGGGGTACCTGACAACCAGTTCCCCATTCCCTCCAGATTTTTTTGCTTTCCTTGTATTATTGTCTAGAGTCTTGCCTGTCCATTCTAGAATAATTGTCTGACCATCTTTTGTCTGCTTCTCATTCTCTCCTTTAGCCCTGTGCCCTATACAGTTGTCTTTGAAAGCCCTGTTGATTTTACCAATGCCATTATAGCTTGTACGTTTTCATTACCGTTAGGACATAAATCGCAATGTCCAATGTCTTCTTGTGTTTGTTTCTGCCTTCCTCACTGCAGATGTAGTTTATGTAAGGTTATGCTGAGGACTTTATTAGACATCACCATCATGGCTTGAATCATTTTCCCCAGTTTAGCTTTCAATGTCCAGGTTTCACAAGCATAATGCAATATTAAAATGACCCTGAGAGTGTATCAGTCTAACCATTGTGCTGATCGCCATTGGCCATGTTGTTGTCAGTCTGTATGGTTGTTAGTTTATGTGTGAGCAGACAGGGACACAATTATTTTCCATTTTTCACAATATTTAAAATACTATAACAAGTGAACATTTATTTCAATAGTAGAATAATCTTATATGTTACAGATGCTCCATTTATACAGAAGATTACTGTGTCTATGTGTACTATTTAAGAAATAATTACTGGATTCTTGAATTTCATTAAATTGATTACCCAACAAAAACAAAACACTAGCATAATCATTAATTATTACTATAAAATAATGATTCCTATTGAACTAAAAAAAGCACAATAAATTTGTCTTAACTTGACTATATAAATTATTCAAGAAACAATGCAGATAAAAAAAATAGTTTAAAACGCAACGAAAGGAGGGTAAAGTAATATTTTAAATCACGGCTGCAAAATGATCTCTAACTAGCTAGCTACTTACCTTCATCACAGTATGTTCCCAGCCATCCATTCTTACAAGTACACTGGCCATCTTTAGGATGACAGGAGGCGCCATTCTCACACTTACAAATTTCATTACAGTTTTTACCATAAAATCCTTTAGAGCAAGCTGGGTTTAAAAAATAATAATGCAACACAATGAAGGAACAAATAATTGTAATGTACCTGAAATTAGTAAAATTGTTCCCTAAATGTGATGCAACCCCACGGAATGGTACTGAAGTCGGCAAAATAGGATATTTAGTTTTAGGTATTGAATTAAAGCTAATTCATTTATCAACATATTGGTGAAAAAATCTTTAAAATCCATTAATTAGTTCAATAGTTATTCAAAATTACATAAGTAAAGGTAAGGGACGTCCTTTTGGAGAAAAATGAAAAAGAAAACGGTACCAATTTTTTTAAATTTTGCATTGCAACAGATAATTAACTTTTTCCAGGACATACAAATATTGACCAATCGTTATGAGATTTAACAAACATAATGATAATGAATTAATACAGAAGCTGTTAAAGTTTTAAATGTTTTAAGTAATATTTATTATATTTTTTTTACAATTTAATGTTAAGAAGACATTTTGCGTGATTTTAGACAAAAGTTGCATAAAAACACATTTTTTAGTTATTTCTAAAAATTATTTAAGCTTGAAAATTTCACAGCTTTAAGATAAGGCATTCAACATTACAAATTAATAATAATCTAAAAAACGACCTAGGACCCTTTTCTTCATATTTTTTGCATTTATTGAAAAATTAGTTTTACCGACTTCCGTACCGTTTCGTGGGGTTGCGTCACAAATGTACTTTTTCACTTTGCATGACAAGTATGTTCCGTTTGAACGTTTTCAGTGTGTGTGTTTTGTAACGTTAAATAAAAGATGACTTTGAATAACATTTTTTTTTAGCTGTATTGATCATTACGGTGAAATTAACAAACTTTTAGCTGTATTGATCATTACGGTGAAATTAACAAACTTTTAGCTCTATTGATCATTACGGTGAAATTAACAAACTTTTAGCTGTATTGATCATTACGGTGAAATTAACAAACTTTTAGCTGTATTGATCATTACGGTGAAATTAACAAACTTTTAGCTGTATTGACCATTACGGTGAAATTAACAAACTTTTAGCTGTATTGATCATTACGGTGAAATTAACAAACTTTTAGCTGTATTGATCATTACGGTGAAATTAACAAACTTTCCCATACATTGGACAGTTGTCCCAAACTTTCTTTTATTTCTATTCTGGGAATGCTCAGCCGAATTTTTACATCCTTGATCCAGGCCCCTCTGTCTAACAAAGGGGGGTACAAGTTTTATGTGCCTGGGTTACACTCTATGTACGACCTGCTATTAGTCGCCTTTTATGACATGCAAGTGGGACTAGGCAGTGGAGTTATACTTTCACCTGGTCATTTCCAGTACACCATCACCTACCTGGGGCACAAACTTTCCCATACTTTGTTCAGTTTTCCCCAAGCTTTTACAACTGTAAGAAACATACTATACTCCAAATAAGGCCTGCAGTCAATTGCGATGTGGTTTGATGCATTTTCAAAGAAGTTAAGACTATTGCGGTGTTACTCACGTTTGTCACACTTCTTCCCCCTGTATCCAGGCTGACACACGCATTCTCCGGAGAAGCGGTCACATGTCTTGCTGTTGACACAGTCACACTTGATCTCACAGTTAGGTCCAAAGTAACCAGGCTCGCAAGCTGCATGTTGGAAGAAAACAAAGTGAAGTCAAAATTATCTACGGATGTCAGTAAATAAAAAATGCTTACATGTTACAGAAGTTTCTTCTATACATACTGAAAATTGGTTTTATTTTGTAAGTTATTCCCCTTGAAGTAATAGAAAAAAAAAATGTGTAAAGCAATGCCCCTTTATGCTCAGAAACATGAAAAGGACAAATGAGTTTTCTAGTAAAATTGTTGGTCATATACGTATCAAACAAAACAAAATTATTTTATTTTAATTCAGCGCCAACAATTTTGATCTAGCTCATATATTTCCTATTCATTTTGCTACATTAGGTCTTGATTTCTGATTTATGCAAGTCAAGCATACATTCTTTGGATGTTTTTTTCTCTTGAAATGTAAAAAAATAGGCTATGTTGGAAACATTGATGTTTAAAAAAAATTATAATTACCCTTTTGGTTTTATTAGTTGGTCCAACATTAAAGGTACTTAAATAAAATCTAAAAAAAAGAATCATTTTAAAAGCTGCATAGGCTAAATAAAAAAGGCTACGTAGTGATACTTTACGTTTTTCACAAGCATCGCCCATCCATCCATCTGTGCAGTTACAAGTCCCGTCTATTGGATGACATGATCCTCGCTGCATACAGAAGCATCTGTACATGCAGTTCTGGCCGTACATTCCAGTCGGGCAGGCTGGTCAGCAAGGGCATGGAAGGAATAAAAAAAAACAGGTTGAGATTTATTTACTCTTGATCTAAACACATCAAAGCAGAGCTTTGTCATCAAGTACTTTTACTTTTTAACATTCCGCAGCTACAGTGGCGTAGCTAAGGGAGGGGGGGTCCAAATTCAAAAGTCCCCCCGGGACCCTACTTGAAGGGGGCCCCCAAAGGAGTGTCTGAATTGTTTTTTTCTCATGTCATAATGTCGAATGTTAAAATGCAGGGGCCCCTAAAGAGGCCTAGCCCCCCGGGCCCCCAAATCCCTAGCAATGGCACTGTGCAGCTAATGAATATTTATAACTATTTTTTTAGTGATGAAGTCAAACAACACATAAAAATAAACACTCTTAAATCAAGAGCTATTGAAAAATATTAAATATGCAAATTATGTTCTTAATGTGTTCTATGTAGCTGATTAAAGTAATTATAAATTGAACATTAATTGAGAGAGCAGATTTTAAAGATAAATACTTTAAACAGAATTAATCATGTGTTGTTGATATAACATTTATTGAGAGAGCAGATTTTAAAGATAAATACGTTAAACAGAATTAATCATGTGTTGTTGATATAACATTTATTGAGAGAGCAGATTTTAAAGATAAATACTTTAAACAGAATTAATCATGTGTTGTTGATATAATCGTAATTATTGTATCATCATTGCTCATCTTCATGGGCCACTCAGTGTCCACAAATATATGAGAATCACCATGTTCTTCATACAACCAAAAAAAAAGATTTTAAAAATGTTTTTGGTGATTCTTGTACTTCTAATTAACATACAAAACTTTAAAACTAACTGATATATATATATATAAAGGCGAGGCATGCAATATGGGATATGGTGGCCGCAAGCTTGGCAGGCATACCAAGTGTCCTGGGTTTGAATCACGGTGTTACCTAGGATTAGTTATCCTGCTCTGATGTTAGTTGGGGATAAGTAAAGACGGCTAGGCATTGTGCTGGCCACACGGTCCCTTCATAGGCAGTGGCCACTGAAACTTGATGTTGCGTCACAGACAGTATAGATCGAACTGGTTTGATGGGGATTACTTTTAGCAAGAATTAGTTACCCGGTCTGGATCGTGTTCCTTAGTCTATCTTGCTCTGATGGGTACCTGACATTAGTTGGGGATAAGTAAAAGTGTCTGGGCATTTTGCTGGCCACACAATCCCCTTTTACGCCACGGAAACACTAAATCACTGTATAGATCAAATTGGTCTGAAGGGGATACCTTTTTTTATATGCAATACATATCGTCCTGAGAATCAATTAAAAACAAATCAGTGATTAAAATGTATCTTATCGCAGCACTTACGCTCTTCACACTTTGTGGACCTCCAGCCAGGCTTACAGTGGCACACTCCGCTGGCAGGGTCGCAGGTGCCCCCATTCTGACAGTCGCAGGCCTGGTCGCAGTCCTGGCCCCAGCGGCCAAGGGGGCAGGTGTGGTTGCACAACACCCCCATGCTCCCTGCGGCACAGTGGCACTGTCCAGAGATTGGGTCGCAGCTGCAGCAAAACCAAAATGTTGAGCTAAAAACTAAGGCACTTAAAAAAGCTACAACACAAAAATACTTAACATACTTTTTTTTAACATTGCAGTGGTTTTTAAAGTTTGCTGGTTAAAAAGCTGTTAAGGTTAATATTGACTAACCTTAAAGGCTTAATGAAGGCATGACTTATCTGCAGAAAGTGATTGTTAAATAAAGGCCAGTAATCAGGGCTAGTAAGCAGACTGTTGCAGTGACTTCCCTTTAAAACCTTGAATGTTACAGTTATAATTGTGTTCTAGGCTTATCTTGGCTTTGAATCTACTCTTGCATTTTGATAACTATTTTAAATGAAGTCAATTTCTTTGTTTTCTGGACTTGTTCAGTTAACCTATTCCTTGCCTGAAAGCCAGCAGCCCATTTCTAATATTTGTAAGATTCTGCTGACATTTATATCTAAACATCCTATCAGATGAAACTAGAAAACTCACGTTGAGCTGTCACCACAGTTGCAGATGCTCTGGCAGTCCAGTCCATAGAAGCCCTCTGGGCAGGCTTTCTCACAGTGCCTGCCTCTCCACCCCGCGGCACACATGCAAGCCCCGCTCACATGGTCACAGCTGGCTCCGTGCTGGCATTTACAAGGTTGGCTGCAACCAGCTCCGTAGAAGCCTTCTGGACATTCTGCAAGAAAATACGTAAGATTCTAGCTATACTAAAGTCTTATTATGTACTCATAGCCTACTATGTATGAATGAATTGGAATAAAAAAAGTTGTATCTACTACAAAGGAGGTAATGAAATAAAACCTTACTCTGATCACAGTTTGGACCCCTCCATCCAGGAGCACAGATACACTCTCCGGTGGCAGGGTCACAGTCAGCGCTGTTGCGACAGTCACAAATGTTCACGCAGTTATCTCCGTACATTCCTGGGGGACAACCTGCAGAGACAAAGAGTGTGAAATTTTAGCAGGGTTTCACTGTGGCGAATTGGTAGGATGCTCGCATGTTGCACCACTTACACACTCACAGCTACACAGTCACTATTACTGTCACAAAAACAAAAGTGAGTGTTGAAGCTATGACTCACCTCTGTCGCAAATCTGACCAGTCCAGCCAGGCTTGCAGGTGCAGCGTCCGTCCACCTTGTTGCAGTCTGCGTCGTTTTCACACATGCACCTCATCATGCACTGTGGGCCGTACCTGTCCTTGGGGCATGCTGACGAGACAATAGAAAAAAAATAGCAATAATATAGACATAGAGCTTTTGAAAATATATGTACATGTCAACTCTCTGTCAGCTAGATCATACCCTAGCTGGGAAAACTATTGAGAGACATTGCATATCATTAATCTTTACATTTACAGGGATATTTGTGCTAATTTTGCCATATTCGTATGCTCAGTACAGTGTTTTGCAAAATAATTTTTTTAATAAGCGGAACAAAAATGTTTCAATATTTTTTAAAGAGAGAATTTTTTTTTAAATTGGTCAAGAAGAGTTTTGTCCCTACTAGAGTCTCGGCCGTAAAATATTACTATTAGGATACCCAGATTACAGTGTTAAAAATCGGAAAAGTTTATGATCCAACATTTTTGTTACTAAAACAATACAGTCCTACGTTTTTATGGTTGAAATTATAATTCCTTAACTCATTTGCTACTACTGCGACTCAATGCGACCTACCCCCTCCGTACTAATGCACCCTAAAGCAGCCTCCACGTGTGTGACTAACCTATTGTCGTTTCTTGATTTTTCGCCATGCGTTCTGGGTTTTTTAATACTGCAAGCACGGCTTTTAAAAAGTAGGAATATAGTCTGTTTCGTTAATAAAAACCTTATGTTTTTATTAAGTTTCGTTTTTTTGCGCTGCGCGTTCAAAATACGGGTAGTTTTCACTGGCCTTTCGTCTTGTAATACTTTTTTTTATAGCCTTTTTTTTATAGCCTTCGCCTTTAATTTTTTGCTTTATTTATCAATAGCTCTAATATACCTCCAAATATAACATTTAACAACAGTTCTGATAATAAGGATGCTGCAGATATAGACTTAGATGAATTTCCATTACAACTCGATTTATGGGCTTTATTATACTTTATCGGACTTTGACGCTAGGGCTAGTGAAAATATTTAGCCAAATCCTAGGGTCTCAACATTCAGCAAATGATTCTACCGATAATTCGGCATTTTTTATGTATAAAAGTACACATTTCCAGAAAGCTAAGATATTTATCTATTTTAGTATGTAATTTTTATTCACTTTGGGGAATATTTAGTCATTAAAAAAAAATATTAAAAAATAATTTACTAAATTTAATACGGAGTTCCTTCCCTTTGGCTAGTATTTTCCGGGGTGTCTTTCGAAACTAGGTTAGTAGCAAATGAGTTAATACTTCAAGCTTCATTTTTGTTAATGTCAATCACATTCTCTATGTTTCACTTGCTTTCTCTCTATGTATAGAGTAATTGAGGATGATACTATTTGAGAATAAAAGTATACCTGTAAAGATATTTACATTTTTATTCACAATAAGTATGACAAATGTTCCAATAGCCTTAAAAAACAACAACAGATCTCAATACATAATCAAAACATAGCAGAAAGACAGTGATCTAGAGATGGAAGTATCAATGTGGGGTTTTGTTTGTTGGTTGAATTCATGATAGTGTACTGAGGAGAGACACAAATGTGCAACAAACCTTCCTGACAGAGCGGCCCGTACCAACCATCCAGGCACAGGCACTCCCCGGTTATCTTGTCACAGGTGGCTCCGTTGTCACAGCCACACTTATGCCTGCAGCTGATGCCCCAGCTGCCGTCCGGACAGGCTGCACATGGAAACAGCACGTATTAAGATCTGGTCTTTATTTCTTACTACTTTAAATCTTGTTTTTTTTTTCAAATGGTTCTCTTTAAAGATATTTTAGTCTAAAAGGTTTATTATGGACATGATTATTATGGTAGAGGAACAGGT
Organism: Anisus vortex; assembly: GCA_949126835.1. NCBI lineage: Eukaryota > Metazoa > Mollusca > Gastropoda > Planorbidae > Anisus > Anisus vortex. The sequence goes on along the minus strand of OX421507.1, from coordinate 8,204,744 downwards.
GCCTTGTAGAACAATTACCACATTGTACTAAAAAGAGGTTAAAAAAAAATTCATGAAAAGTTATTACTGCAGTTGACCTTTAAAGATTCAGCAAGGCTTTTAAAATTAGCTAGTAAAATAATTCAAGTTAGTAAGATAAAACCAGATAAAAAATTATAGGATACTTGAATTGGTACAGTGAAAGACAGTTTTTTTAATAGTTTAGAAAATTATACATTTATTCTTAAAAATTACTAGCTTTTAAAAAAAAATCTTTAAGTGCTTTTATAACTAACAATAATAAAGGGAAAACAACTATAAAAAAGAACAATAATTATTCTGACAGTAATGTACTAAATACACACATTTTTAAAAAACAATTACAACAAATATTTATCAGAAGAACTAGTATTATTAGTCTCACTATAGACTATAATACACATGGACCGCTTGCTTTAGTATTTCTGCTATATGATGACTCAAAACACTGATTTGGGGAATTCCCAATTCTAAATAAAGTAGCTGCTATACAAGTTCCGTTTTATTTAATCGCTATTTTTTCTCAATGAAAAATTAAAATTGAAAGTTGTATACATTTATAGATCAGTGTTTTATGCGCACAGAAAAGAACATAAGCTCTAAAAAAAATAGAGCAAGCGGTCTATCTTATAAAAGTCTATGATGATAGGAATAATAGACCTACAAGTATTCATTTAGATTTGAAAAAATGGGATTTAATAAAACGGAACTTGTATAGCAACTACTTTATTTAGAATCGTGAATTACAAAACAAGAAGATAAGAGCAGAAAAAACTAAAGCAAGCGGTCCATGTGTATTATAGTCCATGGTCTCACAGTGATTATTTATGATTAAAGGAAAAAAAAGTTTTTAAAATTTAGATCATGCAAATTTAAAGAAATTTTAAAGACCAAGTGAAGAGGTTTTTATCAAAATTGAGTTAACATTTGGTTTTTAAAGTAAATAGTGTATTCAGTATCTGAATGTTAATAGAATAATTTATAAAAAATATCAAAGATATCTTTTAAGTAGCTAGTTCAATATTTGCACTTAAATGTGTGTGTTTTTCAGAGGAAAAATCCAAATATCGTAGCCATTTGAGATGTTTAATTTCCGGCAACATAGAGAAGGTATTTTGACTAGGAAAAATGAATATTGTCACATGTTTTGAATCTATTGCCATGTATTTTGAATCTTTGCCCAGTTCTTATTTTTAACAAAATGGTTCAATATAGATTTAGAGCATTGTGTTTTGTTTATTTATTTCCCTTCTCAAACGTCACTTCCGTATAAGGCTATTCCAAATCTCGTCCCTTTGAGAAAAACTTCTTCACTTGGTCTTTAATATTAAAGTCAAGAGTCAATTTAATTCCAAAGGTGAAGGTTGACAAAGGGAGAGCACTCACGTCTGTTACACTTCCTCCCATGATACCCAGCTGAACAAATGCATTTTCCTGTTTCTGGATCACAAGAGTTGCCCTCGCAGGGGCAGGACTCCAGACAATACTTTCCGTATTTGCCAGGCGGACAGGCTGATGGTCAGTCACAATAAAAAAAAAACACATTGCCAGTGGGGGGATCAAGGGAACAGGCAGTTAAAATTTAAAAAAAAAAGAAATAATAAAATTTAGGGTTGGTTAATCTAGTGGTTTTCAACTGACATTCAGTTCATCTTAGAAATATTTCCAAAATAAGATGCACAATTTTATTCTATTTTCTATTTACAAATGTACTGTTAATGTTGTGTATTGAAGTTGGCGAAAGACATACATTCTGACGGTTGGAAACCACTTGATTAAAACATTTGATGCAAAACAATAAGAATGAGGATTATTTTAACAAAATTAATGGCACAACATCTAACAGTTTATATCTAGTTCACTGTAATACAGCAATATAAAAAAAAAAGTTAATTATAACAACAATAGGTTATGCCAAGTTCACGATAATACAAAAAAAAACTTAAAAATTGGTTAATTGTAACAACAATAAGAAAATTAATTAGCAAAATAATATAAAGAGAATTTACAGTAAACTATAATAGCAATTTTGCCAATATTCCCCATGCACATAAACAAATATTCAAGGTTTCACCTCATTAATGAGCACTAATTAAGATTTTAACCACACAGAAAAAAAAAGACAATATTCTTATATCATTAAATTAATGATTGATCAAAGAATCATGTCCATTTATTTGATATATTTCACTTGGCCACCACTTAAATAGTTGTAGAGAATTTTTTTTTTTACATTGGCAAGATTGGTATTTAAGAAGTAGAATTATGAGTGTTAGGGACACTGAGAGAAACAGAAAGATTCTTTTAACATGAAGTGAAGTTCAACACCTCTAATGCATTAAGGCTGTCTTGACAACTCAGTGCAAACAAAACAACTGATTAGCATTTACTACTGTTAAGATTAATCAATCTCTATTAAAATTAGAATCATAGAAGACTATTTCATTTAATTAGAATCATAGAAGACTATTTCATTTAATTAGAATCATAGAAGACTATTTCATTTAATTAGAGTCATAGAAGACTATTTCATTTAATTAGAATCATAGAAGACTATTTCATTTAATTAGAGTCATAGAAAACTATTTCATTTAATTAAAATCATAGAAGACTATTTCATTTAATTAGAATCATAGAAGACTATTTCATTTAATTAGAATCATAGAAGACTATTTCATTTAATTAGAATCATAGAAGACTATTTCATTTAATTAGAATCATAGAAGACTATTTCATTTAATTAGAATCATAGAAGACTATTTCATTTAATACTTAAAAAAAGAGATGAATTAGGAATTGAAAAATAATTATTTTTTTACCGAAACAAAAAAAAGCCTTATCTATTTGACAATTATTTTATTTTTTTAACACAAAGATGTTTTAACACTGGCTGACCTATACAAATGACACCTCAATATAAAACTGAAGAGAAGGAGACAAAGGAAATGAACAGCTAGACAAGTAAAACTAGGAATAAAAAAGACAACAACAATAAAGCATTGTTAGATTATACTGGCTCTCAAAAAAATTCTCACATTCTTCACATCTGGGCCCCGTCCACCCGGAAGGGCAATCCCTCAGGCAGTGTCCAGTGATGTGGTTGCACTTGGTGTCGTTGGGGCAGTCACATTTCTTAGCGCAGCCCTGGCCGTAGCGGTCCTTCTCACACTGGGAATTGCAGAGGTCACCAGTGTAGCCTGGCTTACAAAAGCACTCCCCTGTCTGTGTGGAGAACAAGAATTAAGGAAGAAATAGCCAATTGTTTTTTCCTTAATCTATTACATCTATCTATAGATATTTTTTTCATTTTAAATATATAACTTCATCATGATACAATCATGTTATGGTCTGGATGTAACAATAACTATTTCTTGATCTATTAAATTATAACAACATTAGGGCCTAATTGAAATCACCTTGGATATCTGCATTGGCTGAATATCCTATTTTTTCTAAAGTGTTTGCCTTATTTGTCTTGACAAACAATATGGACAAGGAATTAATATGAACACAAAGAGGTACTAGCGAGAAATAAAAAAAAACATTACAATAAATAAAAAACTTAGTACATAATCCAAATTTGATCATTTTTGCCGAAACCCAAACTAATTCTTGTGGTAAGTGAGCAAGTAATGGGGAAGGGGAGGGGAGAGATCAAGGGGAGATTATCGATACAATATAAGTTTTGCATTATGATAGCAAAACTATAAAGTTGTGCCTACTATTGGGTCAGTTAATACATTTATTTGTTTTGTCTTTTTTAATCATCAATTTAGCTCTGTCACCTGGCCTAGGGTAATATCCGTATTCTTAGTTGTATGTTAAACGCGCTCTGAGCTTACATTATGTTTGTTGGCCGCACTATACGAATATTATTATTATTATTATTACTACTCATTTCATACCCGGTTTTGGAAAGTAGAACATCCAAATACTCAGATTTGATACTCAGGCCCTAATCATCTAAACAGTCACATTTTAGTGTTCGTTTTTCTAAAAGCTGATAACCAATCACTGGTTAAGGGGTGAGATCTTGGGAAGATGTTCGATGTTGCCATATATTCTCAAAATTCAAAAACATTAAAAGTGCCAGAATAAGAGGATTGGGGTTATCAAAACACTTTAAAATTATTGAAAAAGAAAACCAATTTGTGAGGGTCGAGTGTGCAAGTATAAATCTTTAACTAGAAATATAACACTAAAAACAATGTGCATGAAAATAATATCCTATCGACAGTGATAATGTACAATATAACAATTTTCATATACTTTTGAATTTCACTGGGAAAAAGTTAAAGTCATTACTTAAGAAATTATAAGTCATGAATTAAAGTAAAGGTCTAAATGACTTTATACAGATAGTGAAATTCCTACCACTGGGTCGCAGCCTTCAGAGTTCTCTGTGTTACAGTCACATTGCTCCATACAGTTCACACCATAGGTAAATGAAGGGCAAGGCTGGTTACAGGATGGTCCAAACCTACCAGGCCTGCAGTTGCAGAAGCCGTACTTTCTGTTACAGTAGCCACCAGGACATTGCTGTGGGCAGATCTGAGAAAAGGGAAACAACTCTTGTTGTCTATTTTTTTTTATGTCTCGACATTTTTGCTAAATAAATAGTTTCATATAAAATGTGTGAACCATTGAAAAAAAAGTGTGAACCAGAGATAGAACTGTTTGAATTTTTTAAAATGCAGAATGTGCACAATATGTCCGAGGGGCACTACTTCTATATATAGACAACTATAGCGTCCTATGTTACCCATGGTTTGACACTATTCTTGCAATTTTAATTGATTATTTCACTCTAAGCTACCTGTTGTCAGCAAACAGACATTAAAAAAATTCAAAATGAATTTTCAAGGTCTGTTGTTGCTTTGCTTTTGAAAAAGTGCACACTTTTCAACATTTTTTTGAAATTCTGAATGCATATTAACACATTCGTTACTATTGCGACTGAATGCAGCATGCCCCCTCCGAACTAATGTGCCCAAAAGCGGCAGCGATGTGTGTGACTAACCCTTCATCGTTTATTGATTTTTCAACTTGCGTTCTGTGGGGGTGTTCTTTCTGCCAGCACGACTTTTAAAAAGTAGGTCTATAGTCTGTTTCTTTAACATATCTACTTTTTAATTTTGGGTAATATTTAGTCATTAAAAAAATATTATAAAATAATTTACTAAATTTAATGAGGGGTTCCTCCCCTTTGGTTAGTACTTTGAGGGGTGTTACTGGAATATAGGTTACAAGCAAATGAGTTAAATAAAAATAACATTCTATCAACTGGAACTGGATTTTAAAAAAATATAAAGCCAAACTGCTTTTTCAAAACACAATGACCGAAAAGATAATATGATAAAACATTTCATTTAGTAAAGAAGAGAGTAAACTAATGCTTAATTAAATGTGAAAAAAAACAAAAAGCGTATAGTGATTTAAGAGCAATAGAAGCTTCTATAAAAAAAGATATAAGAAAAATCTCCTATTTTAATGATTTAACAAAGCATTTTACAAATACTCATTCCGACAATGTCAACACTAAAACTTTAAACTAAACATTAAAATTCCTAAAATTCCAGCACAAACATATCAAGAATATAAACAACAAAGTACTTTTTCACATTTATCACCAAAGAAACCGGGTGGGCATCCCTGCTCACAGAATTCTCCTTCGATTCCTGCTGGGCACCTGCACTCCCCGGTGACATAATTGCACAGGCCGCCGTTCTGGCAGCGGCACAGGCTGTTGCAATCATTGCCGAAGGTGCCCTGAGAACAAAACGTTCGTTTGTAATTAAACTTTTGGTCAGTTCTTATGGTAAAGAAAAAAAAATATACACCTCATATCTAAAGCAACTATTACTATTTAACAAGGTCTATTTATCAGGACAAACAACTGTATTTAGCAATTTGTTAAAATTGTTATTGTAAGATCAATTTGACAATAAATTAACATATAAAGTTAAAGTTACAGCACATGCATAAATATGTGATGAAAAAATAAGAGTTTGTATGCTAGTCCACTATGCCCCAGACATTGGAACAATGATGGTAAAAAAAAGAAATATTTTTAACCTCACCTCTGGACAGGTCATGTTACACAGTGTTCCTCTATACCCTGGTCGACAATGGCAAGCGTCCTGCTGGGAGTTGCACCTGGCCCCATTCATACAGTTCTTACAAGTGTACAGACAGTCTGGTCCAAAGGTTCCAGGAATGCATCCTGCCACAGGTAGAAAATAACATTTTTTTAGGAAAAAGTACAGACATTGTCATATAATCAAAGTGTTATCAGGTTATACAAGAACGATCCAAAGGATTAAATGTGTACTTTATTAGTATAATTACATGCAATGCATAATGCTAACAATAAAAAAAGAATGCTCAGAGTGTTTATCTTAATGTTACGAGCCATTTTCATGCACTTCAACATAGGTTGTGGTTGTCCAGCTATACAACCAGCTCTTAAGTCCTACAACAATATTATGTGCTTCACAGTGATATGGTTCACCTTGAAAAATAGCCCTGGTATGTACAGATGTAAAGATAGAAAACCTTTACATATGGGTAGGGAGTGCCATGATTGGAGCTCAATTATGACACAGAGATCAAGAATACCAATAGAGAGTGTTTGATTGTCCGAGTAGGTCGACCTATGGCAAGGAGATAGTGTGGTAGCCGCAATAGATGACCAAATTTATACAGTGCTATAAGCTATTGAATGTCTGGGCCCAAGAAAATGACATTTACCCCCCAAAAAAAAAATAATAGTTTTGAAAAAAAAACAAAAAAACTATATATATTTATAAAAACAAAAAAAAATCAACCTTTCATTCTCTCTGGTTGTGGAGCTGAAAGTAATAAATGAAAAAGAAAACGTTACATTCAAGTGTTTAAAAAAATCAAAATCAAAATATTCACAAATAAAATATCAAGTTTACATAGAGACATGCCAGGGGAAGTAATTCATGAACAGGAATTTTTATTTTTGATTGAAATTGAATTGTAAGTTTTACAGACGTTCCTTCTAGATAGAAGATTTATACGTCCACTAGGCCCAAAACTCCTGCATGGCGTGCATATTCAAGGGTAAATTACTAATAAATGTCCTGTTTCAGTATATTGTGCGATTTCACAAAAAAAAAAAAATTACATGCTTAGACAAAATATTGCGGTGAAAGTTAGAAAAAAAAAAGATTTTTTTTAAAGTGTAAATATAAAAATACTAATATGCATATATAATATATTTATATTGATTAACATGTAAAAAAAAAGGCATTCCTACAATGTTTAAGCCAATAATACTGCAGCCTAAAATTTAAAAAAGCTCATTTAAGCAGCCCAAGTCAAGCCCTGTCCTGAATGAGTTATTAAATAAATGGGGACATAATGTTTAAAAGTTTTGCAGTAAGACTATTTAAGTTTTGTTTTTCAGAATACATAATAGTTTGTAATAAATGCAAAATCAAACTCATGCTTATTAGTGCCCATTCTTTGGTAGACATGTATGGTGGGGGAGGGGGGCATTTCTGAACCCTTGAGCCTAAAAGCTGGAGAAGCTTGTAAGCCACCGATTCTCTCCCTTTAAGGATCCACCCATGGGCTAATGCATAGGGGACATCCCTTATTGCGCATCATTGAGACTCAATGGGGGCAAAAGGGATGTCTGCGACAATCAGGTCTTGCCGTCGGGTGCTTCAATGTCCAGGCTGATAGTCTGGTATTTGTGATACCAGGTGACAGTGCAGGTACACGAGCAAGGCCACCTCGTTAATGATCCAAAGGGGAATTTCACAGGGAGGGGGGGGGGGGGAAGTGTCACGTACAAGTGCTGGATTTGTTCAATTGCAACAATACTTGACGAGCCTCCAACTTAACTAATTAATAAGTAATGATACTAACTTGTTTACTCCCATCCGTAAAATCAAAGGTCATTTTACAAGCCCGTTAAGCAAAAAACAAAAAAAAAGTATTTTAAGAACATTTCTCAACTCTTTTACTTACCTTCTTGATTTCCTTATTGGTTGAAAGGGAGACAATTCAAAACAAGAGAGAAAGAAAAATTAATTAGAGTGAACGACCAAAGATTCTAACCATGTTGAGTGCAAAACAGAATACAGAGTAAAAAAAAACAACAAATAGAAGTCCTAATAGTTAAACTTTGATGCACATTCAACTTGCTGGTAAATATAAACATGTTATAAAGCATGCACAAGAACTAAAAAGCTTTTTTTTTTAGAAAGAAGCAATATAGGAGAGGAGTCATACATCATCTCTATCTAAACACTTCAAAGAGAACATCACTCATCAACGCATAAATGGTAAGTGTGGTTAGAATTCAGGGGGACTTTAATTGTTGAGTGCTTAAATAGTAGGCCTACATAAAGTCAACCAAAAAATTGCTTTTTTTAAAGTTTTCTTTTGTGAAGAGAGTATTTAGGCATTCATTGTCTCTTGAGACAGAAGCAGCCATTATTTAGGCTATAGTAAACTTTTAACATTTGAGTAGTCCAAAAAAACTGGGAAGTCACCTTTTTGAAAAAAAGAAAAAATACAAAAAGGAATCATCCCAACTATCTTCAGGAATATGTCTTTATTTATATGCTCATCTTTAGCTAAACCTTCAAAAAGTTCTAAGTACGCTGATACATTTTAAGTTGATAAATTGTGACTTAAAAATTATTTTTCTGTAAAAATCTTTTCCCATGGACCTTTTGAAAGTGGAATATTCTTAGAGTGAACTAGAAATTTTATAGTCGAGTTATTATGAAAAATGTATTTATCAATTTAGAAATGTTACTAGATCTATCCAATGTTTTTAATTATTTTTTTAAAACTAGAAATTAAGTTGAAAATCAGAATTCTTGCAGCAGATAGATTTTTAGTGTCCTTGTTAAAAGTGTTAGTAAATGGAAGTTTTGTATGCAATAAACAAAATACTAACGAATGATGTTTTGATGGTCAGCAAGCTCCTGAGAAAGAAGATTCTCATCAAAATCAGACTCTACAGTTATGACGGGCTTAGGGGTACTCTGAAACCTTATCCTGGGCAGATCTCCTCTTTGTGGGCCGGGGTCAATGATACGAGATTCAGTGGCTGTACATCAAACAACAACATGGGGAAACCATGTAACAAGAGAATGAATTAAAAATAAAACAGCAACAACACAAATCTCAAAATCAAGCTCTCAAATTATGGGATGTGCAAGAGTATCTACGCCCATTGACCTACTACTGATAGGAAATGAAAAACAATGATCCGATTCAATGTAATGGTACCAGTTTTTATTGAAATATGCTTTGAGGAAAACAAAAAACATACATTGTATGTGTAATGAGCAGCTTATATAACAGTGCTAGAAATGTTGACGCACATACCCTAGTCTACTTCACAATTTGAGAGTTTGATACTACCAACATGAAAAAAACAGTAGCTAATAAAATCTTTCAGAAAAAATATACAAGAAAACAATGAAAGTTCTAACAGCAATCCCAGGACACAATTTTTGTTCATTGTATAAATTTTTTTTTAAATTCATATTCTAACTGTCTGATTAAACAAAAAATAGAGTTAAAAATGCTTTTTTTTATAATCACTAATAAATCCTTTTCGTGTGTGTGTATCTGCACTATAGCAGGCCAAATTAAAACTCTTAAATCCTATTATTATATTGCCATATTAACCTTTTTTGTTAAATCAGACACACAAATTTATATAGATCTATATACATTTAGCAAGTATGGAAAAAAAAAAATTAAGTTCCAATAGTTTTCATTCTAAAAAAAAACTCAAACAATAAATAGGCCTACATATAAATTGCTAAGGGCAAACTAAAAATGATAACTGGGCCAATAAAGGAACAAGAACACAATTTTTTTAAGTGAAACTGGTTAAACAAAAGTTAACATCTATTAAAGAAGGCAAACATTATACATTGGATTGGACAGCTTCTTTTATTCATCACTTTTTTTATTTGTTGGTTTATTGGCATTTGGTAAAATGTATTCATTCAAAGTATGTATATTAAAAGGATTATATACACAAAAAAAAGGCATCTTTTAGAAATAATAATGTTGATTATTATTATAACACAAGTTCCATTTGTCATATATGAGCAAGTAGATTTTTTTTGTGGCTTTTGTTTTAATTATCTGAAATTTTATTTAATCATTTCTACACCTGATACAAAGCATTTTAAACTTCACTTTTTTTTCTATGAGAAAAAAAAACCAGAAAGGAACAAGCCAAAGATAAATTTTCAGTTAACAAATTAGGCTTACAGTCTTTACTTATTGAAAAAAAAAAAAATTCACAATGAAAATGCAAAAAGTCTCTGGCCAAGGTGTATCTAAATTATAATTGAACTTTGAACCTTATAGTTTTAAGGTAATTTTTTTTTTTTATATGACAATCTATTGATTTAAATCAGTTCCAGGTTTAGCTCCAAGATTGAGAGTTAAAATCTACAATTTTACTAAAAAAATATTATTTATTTATTTTAAAAGTGTATTGTTTTATTTAAAGTGCTGTAATCAAATCTTTGTAATAGATTTATTTTTACAAAGTTGTTCAAAAATCCCACATCTTAAAATTACTACACACACCTATTGCCTAAATTGACCTAGATATTTGATTGAAGGTTGAATACATGTCTATATACACAACTTAGATAATAAGTAAAAAAGAGATATTTGTAATAGCTGTTGAAACGTTATGCTTCGGTTACAATGAAGTCTAGTTGAATCTAACCACCAGACAGTGATGGGCGGCAGGGCAGAGGACTTACGTATGCAGGTCTTTCCTTTAGCTATGAAGCCTGGGTTGCAGGCGCAGCTGTAAGAGCCCACGGAGTTTACACAGAGCTGCTCGCAATCGACATTACCCTCTTGGCACTCGTTGATGTCTGAAGATGCACCAGGCAGAAACGCATCACAATATTTAAAAAAAACAAAACAAGTAAACTATTACAGTGTGTTATAATTACAGTGGGTGGTGGGGTGGGGATTCTTTTATTTCATTACCCCATTATTGTTTCACTTTCAATTCACTCTTTTCTTACCTTCACATTGACACCTGTCTTTCAGCACAAACCCAGGTGTGCATCCGCAGGTGTAGCCACCTGGGTTGTTGTTGCAGATTTGTGAGCAGCAGTGGGATGTTCCAGAGCATTCATTGATATCTGAAATATGAGAAGTAGACTTGTTACACAAGTTATTGGCTGTTTGTTTTGTATCAGGCATGTATAAAATGAACCTTATGATATAACTTGCCATTACTAAAGTGTTGAGATAATGAAATATATTGTTAGTTAATTATATTTATATAACATAACACTTAATAGTAAAAAAAAGTTTCAGCTAAATTATTGCATTGGAAAAAAAAAAATTGAAGTATTCTGTCTAAAGCATTAATATGCATTCATAATATTTCATTAAACATTTATTAAACCACTACAGTTAAAATGCTCAATAAACACACACAAAAAACTTTAAACATCTATGCTTAGTGAAGTAAGTAAGTACCCATCTGACCTAATTAATCACAGCACGAGTGAAGCTGCGTTCATCAGTTTCTGTGGCCATCACATACTAGGGGATTGTATAGCTAGCACAATGCCCAGCTGACTTACTTTACCTGACAAAGCTGGGTATACTCAGGGACACCCTCCGGTCCTGGGTACTAATCCTAGCCTTCACCAGGATTCAAACCCAGAACCTTGGTATGTCAGCCGAATGCGCTTCCGCTCGGCCACCGTGCCCTTGCTTAGTGAAGATGTAAAGAGCATCCTACCTTCACAAGTTTTCCCATCAGCCTGAAGCATGTAGCCTTGTCTGCAAGAACACACCGGACCATCTGAGGTATGATTGCATTTGTGTGAGCAGCCTCCGTTGCTCAGGGCACAATGATCCACAATCTCCATAGCGATGCCTGGGTTACAGTAATAGACAGTTAGTCAAAGGGTAACAACAAAAAGAACTGCAGCAACAGCCTCAAGTTTTTCTAATGATAAAGTTATTAAAGCTGTTCCCTTAAAAATAAAACTTAATTAGTTCCTTAATAAACTTTTTTTTTAATACAAAGGGTTAGCTATCCCAGGGCACAGATGACAGTGTCGGGTTTTGAAATTAAATACTATTTTGGCAAGGGTTCACAAGAATGAATTTTGGTAAAGCTTTTTAACAAGTATATATCATAGTCCTTGGTGCAAAAAAAGAAAAGAAACTTTGCATAAAATCACAAAAATTATTTACCCCCATTGTATAGCCCTTAACTCATTAATTACCAAGTTAGTTTTCTCACTCAGTTTAGCCCATTAAAGCTCTTTCCCCACACTGATTATTTTGTCATTCAGGCTATAACTAGGCCTATGCAAATCCTTTAACTCATTCCTCACCAAAGCCATCAAGTTTGTGGACTGCACCTGAGCCACTGACACACAGAATGTGGATCTTATAGACATTTTAGATCAGTGGGATGCACAAGGATAGGGAAAGAGTTAAGAAATATAGGGATTTCTATAGAGAGACTTAATAGTTTCTATAAAGCATAGTTAGGGAACTGCTGTCATAAAGCATCTATATAGAAAAATACTTTTCTACACATACACATCAGTAAACACATGTTCTATAATATGTTTAACAAATATATGAGTATACACCTATAAATAAGTATCTAACACACACACACACAAAAGTACACACCCATGTATCAGTTATAGAAGTAAACATCAGCATATATACATATACATAATGCATACAAATTAATAACAGCATATTCATGTATATGGTAAAATTATTACTCTCTCTATATATATTTATATATGTATAAATCTAAATGTATACTGTTAGTTGAAGCTTTTGTGTTAAATGAAAAATGTCTACAAAAGGAGTCAAGAAAAATGTCAAGGCAACACATTTCAAAAGAAACAAACCAAAATTGTAAGCAAACTGATTACATTCAGCATATGTATGCTACCAATCAATTAAAGCCATTCATTTGGTATCTAGATCTACATATACTAAGTTAGAACTTCACACGTATATTGTTACATACGTGTTCTACTATTTGTACATTTGTATAATGCTCTATATTCATTGCACAGTTTATTCGGTCAACAAGTATTGTTGTAGAAATGGATTCATGGAAAGAAAAGGACCAGGCAACATCGCTTGACTGGCACTAAAATGGAACCCCACCAAGGAACCACACACAAAAAAAGGCCGGGCAAACACCAACCCGGAGAAGATCATTGGACAAAGAATCTTTAAAAAGCTTGGATAAAGTGACCAGAGAGGATGTCTATGGACCAAAAAAAATGACTAAACAAAGTTGCGGCCCTATGTCCAATTAAGGACCTTCAGGAATATGACTGACTTCATACTAGTAACTAGCCTGTAACTTATATAAGAAAGATATACATTTTCACACAATTTTCAAGTATTATAATATGGTGCAATCTAGATTCATTCTTTTATCTAAAATCAGGTTCAAATATCACCAAAATATTCGTTTAAAGGCAAAATGTAGTTATAGGTCTATCTCATTGTCTCACACTAATGTGATCTAGATTTAGTACTTTGTTTTTTACATTCTTTGAGCGTCCATGTAATTTGGCCATTTGCAGGCCACACCCTGATGTTTGGAGTGATATTAGCCAGTACTATTGTTATGCTGGCAGTGAAGACAATAATGAACCACCACAAAGACATTCAACAAAGGGAGCAGAAAGGGAGGTGAGAGAGCCATACCCTTGTTAACTAATGTTTTAGAGAGCAGTTAGCAGTTACAATAAAAACATAAGCAACCATGCAAAGTAATAAAACAAATATATTAGGTATATTAAATCATGCTGAATGTCTAATGTTTTTTTTCAAAATATAAATGAAAACATGAAATTAACTATTGTGTTTGGCTATTGAAAAAACAGAGCAACATTTAAGATAATAAGAAGAGAGGTTAAGGACCAGTGGACACAATCTAAACTGAAACAACGGATAGCCGTTAGACGCTATTATAATCTTCTGCATGGAAAGAGCACACCTGTAACATAATGGATAAAATAGAAAGACTGCCATGCTTTTAAATAAAACCAATCAATAAACAATGGGAAATGATTAGTCTTTCAAATACAATTTTATCAACACACATAGAAGGTGAAGGATAAAATAAAAGTTTAACAAGCACATTTTCTATCAAGTTTTTACAATTCTTCATTAAAAATTGAAATTATTATTTCATTTTATAACATGTTTATCCAACTTAACCTATCAATCCTAATTAGTTGTGTTTTGCTTTTTTTTTATTTTTATGAAAGATTTATCTTCAATATTATACTTGTAATTGAAGTAAAGAAAATATTAAAGAAGTGTTTTCTGGGTGAATTTCTATTATTCTAAACCAAATATCAAAATATTTATTTAAAAAAAAAATGCTAAACTAACAACAAAATATAGTGGAACTCCAATAATATGAATATCAGAATAGATTTCCGAAAAAGAAATTAACTAAAAAATGGTTTAACCTATTCAAGTACAGAATTTCATAAATCCATTCCTTAACACACACAAAATTCATTGAAAAAGTTAGTCTCAGAAATCATTGCAGCAGTAAACCAAAATTTTCATGTATCTAGTACAGGTTTTTGTTTATAGTTGTTTAAAAAAATTTATTTTGAAATGAGGGGGGAGGGGCCTGGTTATTAAAAATTGTATTACTTAATACACTTGAGCAATTTTTTTTCAACAATAAGCAAGGAACTCAATCCCCTAAATACACCCTCATCTTCCTTCCCCCAAAAATTGAAGCAATTAATTACAAAAAAATGAACTAAAACAAAATCTTTAGTTCCATATTAGAGTGGTAAATACTTTCATTTACAGAGATAAATTATACACTTTAGTTCCATATTAGAGTGGTAAATACTTTCATTTACAGAGATAAATTATACACTTTAGTTCCATATTAGAGTGGTAAATACTTTCATTTACAGAGATAAATTATACACTTTAGTTCCATATTAGAGTGGTAAATACTTTCATTTACACAGATAAATTATACACTTTAGTTCCATATTAGAGTGGTAAATACTTTCATTTACAGAGATAAATTGTACAAACTCCATAATCTTAGAGATAAATATATCAGTAAACATCATTTGATGCATGCACATTGAAGCATGGCCAGATTGAGAGGTGGGCCAAATATGGACTTATGAGATAGATGTGAGGAAATATATTTTTTTTATAGCAAACTGGATGTTTTAAAAAAAAGACAATTATCAGCATGGACATATATTGGAGTACCACTGTGTACACATAACATTACCAGATCTATTCTCAGAGGACCTCAATCTCTCTGACATGGACTCCGTTAGTAAGGCTTAAAATTGTCAGATATTATTAAACAAAAAAGGTATTAATAAACTTTCCATACTTTGTATATTATTTATCAAACATGAAATAATGTTACTAAATTAAACTTGTTTTTTTACCAGGCAGTATATTTAGTTAAAAGTCAAAATGAATAGATTTAGTATTTTGTCAAAGTGCTATAGTTACGATAGATGAAAATGACATTTATTAGGAAAAGGGTGGGGGCCACAATTGATAAAAGTTTTTACTTTGTAGCATAAGAAAAACAACAATAATATAAAAAAAAAAGAATGATTAAATATGTAGCAGAGGATGAAATGTTATGATCAGGTTATTGCCTTTAGAAATAAACTAGGTGGTGCTATGTTCATTGTCATTAAAAGACTAATTAGAATTAATGTGATTATCACAAAGAAAATCTCTCTTAAACAAAAAGTTAATTTTAGTCCTTCCAGCAAATATGAATCAGTTAAGTTTGTACAAACTATCATACAATTAAATGTAAAGAATAAGATTTAAAAGTGGGAAACTAATGTTTTTAATTTTCATTGTATAAACACCATGAAATCATCATGAAAAAAAAAATTTAAACAATGCCAGTTGGCAACAATATCAGAATTGTGGGGGGGGGGGGGGGGAATTGTTTCAACTTATTGTCGGTGTAATAGAAACTAAGAAATTGATAAAAATGTAGGTTTTGTGTTATGAAAAGACAGGACATCTATGTGAGGATATGTCAATTTTTACTTAGAAATGGCAGAACATGCAAGTTTTTTTAAACATGAAATAGCACAGGTTGTGTCAGCATGTATTAAATCTGGTTTATCAATGGTAAGAGGAAAGAAAAATAGTGTGAGAGAAAAATGTTAACCAGTGAAAATGAAAATGAGCGGTGGTCGATATATTTACCTTGCCCTTCATCTCTACTGGAGTTAGTTGGTACTGGACCCAGGAACAGCAAAGAGCAAACAGCAAAGGGTGACAATCCATTAGTTATAAATGCTACTATAGTTATATTAAGTTGTAAAAAGCTAGTGAATAAATGATGCTACCTGAAAGGGGTTTTGTTATTACCCACTGTTACAATCATAACTGATGACAGAGTATTAGAATAATGCAAAAAAAAGCAAGGCCTATGTCTAAATTGATACAATGCTTTAAAAAAATTAAAAGCCAAAATGTTAATTATCAAAATGCTAGTAATGTAAATAAAATATGAATTATATAAATAAAAGCAAAATGTTATTTTTCTCTATGGAAGAAAAAAGCTACAAGTAGAGAACAAAACAGCTTAATTTGTAGTTAAGTAGTTTTAATGCAACAAGTCAGAAATTTCAATTAGCCGCTCACAGCAAAGGTCATATTACAATGACTCTACCACAGAGCAAAAGATGGTGTCTTAAAGTTGATAATATTTAAGTGTACTAAACATTGTCTAAAATGCCTGGAGAAAAAAGCCAGGCGTCTCAACCCTCCCCCCCCCTCCCATTTTTTTTTTTAAGGCTACATTAAGAGGATAGCGGAAATAGTATTATCTTTTACTTGTAAGTTATAGTATGGAAAAGATTTGGAACAGGTCAAATTTATTTCTGATGAGACAGTAAAGTCAAAATTAATTCAATACTAATACTATAGAGAGTGCTTGTCACCTGAGCTTGCATTTGCCAAAGGTATGCTTGGATTGTCTAGCAAGTCTCTGGTTAAAACACCAGGAAGTTCACCTGTGTTAGGATTGTGCCCCTGAGTCTACCCAGCTCTGACGGGTGTATATGTACCCAGCTCTCATGGGCAACTGGCATTAGGTTTTGAGAAAAGTACAGGCAGCTGGGCATTGTGCTAGTCACATATTCTCCTTGTATGTTGTGGTCAAGGAGGCTGGCAGTGCTGCTTCAATACACCAACATTGTCTAATATGATTAACTAAAGTTATATGATTGATTATCCAATATGCGTATATGAAACTTTTTTAAACTGCAAATCTCTGGGGCAAATTTCATGCAGAGAGGAGACAAGAAACATACCAAAAGACAAACAAAAATACAACCGCCCAAAATGCATAGTTTTTATTGGATGCAAAGAAAGACAACCCTGTTAGCAGACATCACATTTTGTTTTAGTCAGATGTCACCACCAACAACAACAAGAATGTTACTATAAATAGGACAAAGGGGCTGGTACTTGTATTATGCAAAACACAGACAACACACATACCACCTTCCCAGACACATTCATTATTGTTTTCCAAAAAAAAAAATGTGATAACATAAGGAACAACACATAAAGTGGAAAAGCTATTCTAGCAGCTTGACCCAAGTATAATGGCTTTAAAAAATATTAGGCTTCCCAAGGCAATTTTAAAACATGTAATCTAACCCAAAGAACTTCTCATAAAAAAATATTCACTAATAAGTAAAATTCCCTAATTCTGAATACTTTTTATGCAAGTGTCCAAAGATGAAAATAGAAAATCCTACAATGACCATATTATATTATAACAAGTAAATTAGTTGCGTTCATAAAACAAAAAGACAAAACAAAAACTAATTCTTGCTCAGTTAAATAATTGTGCTTGTAACTTTTTTTTTAGATCTGTCCTGCCTATGGGCTTTTCTAGGTGCCACTAACAAAACAAAGCTGGGTTTAAAAATGGACAGCTGTCTGAAGAGGAAATACTTCTGAAGAGCTAGGAACAAGAAAGCACAAAGCATGTCCATATTGTCAATTGAATGCTTGAAAAACTTCCACTATACAAAGTCTGCATACATGGGGGAGAAAGGCCAAAAGCATGATGAGCTCAAGATATAATAACAACTAATACATTGCTTGTTTGCTGGTTGTATGTTGTTACTTTTGATAAAAGCATAGATATGAACTGGAGAAATCATTACGCTTTACTATTGCATTATAAATAACAAAAGCTTGTTATTGTTATTTTTTTAATCATTATAGGCTGGCTGTCCTAATACATATAAACCATAGGGAAAACCAAAAGCCATAGCATTTCCACCCCTCTGTAATAAAAGTTTTTTTACTCACGGTAGCAGGACTTGCCGTCTACGCCGAGCTGATACCCGGGGGTGCATGTACAGATGTAGGATCCATCCGTGTTCACACAGTTTTGTAGGCACTGGGCTTTATTTTCTGCACACTCATCGATATCTTTACATTACAACAAAGAACACAAAAAATGATACAATTGAGAAGAAACAAATAATACATGATAGAATGTAATGCACTATTCCCAATGGTATATGCTGGTTGTGTCAGAGCCATTCTGTACCCATTCCTTATTCATATGTTATTTTAAAAAAAGAAGTCTGTGGATTTCCTAATTCCTTTGTGACTGGTATCCATGTTTCCACCACAGGTCAGATGAGTGCCTATCGTCAGTTTGAGGATGACAACCTAAAGGCAGATTTAGCATTGTTCTGGCCACAAGATCCCAATGTGTGCTGCTGTGGCCAAAGAAACTGGTGAAAACTTTGCTTCATTATTAATCCCTATGGTCCAAAATAGTCTGTATGGGACACAACTTTTTTTTTTGTTTAAAGAGATAACACAATGGACAAAAAATAATAACCAAATCGACAAGGAATAATTTGAAGTTTACAAATAATATAACCAATGGGGTTCACTTACTTGATTTCACAATAAAACTGTATGCTCTCTATCTATATATATTTATATATATGGTGATTTTTTTTGTTATGGTGTTGATGTATTAAATTATTTCATGTTGAAGTCATTAATTTAAACATAAAGGCCAAAATAATTAGCAGGCACTAATGAAATAATTATGGCGCTTGTGGCACAGGCTAGTGTGATGAAATTTCTGGATGTGAATTTTGGTCAACGCCAGGGTTTTTAAAAGGTTTCCAAGAGTCTACGCAGCGTTGTCAGTAGTTGGGTAATAAGAAACGATGGTCCCACAATTTGCTGAACTTGTATACCTTGGCCAGGGAAACTTGTGAACACTGTTTAGATCTTATTGGTCTGACAGGGATACGTTACTAAACATAAAACAACAGTACAAATGTATAAGAAATTTTGTTTGTTTATTTTCATTTCACTGAAACTCAACAGCTTAGCTCACCTAGACAAGACTTCCCATTAGGAGCCAAATATCTCCCTTCATAGCACTGGCACACGGCACGTCCTCGATCATTGGCACACAAATGCTCACAGCCTCCGTTGTTCAGCAGACAAGGGTTCTCTTCTAAAAACATTAAACAAAATGAATATTCAGACTCTCGCAAACATTAAGGCAAGTCCCTTTGGGTACAAATAATACTCTGCATGCAGGAAAGTTGAGGAAAAGCCAATATAAAATACAGCAGGGTTATGCAACCTTTTGATAATAAAGTGCCAATTTAGGATTTCTAATTCATTCAGCGTGCCAACAGCCTAAAATTCATCCTGCTCTAGCACCTCATTTCTTGAGGAAGAAATTTGATTTGCATTTTTTGGGGGGGTCTTCTGCGTGCCGTTGAAAATTGCTCTGCATGCCAACGCTGGCTCCACAAGACAGTTGAAGAATAGCAAACTCCTATTTTAGTGGTTACCAGATGTGAGAGGATTTCTGGACTATTAAGCCACCTAGGTCAGAGGTGAATATTCACATGGGGGAATCTTGAAGTACTTTCCTAAATTTACCAAACTATTAAAGTTATAGCAATAGGCACAGGGAATCAATGAAGCTGAGTGGATTTTGATTGGTTTCGGCCATACAATCCTCACAAACAGCCAAAAGACAATTTCACTTCTTAAAGTCTACCATTCCAACTGTAATATACTGAAGATAAACTGAATTTTATTTTTTTAAAGTTAACTAGACGTACGTATTTAAATTAAAATGCTCAATTGGCGGCTTAGCAAAATAGAAAAACTTAACGTTCCGTTCTGAGTTAGATGCACACAAAAAGAGTTATCTACCTTCGCAGGATTTCCCATCACTCTGAAGTCTGTAGCCTTCACGGCATCTGCAGCGGTAGTGGTCGTTGTGGCCCTCCACACAATAATGCTGGCAGCCCCCTCTGTTGATGCTGCACGGTGACTCTGCAAGAAAAATTGAAAAAAAAAAAAAAAAGGGTAGGCGAAATGCAAATGAACCACAGATAAAATAAATATTTATAATCTTGACAGTCAATCAATGCATGCATATCATAAATGTAAATGTGCTTGTTATTACGATTGGTATGTTACACTATGCCCAGCCAAATTTTCTTTGCCCCCCACTACTGTCAGGTAGCCATTAGAGCTGGGTGGACTCTGGGAAAACCCTCCAGACCAGCAAACAAATCCCTAGCCTTCACATGAATCGGAACTGAGGACCTTCACTCTAGCCAAACAGGCTGCTGCTCACCCACCATTCACTCTAGCCAAACAGGCTGCCGCTCACCCACCATACACTCCAGCCAAACAGGCTGCTGCTCACCCACTATACACTCCAGCCAAACAGGCTGCTGCTCACCCACCATACACTCCAGCCAAACAGGCTGCTGCTCACCCACCATACACTCCAGCCAAACAGGCTGCTGCTCACCCACCATACACTCCAGCCAAACAGGCTGCTGCTCACCCACCATACACTCCAGCCAAACAGGCTGCTGCTCACCCACCATACACTCCAGCCAAACAGGCTGCTGCTCACCCACCATTCACTCCAGCCAAACAGGCTGCTGCTCACCCACCATTCACTCCAGCCAAACAGGCTGCCGCTCACCCACCATTCACTCCAGCCAAACAGGCTGCCGCTCACCCACCATTCACTCCAGCCAAACAGGCTGCCGCTCACCCACCATTCACTCCAGCCAAACAGGCTGCCGCTCACCCACCATTCACTCCAGCCAAACAGGCTGCCGCTCACCCACCATTCACTCCAGCCAAACAGGCTGCCGCTCACCCACCATTCACTCCAGCCAAACAGGCTGCCGCTCACCCACCATTCACTCCAGCCAAACAGGCTGCCGCTCACCCACCATACCCACTTTCAGCCACTATCTGTACTTGAAAGGATTTAAATATCTATACCAGGGGTGAGCGAATGAGGCTCTGATCAGAGCGGCATGCAGCGCTTCGTTGAGTAAAATGCGGCTCCCATCGCGTGCACACCCCCTGGCCTGTTCAAATATTAACTCATTCCGTGCCTGGGGGTTTACCGCATTTGTGCCAGGCCATTTTTAGGCCGGCAGAATTTTTTTAGGGTGCCCTTATTTATTCATAAATTTCTAAAGGTATTTGTTTAGCAAGATACCTGTATTTCATATTAAATAAAAAGGAAATTAAACAGGGAATAATAATAAGTAGGAGTTAAAACAATATTAGAATAATAGTTACATCTTTATTAGTAATTTTTAGAGATAAAATTTTTAGTATAAAAAAAAAGTAGCAAAAAAAAATCGATCTTAACAGATTTTTATATAGTATGCTTGGCAGATATCCTATTCGGCTTAAAACCACTAAAATAATTGCATTTATTGCAGATTGCATTTTGAATTTTGAAATTATCCCATATAGTTACTGAGTTATACGCATTTTTGTAATATTAGTATCAGCCGGCAAACGCCGATCCTGTATATTTCTATGTAGTTTACATAGGGCTAGGCCTAACCACGAATGTCGGAATCTTAAATTAGTAGATAAACGAATGTCTTCAAAACCAGATTTAAATGATTTAAAGTTATTATCTGATAAATTGAATTTAATAATTAGCAATAAAAGTTATTTTACTAGCAAATTTGACACATTCCAAGGCCTAGAAACATTTCGAGTAGGCGTGGCTATACTTTGTTTACAAACGTTTACACAGAAATCGATTAAAAATCGTCATTATTATTTAAAAACCGAAAGTAAACCAAGCAGAAAGGAAGCATAAAGAGTTGCCATTCGTTTGAGAATATAAAAAGTCAAATTAATAGGCTATAGCAACAAAATAAGCTATGAAAACCAAATTGACCATATATGGTTGATTGGCACGGACGTGCTGAGTCTAATTGACCATATATGGTGGATTGGCACGGAATGAGTTAAAATAATAATTTTACATTTTCTCTTTTTTAATTATATTTTTATACGAGGTGCCAATTTTACATAATATTTTAGGCATGTGTAGAATATGTAACCATGTTCGTTAATAAAATTATATAAAATTTGAATCTGTGTGTTCATCAATTTTCTTTGAAGCAAGAAAAACCTGGACGGAAGCTCTCATTGACCTCATGTCTACCCACCTCTAGTCTATACAGTGAATGAATCATTACCAAACGTTATAACAAAATAAAGTTACTCTGAATCGGACACTAAAACTAAAAAAATATATGATGATAATTAACACAGCATTATAAGAAAGAAGAACTTATCAAGTCAATGACATTGCATAGTGTGTGATTAAATCATGTCTTTAACTTACCCGTAGACTCTAGTAGTTAAAAAGAAGATAGTTTGCATCCAAATTCAGGTTTACAATAAACAGTACTCTGGGTTTTTATTTTAATTGTATACATTCATGATCTGTTTATTTAATTTTTAGGTGTAGCAATAAGAAAGAGGCATTGGTTCTATTCTACGGTATATGACAACTCCAAGGTCCATTCAGAAGTGGAAGCCTGACTGTGTGTGCCTTGTGCAACATTTAAAGATGCTAAGTTTGACTCAGAGGTTTTTAAGGACATACTGCATGTGAAATTTATGTTTTTTCGGGCAACCTCAGAAGTCATCAATCCAGCAAGAGCACGAGAAATCGACTCAACATTTGATTCGAGCACACTAGAAATTGCTGTGGCTCCGCCTATACTATCTCCGGAAGAAGCAATGAGGCTGTCTGTGCTAAGCTGTGAATTTGAATCAATTGCGTGTAATATGGCTTCCAGCATTTCTGGCTTGGTGCTTATATTTATAAAATGATCAGCCAAATACTTCGCCATAAATGTATCCAGTGACGTTGTTAGGCTAGTTTCAGAAACTGATGAGGCTTTGTTTGAATATTTCTCCCCTGCTGAAGCAGAAGAACAGTGATAA
Source organism: Anisus vortex (assembly GCA_949126835.1). Taxonomy (NCBI): domain Eukaryota; kingdom Metazoa; phylum Mollusca; class Gastropoda; family Planorbidae; genus Anisus; species Anisus vortex. Next base: position 8,181,338 of record OX421507.1, on the reverse strand, counting down.
TCATCGACAATAATTGACTTTGAGTGTAGTTTGTACTGTTTCTTAGTTTCTGATGGATCTGATGTCTGGCGATGAATCTCTTTGATAACATCTCTTTGTTGACTTCTAGATTTCCTTCTACAGTGCTGGACTATGCTGTTTTCAAATCTCTGCTTTATCCTTTTGGATACCCGTGGCTGGGGTTTAATGTCACCACTTCTTGCAATAATTTTAGTTTTTCCTTTTTTACTCAAATTTGTATTACAAGACTTGACTGCTTCTTTGTAACTGCTAACACCTGCCTGATGAAAAGAGTCTCTGTCTGTAAAATGGACTCGATGCTTTTTACACCCTTGCAGCTTCCACAAATCAACATTTTCACTATTAATCGCTGCTAAATATTCAAAAAAATAAGCAGCCGGCATTTCATTCTGCAAATTACTGTTTTCTTTCTGGCTGCCTTCTTCGGAATCCTGAAGACACTGTCCAGTTTTTGTATTTAATCCCATGCGCCCTGACTCTGGTTCACCAAAACGAACATTGTTGATGTTCTCACTAGTAAGAGAATGTGAAATAGCATCTTTAAAAATATCATCCTCATCCTGTCTCTGTTTTGAGAAAGCCGTTGACTGTTCATTACAAGTTGTGTCTAAGTCAGGACTATTTTCTTTTTGCTCAATGCTGATTTTCTGCCTAGAGTATAAGTGGCTGTACACTGTTACTTTACCACTGAGAGTGTTATCATCGCTAGTAAGGATGCTTGTTGCTTTGTGCACAACTTTAAATTTATTCCATTGACTCTTGGTCCCTGACCCAGGGGGCAAAAAGTGCTTCTTATCATTACTGTTAGTGTTATTTATGTTCTGCTTAGGCTTAGCAGGTTTTAAATATAACCAGATACTGTTCGTTATACGGGGGAGTTGAATCCTAAGAAAATGATCAACAAAATCAGATACAGATAACTGTGCAACAAAAATAAGTACTTTAGTTGCTGCCTGCCAGATGTAAATTCCATAGAAGTAAGTTATACTGAAAGTAGTAAAAGCCAAAATCAGCAATCCAATCCAGTTCCAGTCAAGTTCCATTTCAGCCTTTTGAGTTTCCACTCAAACACTTAAATTAGGTCATTACAATGCATTATTAACGATTCGCCATTATTTTAGTTCCACTTCTATGTTGTTATTTTTTTTATTTGATGTTACAATGTGCGTTTATTATTTGATGTTGAAAATTAGTATTTTAACAATTTAGTACATTTACGGTGGCCATTTTAACGTTTTTTACAGCAAATTACAATTTTTAAAATTCCACGATATCACGTCGATATCCCTTTATCTTTTATCGCAACATTTTTGGTACAAATTTTTTTTTCAATCGATGTAATGGTGTAAAGATGTAGCTAGTAATAATAAGATAATCAAGAGAAATCTAGCCCTAACCATACATTTACCCTAAACCTAAAAAGAAACAGTCAAATCGAAGTTCACCTACACTTTCACATTTTGTTTATATTTGCTGTGGCAATTTTCGGAACTATTGCCAGGATTTCAGGAGAAGATGGGTTTCATTCAAGGGCCATATTGGCAATCCTCTTAGCGGAGCAAAAACATAATAGTATTATACAGATGCTCTTTCTATACAGAAGATTATTGCGTCCTAAGCTTATTTTTGTTTGAGTCTAGTCTTGCATTTTTATATTAGTGTTTTAAATTATGTTAATTTATTGGTTTATTATTATTTTGTTTGGGATTAAGGAATATCTTGAAATGGAGCGATAGGCCAATTCATTAATTATCATACAAATCAAATTTACGCCAAATATTTTGAGCCAACAAAAAAAAAAAAAGAAATATGCCTGATCCTATGAAATAGATTTGCATTGGTTAATAAAACCACAGATTTCATGATTGAGTTGTATTTTGAAAAATTAAACGTTATTCGATCAGTATTTGCTTTATCTAACAAAGCATTTATTAGGCTTCATAAAAAAAAGAAACGTTTACAAATATAATAACATTATAAAACTAAAATGCTATCTCACATTAGTTAGACCTAGGCCTACTAGAATATGCATCTTCTGTATGGCACCCATCTACTAAAGAAAACGTTAACAAATTAGAACAAATTCAGAAAAGAGCTTGAGGTTCATTAGGCCACTAGAGCCTAATATGCACAACTGAGTGAGTAACACCAATAGTTAAATCTAGAAACACCAGAGGACGCAAAGAGTAATGTGGTAATAATACACAAGGCATTAAACTCATACTCAGGTTTCCTAACAACCTGTTGCAATGCTCAGATAGCATAAGGACAAAAACACTTTCCTTATACCTTAAGCGATAAAAAAATGCATATAAGTACTCTTTCTTCTCGAGTGGCATTCGGGCATGGAATGGGTTGCCTGAACAAACCAGGAAAAACAGTAACTTAACATCATATAACACTAATAAAATAGCAAAACTAGACTCAGACCACAGATAGGCTAAGCCTTAAATTAGGACGCAATAATGTTTTTTTTATAGAAGGATCGTCTGCATGTATTATATAAGATAAGATCTTCTAAACTTTATAGATCGAAGTCAATGTTAATTTATCTGACGGTATTAGTAAATGCTAATAGACTTTCTTTTCTAAAGGGTATAGGCATAATTATAGACGCTGGGAGATGGGGAAGAGGAGGAGGAATGTTTTGTTAAACCTATAGCCTATTTACAAATATGTTAAAAGAATAAAGTAACCTATAACTTTTAAATTTTTGAATATCCTTCAAATAATAAATCGCACTTACAATTATTTATAAGCTCGATTAGGCAAAGAAGATTGCATTAAGTTCGGTAAATAAAGCATATTTTCACTTTTAGCAATTCGATGGATTGTTAGTGAAGAAAAGTAATAATAACCAAGAGAGATAATTTTGAAAACCGGGAAAACTCTTCAAAGTGTAAAATGAAACGCATTTACTGCCCTTTCGTTCGTTTAGTAGAAAATTAAAAAGAAACGATAAAATTATATTTAAAAAGAAAATTATAGTTCTAAAAACAAGGAATTTAATTAAAAAAATTGGAAGAAAGCAAATTAATTGCTAAATTAATTATTTTTTTTACAGATATAATAAAAGTTCGTTACATTCATTTGAGTTGGATATATACAATTGATAATTTTGTCAATAAATTTAAACACTCTGTCCATAAAAGGAACAATAATAAAACCTAAATTTCATTGTGTAAAAAAAACAGTAAAAAAGGAGGGAATTTCTGCTGGATTTTTAAAAGCGAATTATAGAGGGAACAATTTGGATAGGCACACAATCGGCATTTAAGAAAATAATATTGAGAAAACAATTGCTGACAAACTATTAGTTGATCTGTTAAATGCGCAAATTTTAATTCAAGAAACATTATACTGATTTCATCAAATTAGGGCACTAACTTACTATCTACCTACTCTAGCCTATTAATAAATGAAGTTTAACATTTCAAGTAGGCGCCAAAGTTCAGCCCGGCCTCCGCCCCGCCACGGACGCACTGATTCGGGTATACACAAAGAAAAAAAGAAAAAAAAAATGCATAATTTGAAATTGAATACTGTCTGTAGGCCTTACAGATTTAAAAATCTATGCTTCTCTACCGTTGAAGCTTTGTTTCTTTTGCCCCCGACCGACTCCCTCCTTTCCCTCCCCAAATTTTGTTTTCCTTCAATATTTTTTTTTACTTCTTCAAAGTAAAGCGGCAGTACAACTTGGCAAATGGCCAAATCGTTGTACTCGTATAACTTGAACGCTAGAGAGTTCAGGGTAATTAATGCCTGAACAAAGTATCGAAGATCACATTGACGATAACCACTGCCGAACGGATCGATACACAATCAGGGTTCTCACTTTAAAAATAAAATAAAATTCAAGGCTGTTTCCAGACTATTTCAAGGCTATAAGAGCCAAATTCCAGGCTGCTGGGACACATTGTTTGGAAAATGGCCACACGCTTCCTCCCCCTAAGTGACCTAAATATTGCGTGAATGAGGTATTAATCTAAGGCTCGGTCAGTGGGCATTTATGGCGTATAAAAATGGGATTGGTGTTTTTTGTCTGACCTTCATTTTTATAATAAATTTAGATATAAATATAGATTTAGATAAATTTCCAGGCTGACAGGCTATTTTTCCAGGCTAAAATGCCAATATTCAAGGTTGTCCAGGCCTTGATTTGTTTTTTTGAAATTCCAGACTTTTCCAGACTTTCCAGACTGTGTGAGAACCCTGACAATTAATGAAGACCGCGCGCGCCGTTTAAATCTGGCCAGAAACTGTAATCGGCCAAAATAATTGCACGTATAATAATAACCATTATCCTAAAAATTTACAGACGCCATCTCGGTTGCGCAATTAATAAACTATGAAATAACGCGCGTAGGAGTGCGATAATATAAAAAAAATAGCCTAACTTATCGATGGATTGGAGAGCGGTCTTGTTACGCAGTCTATCTTATAGCATTAAACCCTCCTTCCATTTCGAAGTTTGATGCGAAGATTTATTAAAGAATTTATGTCAATTTTTCCATACATATGAGGGCAAGAAAACGGTTTGAATATATTTAGATATTAATAAAATAATATTTTAAAATTGGCTAATAATTTGTTGTAGGCCTATTACTAAATTGAAATTTAATGCTGTGTTGTTGTTTTTTGTAGTTTTTACTTCTTCCATGAAGTATGCCTACGTCTAGATTGTATTACACTCGCTAGGTGTGAGTGAATTCTTGTAATGAACATTAAACATATTATCTGAATTCCTACATCTTTTAACTTTGTTATATTTTTTTTAGTTCATGGGTCAGGTTCTTTTTCATGATCAGATCTAATGCATGTTGCAGTATCACTGGCATATGTAGGGTCATAACGTTTAAGTCCTGCTTGTTAAATAAAAAATTAGTCATGCATTGAAAAGGTAAGGCATGTCGAACTCAGGTTCCCTATGGTACATTAATCAAACTTCTTAAAATAAGACGAAGTCAAATAATAAATTAGCTTGAAGACATCACGGGTAAACAAAAGGTTCAAATCTCCCACACTGATTGAAGAGATGATAAAAACATTGGAGCAGATATCGTAAATGATCCTAGCAAAAAGAAATAGAATGTTGCTTTTTTTTTTTTTTTTTTTTTTTTTTTTTTTTTTTTTTTTTTTTGCAATATGTCTGTATCCAAATATAGCGTCTTTAAAAAGACTCATGGGAAATCAGAGGTTTGCTAAAAAAAAAAAAGCCATATATAACTAATCTGTGTGTTTATAGATCAGTGGTGTGATACCTTTGTACGTATGGAACGTATGGAACGACACACAATTATTTTTTTTTAGTTAAATCCCATAATTTATTATCTTGATAACTATCATAGAAAAATATATACGTATATTATATCTCTCTATATATTTACGTATATCTTAATATAATATTAAAAGCACAATTATTATGCATTAAAATAATCAGACATAAAAATACTTGCCATGCTTAATATTTTACAATGATAAAAGTCATATAGTATCTCTTTCTTCTCAAGTGGCACACGAAAATGGAGTGGGTTAACACAACAATCCAAAAAAATAACAACAAACAACTTAACCCTTGACACTCTTATCAAATGGAATTGTGAGACTCAACTCTACATACTGAAAATAGTTTTTCCAGACGCATTCCATTGTAAAAAATTGTATCTTATTTAATTTTTTTATTGCATTAATGGCAGTATTATGAAGGTGAGCAAACATATTACTCACACACTTGTATTTAAGAGACGGGTGTGTTCACTTCCACCGGTGCCGTAACTAGAGTGGTGAGGATGAGACGGCCCCATCAGGCGCCAAAGTTTGGAGCCGAAACGACACTCAAAAATAATAATATTTAAACAAGAATTGGCTGACGAAAATGATTTGATTTGCTTTCGAGTAAAACTTTCAAACCAACGTGGCTTCTTCTTTTTCGTTGTACTGTGGAGACCACCATTGGACCCGAGGAAAAGTTCACAATTTAAGGGTGATTTTGGATGCCCAAAAGAGTGCAATAACTGCTTATAATATTGTATAACATACAAACAAAGACTTATAAATAGACGATTTAAAGCCAACTATCTAAGCTTCCTAATAAATGAAAACTAACATTATAGTATGAGTAGATGAAAGTTTGAACCACCACTACCGCCGCCACCCGGCCCTCGCTGCCATTTTCCACCCCTCCCTCACCCTGGGCGCCATTTTCCATAGAAACGCAACTGCCCCTTAAATCACACCTCAACTGAAAAAAATTGGCCCTATGTGTCTAAACACTATTTCTGATTTATACGATATGTATTTTATTATATATAAATCCAACAAAATATTACACAAGAGCTTACGTACGTTTTGTATACATATTTTGTGTTCAAAATATATATTATTTTGTTAGTAACATGTTTATCATTTATCATCAATGCTATTACTGCATAATATGTTAATTGGCTAGACGACAAAAAATCTTCCACACACAGACATACAACAATATTTGTAAAAGAAAATCTTATCTTTTATATTACTGACGCTCCTTCTATAAAGAAGATTATTGCGCCCTACGCTCATCTGTGGTTCTAGTCTAGTAGTGCATTAGATTAGTGATTTATTGTTCTGTCGTTGTCTAAAAGAGATTTCTGAGCCTTTAAAATAGTTGGCCATAATTACAGGACCTACTACAAACCTATTCAATTTGGGCACGTTGCCGAGCGGCAGCGCGTTGAGCTGGCATGTCGAAGGTCCCGGGTTCGATCCTGGTGACGGCTAGGATATTTTTTTTCCCGGGATTGGAGGGTGTCCCTGAGTCTACCCAGCTCGATTGGGTACCTGACATTAGTTAGGGAATCCTGTCAATAGAGTACCAGAACGAATTTAAAACTACCGTATATAACAGCTGTGTGCTTCCTGTCCTCCTTTACGGTGCCGAATGTTGGCGCATGACACAATAGGACCTTGTGAAGCTTTCCACTTTTCCACAGTGGGGCAGGAATTAAAGGAATTTGGTCACTCCTGGGGTACGATTGGAATTTTCGCACGTGACAGAGAAAGATACAGGACTTTGTTGCTGCCCTATGCCCCCGCGGTGTTACGGGCAGTAAGTAAGTATTAGTTAGGGTAAAAGTAAAGGCGGCTGGGCATTGTGCTGACCACATATCCCCTAGTATGCCGTGGCCACAGAAACTGGTGAACGCTGCTTCACCGGCCCTATGGATTAGTTCGGTCCGACGGGTACTTTACTTTTACAAATCTACAAAGTGAAATATATTAAAACATAGTCCATAGGCCTAAGCTTATATATCTTGTGTCAGTCTTTCCGTAACTTGGTCTCTATAATTATAACGTTGCTACACCCACCAGTATATTGTTATCAAATCTTTTAGATTAACGTCGCCAAAATTTTCTGACGACCAACTTTCTTTGTACACGATCTGATCTTTTGGAAGGCTAATCGACCTAATTTTCTGCCACGCTATCGAGCTGAACATTGGCACATAGACGTGTTTCATTTAACTTTTTTTTTTCAAATCTTCAGCTATATCCCCACACCGCTACCCATAAAATAACACAACAGTATTGAATGTTTTTCTACCATACTCTATTGTAGAGATCGCCCGAAATCAAAATTTTAGTTTCCGCCGAAAACGAAACCATACCGAATATTATACATTAACTTTCGGCCAAAACCTAAGCCGAAACCAAAAGTTTAACTACAACTTCGGCCGAAACCGAAAAATAAACCGATATTGCAAAACAAATGATTTCAAAAGACTGCACATTTATGTGTAAAAAATATATATATTCTCAGTTTATGGGCACTCTATTTGATCTTTATTTGATCTATTTGATCTTGATATTTGATCATTCTTCGGATTAATTAAATAATCCGTTATTATTAACTTCAGCCTTCTTCTTCTTCATATTACTGTGGAGACCCCGTTAGGACCAGGAAAGAATCCACAATTTAACTACACATAAAATTAAAAACATCACAAACTATAATATGGGGCATGGTAGCCGAGCGGCAGCGTTCGACTGCCGAGCCGAAGGTCCCGGGTTCGAATCCTGGTGCAGGCTAGGATTTTTTCCCGGGTCTGGAGGGTGTCCCTGAGTCTACACAGCTCTGATGGGTGCCTGACCTTAGTTGGGGTAGAGTAAAGGAATCTGTGCATAGTGCTGGCCACACAATCACCTAGTATGCAGAAACTGGTGAACGCTGCTTGATCGAACCTATGGATCAACTCGGTCTGACGGGTACTTTACAAATAACAATTATAAACAGATGACAGACTGTCACTTTAGATTTTTAGACCAGCCCTTCAGTGACAATTTGAAAGCCGGCACAGTAGGGGCAGTGATGGAGGCCTGGTCCAGAGTGTTCCACAGCCTAATGATTGACGGAAAAAAAAATATTTGTAGATTTTTAGTGGCACGGGAGAGAACTCCAAGAAAGAGATTTTTTTAATGCCAGTCAGAACAACGTGCGTAAGCACAATTAATGGGAGCAGCGTAGTGAACTATATGGGAATCACACTGGAAGTAGACTGTCTAAGGCAAATTAAGAAGATTGAAGCACGTCGGTGCGTACATGTGGAACATGCAGCTTGAGCTGATGACCTCGGGTAGAGCGGGACACCTGTTAGATTCGACCTGGCTGCATGGACATTTCCACGCGACGGTTCACGATCTTGTAAATAGTGGTGACTTTGTTTATCGCTCTGCGGTGTTGTCGGGGCTCCAGTTGGATTTTGGCCACCAAAGCAGATGCGCTTGTTTTAAAGCCGTATCCTGTAAGAGACGACGTGTCGCTCGACGTTGGGTCATCTCCAGTTTAGATATCAGGTTTTGTTGATGGGGATCCCATACCGTCTTCTTCTTTACGTTAGGGATGTTAATATCCTTTTTTTTCCGCAAAACCTATTTTTCGGTTCTAAATATCCGATTTTTTTACCATTGTCTTTTCCCCTCTCCCCCCCCCCCCCCCGGACAAAGTAAGTTATAGTTTGGAAAAGACAAATTTGCATTGATTATACTAAAAAAAATAATACGAAGAGCTATTGATACTTGGAACGTGGTGAAATCTTTGTAAAAAAAAATAGTTTATTTTGGATTAGCAGAACTCAAAAGCTGTAGTGTCATGAATTTAGACCTTTATAATTATAATATAAATCAGTGTATTGTTACATATTAACCCTTCCCGTACCGACCTACTTCTATCTATGCTGCATTCTGTTCCGCTATATACGCGCTCGGGACTGTAAGGGTTAATAGCGCCCAGTACTAGAACGCACCTTACTTATTTTCTCTATAAACGCGGGTTTTGTGGAGTGTACTAAGATAAAACCATTTCCTTTTATAGTTGTCATGTTTGTCTAATATAGTGACGACTTTCTAGAAATCCACTCTTGTACCGACTGCAAATTCTGGTAATAGCTCATCATTTTACGTACAGGGGAGAGCATGTTGAAACTATCGTTTTTATTATGAGTTTTGTAAATGGTACCAACATTTTTACCTATCTCTTAATAGGTCTGTTCCCCGCCCTTCCCCCGCGAGTATTTAAGGCGTTTCGCGTCGTATTTCTGAGAGTTAGCTAGAGAATTTCTCTTCAGTTGGATAGTTGACGTTTGTGTTGGCTCTGCTTCACTGTTGATGTATATAATGATTCTAGTGTACATCCTTACAAGTATTGGATTTATTATCTGAAATAAATATCGTACTGATTGAACCATTTACACTGAAGCTTCTGTGTCAAGTTACTGTTTTATTATTTACAATACCATATATATATATATATATATATATATATATATATATATATATATATTTACAACTACAACGCCAAGGAAAGGAACTGTCAGACGGCCAATCCTGAGTTTGTTCCCAGGACAATAAGGAGTACGTGTAATGATGAAGTATAAATAATATTAACTAAAGTCTACCCTAGGTCGAACGAGTATTAACAACAACATTTACGCTACTCAGACCACTAGGGCAGGGGTCGGCAACCTAAGGAACGCGATCCAAACTTGGCACGCAGAACGATTTTTAGTGGCACGCGAGAGAACTCCAAGAAGGAAATTTTTTTAATGCTAGTCAGAACAACGTGCGTAAGCATAATTAATGGGAGTAGCGTAGTGACCTATATGGGATTCATATGTGAAGTCGACCGTCTAAGGCAAATTGAGATAGATGAGCTTTTTCAGAAGTACATTGAAGCACTCAATGCGGAGTTTCTAAACAAAGACAAAACTTTCAAATTCATGGACCATCATACTTAAAAAAAACTACTTAGATCTGGATCATTTTATAGTGGAGGGATACTGGCTTTTTTATATATTTTTATTTTAAACATCCGAAAAATGGGCATCGAAATTGCGGAAAAATCTGAATTGGAGCTGTTTAGGAAAGTCACCTGTTGTCAACTGCAAGGAATTCGCTCTACTTTCAGCTTTTGGTTTAATTTACACTACTGAACATATTTTAAAGCTGTTTTAAGCATACCAAGAGGTCACTTTCAATTGACCACTCATAAGTGACTAAATATACACCTGACATTTAGCAAATAGCGAAGTGCATTCAAGTACAATTTAATGCGCTAATTAATTTAATCATGCTAATTACATTTAAAAGAGTTTTTATGCTCATCTCTCTTAATTAAGCATGCATTTAATTGATTAAAAAAAAAATATTATTTTTTTTTATTGATATAAATATAATAGGCTTTTATACTAGCATTATATTATATAATTGTTTAAATTATTAATGTTTGAAAACATTAACTCCTTAAATCGATAGAAAATGTTTATGTACAACTTAAATTAATTTTATATAACTAATTTCACATTAAAAAAAGATCATAATGCTGAATCTGTACAAAGAAAAAATAATTTATAAATAACACTAGTTATATTAAAAAATTTACTCGTTTGGCATCACTTTTGGAGAATTTTATTAAAGGGAGACAATTAGCCCGTTTTCTTTGCGTTAATATTTTTAATGTTTCTTTTTTGTATCCTTTAAAAAATGGCTTACAATTTCTAACCTTAAAATGATAAAACTATAAAATATTAAAAGACAGTTGAAATTTATATAAATATTATATGACTAAAAAGCTTATATATTTACATTTTTAAACATTACAATAACTACCCAGTTTTTATGATGACTACGTATTATTTCCACTTAACTATAACTGCTCGTTCACTTTTTCTCACTCTCAATAAGAAATAATATATTATCGGAAATCTCAGGTTGAGATCAAAGAAATAAATATACCCAGTACATTATTATAACTATTACTAAAATCATATCTTGTCAACGAGATCTAAAAGTTGTAACATTAACCAATAATGTGTAAGTTGAGTAATGAAATTGTGTATAAGCTATGGATGGATTTCTATAAAAGATGATAATATCAAACAGGTTAATTTGTTATAAAAAATAAAAAGCTTTAATGATTTTCTCTATAACGCTCCCTTTTATTTGTTATTGGTTTTGTTACAGTACTAAATAAATTGTCTAATAAAAATAAATATAGTTGAGCAGTTCGACTTTCACTTTCACGCTGTTGGCACGCTAAATGGTTTAGAAAACATTGTTTGGCACACTATAAGCAAAAGGTTGCCGACCCCTGCACTAAGGGATTGTGGTTGTAACAGTATGTTAGATCTATATGTTATACACATTAAAAGAATATTTGTAGAATATGAATACAATTCCAGATACATCTATCTAGGGTCGACAGACGTCCGGCAAGAAAATTAACCGTTTTTTTTTTAAAGAACCTTACATGCGCTGCAAAGTGTTGTTTTTAACTGCCCAAGTTGCTTTTCAGTCTACATTAAATAAAATGTTAGGTCAGTTTTACTAATATACAATTATTGACAGCTAATGAAATAAAACTGAACTGATTGTGGATTGTGAAACACTAAATATGTCATTCTTTTTGTCTCCTTTTGAAGTCCAAGTATCTCACAACCTTACGTCTATCGGTCTGTTTGTCTGTTAAAGGAGCGTTCACCATCAGTGGGGAAATTCCAGTTTCAAATAGCTGTGCCGACGACTGGCGTTAACATTTGCTTTTGCTGTAGTATGTGTCTGAATCGCAAATTCACAAGTAATATTCGGATTTTGAAAAAATAAACACAACTAATAGTCGCCTCTGACAACCAAGTGTTTGCAAGGAATATAATGTTAAGGAATTGTTTTGTGCTAATCAAACAGGGTTTACAAATATTTCTTCAGATAAATCGGTAAATAAATCGTGTGACACCATTATGAATGATTTCCTCCCGAAATCCGGTTTTCGTTTAACATCCCTACTTCACACATATTAATTTACAAAAGTTTTAATTAAAAGAAAGTATCAATAAGCAGAGTAATAGATGCAGCAATAGCGTTGCATTTTGAATTTATTAAGTTACAATAGATATTCGGCTGATGACCGAAAGTCAATGTCAGTTTCGGCCGAAACCGTAAACAAACCGAAAACTAACCTTTTGGCTTCGGCCGAAACCGAAACCACGCCGACAAAAGGGTTTTTGCCTATTTTCGGCGCCGAAACCGAAGCCGAAACCAAATTTCGGTCGGTGTCTACTCTATTTTGTTTAAAATATGCTGAAGGACAAAACATCTGTAATCAAGACAAATTTCCATTTGTTTGGCTCAATAAAGACATCTTATCTTATCTTATTGTGCGCATTTAAAAGCCTTATTGTGCGCATTTGAAATTCTAAGTTTTTAACGCTAATGACTGACATAATTCACTGGGCTATATATAGTTTTTAACTGTTTTTCTATTACACTCTATTGTGCGAATTTTTAAATCCTTATTGAACGCTGATGACTCGCATTCACGCGTATTTCCCTAGGTGGGCTATAGGCCTAATATGTAGCTAAGTGATTCCCTTTCTATTTTTGATCATTTATAGATCTATTCACTTAGCATTTTTTTAAATCTCCGTTTCAACTTTTGTTACTACTTTAAGATAATGCATAACAAAACTAGATATAAAAAGGATTATACCACACACAAAAAAAACAACTTTGTTATCATTGGTTCTTTAATTTTCTGTCTGTAGCTCCCAGCCAAAACTGCAACCAAACAACAATAAAAACAAAAACACAACAATTCTATTAATTATACTTTGTTTAATTATATTGAGAGCAACTGTTTGATGTTTTTTATTTCGTTTGTTTGTCAGCATGTCACGTGACTGATAAGCTCTCGTGATGGTTTCGTACTCCTACTACATGTCGACTGAATAACAATTGTTAGCTTATCAGAGACGGGATAGGATAGTGAAAGGGGGAGGGGGGTAGAGGGAGGGAGGGTAAAAGGGGGTAGACAACTCTGCCCTGTCTGCAAACCTAACCCTTCTATTACCATCAGTTCCACGGTCACGTGGGGTGAGACAAACAGTATTTATCCCCGGAAATGACTTACGTGGCGATATGCCCATAGCGAGGGCGAGGCGGAGGAAGTCTTTGAGCAGGCCACGTTGGCCGTTTTGATGTAGCTAGACGTCTGCTGGATACAATAATTTGACCCAAGTACCAGAGAATAGAGAAGCGCTGTTTATGCCAAGAATGAAATAAAGTGAATGGTTACGTATAAAATGTCCCTTTTTTTATATATATTCACTTACCGCTTCACATTCTAAACAAAAACTTGGAAGAGTGCATTCACATATAGAGTCTGAACCTAGAGGGTTATTCACATCTATTCATCATTATAATTATTCACATATAGATCTACTATCTATTCTCCACTATCTTTTTAGTAACCAAGGAAATATATGATGACTAGTTTGTGCCATGTACTTTTAGAAGTAATATTTGCCAGAGAACGTAAATTATTCCATCGGACCAAATTGATCCATAGGGCCGGTAAAGCAGCGTTCATCAGTTTCTGTGGCCACGGCATACTAAGAGATTGTGTGACTAGCACAATACCTAGCCGCTTTTGACTTTATCCTGTTTAATGTTAGATACACATCAGAGCTGGGTAGTCTCTTGGACATCCTCCAGCCCCCTGGAAGGTAGCTTAGCCTTTACTAGGATTCGAAACCAAAACCTTCGGCGCGCCAGCCGAAATGAGTAAGAAATGTTGGCAACAGCCCGTCCCACCAAAGCCCTGTGCCTTGATGTCCATGCCTATAATATGGAATTCGTGCTACCGGGCGACAGTGCAGATATACGATCGAGCGAGCGAGCCACCACGATAAGGATTTGAGGGGAATTCCGCAGTTGGGTAAAAAAAAAGTGTAGTTTATGTGACTGTGGAGACGTGACTTCGTAGACGTGACTTCGTAGACGTGACTGCGAAAACGTGACTGCGAAGACGTACCCTATGTCAGGGGTAGGCAACCTTTTGCTAACAGTGTGCCAATCTAGGATTGCTAAATAATTTAGCATGCCAACTGCCTAAAAGTCAACCTCCTCTATTATATTGTTAAAATTATTTTTGAAGGACAATTATTTTAACTCCGTAGCAAGACCAAGGCCAAAAGCAAAAAGAGATTATTTAAGGAGAAAATACTTCAAGTGTCTTATATTTAATACAAATTAACGTGTTTGTGATTATCATTCTTTCTTTTTGCATTTATATCGAATACAATTTTTTATTACTAAACTTTCACATTTATAGTAACTACTAGTGGTTATGCCCGTCAAAATGACGGAGAAACGAACGACTACAATGTGTTTTGTTAAGAGATAAAGAAAAGAGACTATATTACAATAAAGACAATGAACGTTTCTTTTCGGTATTTAGTATTTGTTCTTTTCAATTGTTTCTGGTCGCCCTGACCCTGGCATATGCATAATAATTGTTACTGTCAAGCTTCTGGTATTAAAACCTATCAAGCAGTTGTGTTGACTTGTCTTGTTATTAATAATAGCCTATTAAATTAACAATAATATACTATCTAAAAGAAAAAAAAACCACAATACCAAACAATAAAAAGGTAAATAATAAAAAAAAGCGTAGAAAATAATATTTCAATACCATAAAAAATAAAGTGAGAACAATTTTTTTCGGTATTTAATTTTTGTTCTTGCTTATTGTATTAATAAAACAGTGTTGAAAATGTTTCTTTCGGTATTTATTTTTTTTTATTTTAATTGTTTCTGGTCGACCTGACCCTGGCATATGCATAATAATTGTGGCCTCAAGGACTGGCGTAGTGTGTAAACCGCCGATACATTCCCATTAAGAATACACTGGCGGGCGAACGCACGGGGCACAGTCCCCGCAGCGGGTCCGAGGTCCATTACACTGCCGAGAGGCCCTGGTCTCGGTGGAGAGGAAGCAATGGACGCTGCAATCCCGTCTCAAAAACCACCCGGTGCCTGGATGCATGTACCTATATAGTAGGCCTTTAGGATTTATGCTACCGGGTGACAGTGCAGCTATACTGGCGAGCCACCGCGATAATGATCCTTTGGAGAACCGCAGTGACCGATCGCTGGGCTGTGCAAACCTTCCCCGTTACACGGCACGCCACGCCTTCGGCGTGTCGTTGGGTGGCTGAAGCCTGGACAGAGATTGCTCAATCCTAAGCGTTACGCCCTGGACACAAGAGCCGAAAGAGACTTAAGAGACTTTTAAATTCGATATTAAAATGTAGCGAACAGTTGTGTTGACTTGCCTTATTATTAATAATATTAAATTAACAATAATATAAGAAGAAGAAGAAGAATGGGCATTTCTATAGCTCTTCTATCCATGCTATTAAATTAGCATGCTCATATACTATCTAAAAGAAAAAAAAATATATAAATACAAAACAATAAAAAAGGTAAATAATTAAAAAAAAAAATAGAAAATAATATTTCAAGGCAATAAAAACTAAATTGAGAAAGATTTTTTCTGTATTTAATTTTTGTTCTTGCTTATTGTATCAATAAAACAGTACTGAGAATGTTTCTTTCGGTATTTAGTTTTTATTTTACATTGTTGCTGTCAAGCTTATGGTACCCGGTATTAGAAAGTAATCATTTATAGGCCTAACTTGTTTTTTTTTATCATTCGTATCATTTAATTTATAGAGTGTATACAGTCGCCTATTAAAGGATATTCTCAATAGTGACGTAAATCCATTAAATAATTAAAACATTTGGTTACTTTTTACTTAAAAGGATAATGCAAACATCAATAATGAAAAAATAAATAATTTGATAGACATTACGTCATACGCTAGTATTTTTTAAAGTAAACAATTGAAACTCTCCAAGCCAAATTGCGGTACGTAACTTATAAAAAAGGTCTCGCCACATTAAAAAAACAACAGCATAATTGGGGAAACCCGAAAAGACCCTCGCGTTCAACATACAAAATATCGCGTTCAACATAGTAATGAACGGAAATGGCCATTTGCTATGTACGGCTATATTTAATTTGCATGGCTGGATGTAACATTTTGAATGTTTTAAATTAACACATTCATGATTATAAGTCATAAAATAAAATTATCTTTCGGAGTACGTTTCCGATTTATACATTTAATTTTTGTCCCGATTAGTCAAACGGCTTAGGAGCCTATAGCGAACAAACATATATATAAATATATATATATATATAAACAAACATATAAACAAACTCACGGTAATTATATATGTTGATTGTTTTAACTCTTAGCATTATCATTAGTTAGTGTAAGATGAGGATCTACATCTAACACCTGCAATTGTTTATTATATTTTGTTCTCAGTTGTTTTTTGATTTTACTGAGATGTTTTATTTCGCGCTCATGAAGAGGTGATTAATATTTAGTGGAATAGATACGTTGTAATCATACAAACTGCGTAGTTAATGTCGTGTTTGAAAATATACATAAAAATTCTTTAGTCATATAATATTTATATAATTTTCAAATATTTTTTACAGTTTGATCCTTTCAAAGTTATAAATTGTAAGCCCTTTATTGTTTTGTAAAAGAAATAAAAAGAAACATATTAGAAATATTAGCTCAAATAAAACGGGTTATTTATCTCAATATAATTTTAAAAAATATCCACCTTTGATTCAATAGTGATGCCAAACAAATTATGTTTTCTAATATAACAAATATTACTGACTCATTATTATTTCTTTATATAAATCCAATAGTATGGTATTCATTGCTAGCTTAGTTCCTTTGGTTCCTTGTGGAACATAAGGCCTCTCCAGCGCACTCGATTCTGGGCATGCTTGGTATTCATTATAAGATTTAATTATTCGAGAATTAAAATAATGTACGTTAAACAGTTGTAAATAAACATTTCCTGCATTAATTTATTGGTCCATTTAAGGAATTTATATTTTAAACATTAATAATTACAGAAATGTCATAATATAGTGCTAATAAATAAGTCTTTTGTATTTATTAAATTCTTTTAAAAAATTAATTTGTTTTAGAATAAGCCTACTTATAATATTTATGCCTAATTTAAGAAGATGAGCATAAAAACTCGATTAAAAATTTAATTAGTCTGTATCAATTCATGATCACCCTGTTTTGAATGCAATTCGCTAATTGTATAATGTCAGAATGTCAGATACATATTTAGTCACTTCAGAGTGGTCAAGTGAAGGTAACCTCTTTGTATCATCAAAACAGTTTTTATGTGCGCTTAAATCTGTTCACAAGTGTAAGTTGAACCAAAAATTGAAAATAAAAGAGCGAATGCCTAGCAGTTGAGAATAGCAGTTGACTTTCCTAAGCAGCTTCCATCTAGATTCTAGATTTTTTCCGCAAATGGGCATATTTGGATGCCGATTTTTTAAATGTTTAAAATTCAACTTGCATTTTAAAATCGCCCATATCCCTCCACTTAGAAAAGATCTACATCTAAGATAGTTGTAATAATATCAAACCAGTTAGGCTTGATGTGGTATGAAAAAAATGAGACCATCAATTTGAAAGTCTTGCCTTTAATTAGAAACATCCCCTTGGAGTGCTTCGAAGTACGTCTGACAAAGCCAAACTATCTATCTTAAAATATATGCTTTAATATGGGGATGTACATGTAGTTAAATGTTTTGAATCGGATTTCATGTCAAGATATGTCCAGTTTCAATGCAAATCCATTCCAGTGGTCCTTGTAAATGCAAGGTCAACTCACTGAAATGTGTCGCAATGTCATTCACCCCCCCCCCCCCCCTAACTTCCTTTGACTCACCCTTTTCCACTTTACGACCCGGATGTTGGGGTTGGAAGGCTCGTCGAGTCTTATAAGAGACATTATAGACATGTAAAAGGGTTCAAAGGTCAAATTAATTATATCTATCTTTTTTCCCCGATTTTTTTAATGCAGATTTATTTAGATAAAGCATAAACGTAAAGTGAATTACAATTTAAAAAAAAAAAAACAACTTTTATTAATTGAACTATTGAGAGTTCAATATATCTCTCTCGATATATATTATAAATCCTTCTATCTCTCTCTTCCTCTATCTTTCTCTCTCTCTCTCTCTCTCTTTCTCTCCCTGGTTTGTAAGAAAGAAGGGGCGTGGCTACTTACGTATGCACCTCAAGCCGTCTGCGTGCAGCCTCTGTTCGGCGGGGCACTCGCACCTGAAGGCCCCCTCGGTGTTGACACAGGTACCCTGGCACCCGCCGTTGCCGTCACTACATTCATTCACATCTTTAAAACAAACAAGAGAACATTATTGGAAATAACATTGGAACAGATATATAACAAAAAAGGGAAAAACAATAGTTTGTTTAGCAATAAGAGTAATACAAGAGTAACACCAAAAGTCAAATCACTAATCCTAGAAATAGTAGAGGACAGAAGGGTAAAGAGTAAAGTAGTAATAATAAATAAGGCATTAAACTCTAATTTAGAAATACAACCCAATAACAACTTGTTGCAACGTTCAGATAAACATAATATCAAAAACACTATCCTTATCCCTTATACAAGAACAAATGCATATAAGTACTCTTTCTTCCAAAGTGGCATTCGGGCATGGAATGGGTTGCCTGAACAAACCAGGAAAACAAGTAACTTAACATCATTTAAAACATTAATAAATATATAAGATAGATAAGAAGCTTGATAACAAATATTATTATTTATTTTAAAAAAAACATCCTATTCTTCCCCAAACCCTCATGATATTAAACCATATAGATAATTATGATAAATATAATATGTTTAGTTCAATTGCCATAACACAAAATTAGTGTACCGGGAGTATAGATAATTTATTTTGAATATTTTTAATTATTTATACAAGAGGGGCCAACACTTTTTTTTTTATGTTAAGGTCCTCTAATGGTCTTCATCCGGTTCTGATTACAATACTCAAAATTTATGTTTGTTACACAGGATATGTTCTTAAAAAGATTGGCCACCTTTTCTCTCACTCTCTCTTTCAATCTTTCTCTCTCTCTCTCTCTCTCTCTCTCTCTTTCTCTCCAACAAGAAATAATGTCTGGGACGCGTATATTCATCATAACTATAGATGAAGAAAAAAAAAGTTTGGCGACTTTCCGAACGGACTTTGAAAAACAAACAGATTTGCGTGTCAGAAAGATGGCGGGCTTATATTGGGCTAGGATGCCCTATGCTTATATGTTTACTGTTTTTTATGTAGTAATATGATAGGGCTATGGTCTAAATATATAAAAGGGACCTCTCCCCCCCCTTAAGTCAAAAGCTAAACGTTGTAATCGTGCTTTTAGTAAACAGATGACTCCAAAAACATTAGGTTATATGATTGATTCACTTGGCATATATTCAACAGTACCGTTGCTCGTTGTCGATATATTTTTAAGGGGAGAGAAACAAGGGCTTCTGTGAGTTAAGGGGCATCTGTGAGTTAATGGGCATCTGTGAGTTAAGCCCCCGTGGTTTTCGTTGTCCAATGGAAACTCACCGACACACGTTTTCAAATCCACGGCGAGCTCGTAGCCCGATGGGCATGCGCACTTGTAGGATCCGTGCACGTTGATGCATTCTTTCTCGCAGCCGCCATTGTTGATAGCACACTCGTTGACGTCTGAGTGAGGAAAAAAAAGGAAAATAATTGTTACATCGTTGAATGAATATTGGATTAAAGTTGTCATCGATATGTCAGTAAAGATAGTCTGTTAAGCGTGAATTATTATACAATGCATCTATTTGATGTGAATATTAACAACCAGGACTGGCTCTAGGGTTTTTGACGCCCTAGGCGAACAAAATTCTGCCTCTCATTAAAGTGCCTTCGGTGGGGAGAAACTGTGGAGTGTTAGGGCATACTTTACTATTTTCTAAGACAACTGAAATAAAATACCCTTCGCCTTTCATTACCTAGTAATTAGTCTGCCTATGCTAGTAGCGTGCAGAAGTAGGCTACTAAACTATAATTTAGTTTTATTTTTAAATCCCCAAATTAAAAGAAATCCTCAATTATGCGTCCAACAAAATCTTGCGCCCTACGCGGCCGCCTAGGTTGCCTATATGGACGAGATGGCCCTATTAACAACTGACAAGTGTAACATCAATAGATCTAGAGTGTGGTTCAATATCACACAAAAATAGAAACACTGGAGGAAATAAGGGCAAAGAGCAAAATTGTAATAATAAAAAAGACATTCAATTCTAAATTAGAAATACAACATAATAAAAAATCGATTTCAATGCTCAGATTAACAATAGGATAAAAACAATTGTCTAAATTCCATAATATGCAAGAACAATCACATAAAAGTTATCTTTCTTCCCGAGTGGCACCCGGGCGTGGAATGGGTTACCTGAACAAACCAGGAAAACCAATAACTATAACATCAATTCAGACCCCTAATCAAAATACACGACTCACTCCACAAAATAAGTCTGCGACATATAAGATACGTCTGTAGCATAATATGTATCTTATATTATAAGGTAAGACTGTAACATATAAGATAAGTCTGTAACATTATAAGATTATAGTGTGCTAAATTGCAATGTTGTTCTTTCATTAGAGTTTGTGTCAGTGTTCATTTTTTTGTGTCCACATTAACCTTCAGTGGGATTCATCTCGGGAAAATATTTTCCTTTAATTAATTAAAATTATGGTGGGAGGTCCGGGGTGGCGGGGATGGGGGGGGGGGGGGGTGACAGAGAGAAACTGGCACATTTAGCTAATACCTTTACCTGGGAATAATTGTGTTAACTATTAATATTTGGGTCATGGTTAATGTGCAAGCTGCTTACAGTTTTTTTTTACCATGAAATTTTTAATGAGTTCCGGAAATGACTGTGTTAACATTTTCAACAAAATGGCTGTGTCACGATTTGGACTTAGATCGTGACTCTTAGCACTCATAGATAGATTATAGCGTAGATAGTAGTATAGAACCATAGGTTAGCGTAGAGTTTAGATTAGATAGGATGAGAGTGGCCTGGAGCTATTACCATCTCCCTCTCTCACGCAATAGGAACACCCCAACCACCCCTTCTTCACCTGTTCTTTAACCCTCTCTACACTCTTTCATTCCCGAATTCAGAGTTTGCTACTTGATTCAGCCAATTGGTATTACGCTATTTGTATGTGTGATTGTATGTGTGTGTATTCTAAAATGTATGTATATATATATATTCTATTATGCTGTCAATTATGATTCATGTTGTATTTTGATAGTAACTACTAATTTATTTTGCTAAACTCAGCATACACGTAAAACCCCCACCCACCTGTAGACACCCCCCACCCACTTCTACCCCTTTTTCATTATCTCCCCTCTTCGTCCCCTACTCAGCGCCGTGGTCAAGCCCTTGATCCACTCGTCGTAGTGACATCTGGAGCGAAGCGTCTCGCACATACGTAAGCGCCTCGGGCTGCGCTCGACCAGAACCAATAGACACAGGTACATCAAGGGAGATAAGTCATTATCTTATCCTTTGTATCTCCGTATACGTCTACCCCCCCCCTTTTCCCCTGGGCCCCACCCCGCAAAAGTCGGCGGTACTAATTGTTCACCTACACCCACTAATTACCCCCCAATAGTCAATCCTTTATGCAAGTATATTTCAAACCAGCCAACCAGAACATATGTAATTCTAAACTAATGTGGCTATCCAATCAAATTGACCACTGATCACGTGACTAAAATCCACTAAAGCACGCTTAACTAGTTTTAGGGCACTTCGGCTCAAGCGTTAGGTGGAGAAGGTTGTTCGATTCTAGCCTCCACTTATTCAGTTCGTTCCATAGGATATACCGCCTGCATGTGTATAGATAGATATTTTGTCAGTACAAGTATTTTCATGAACACAGCTACGTTTGCCTAATGTTGGACAACCTAGCAGTACCATGTGTTGAGTGTTAACTGAAGCCTGTGCAAATTCGTATATGTATCTCGCCATTGAGTAAAGACTTGAAATGATAATAAACACCTGAACTTAACCAGCGATTTATTTGCCTACTTAGAACTATCTGTTGTGTCCGTCATAATATCTAACGAGCCAGAGAGAGAAATAATAATTATTCCAGGGCGATTCCAGTCACGGTAACTCATATCCCAAGACGACCTGCCACCACTACCCCACTCACCTACGACTCCGCACCCCTCTCATTGTCCAGCTTCTGCCAGGTTGATGTCCTAATCGTAAACACATCCTGACAGGCTGCTTTGTGGGGTTTTTTTTATACATTGGAAATTCTTACTTTTAAGCAGACTTAAATTGATATTTTTATTATTAGTGGAAATCACACAGACTTTAAGACTGTATACAATTCTTAGAAAATGTTTTTGTAGCTGTAAGAAACTTTTTGGCGGTAATGAAAGCCCCCGTATTTCCGGAACTCATTTCAAAACGAGACTTTGTAGGCCTATGTATTCGACATGGTCCATTATCTGCTGACTGCAAGAAATTTGAATCTTCACTTTTCGTCATTTATAATGTTTTTTGTTTGTTTTTAATATATTTTTTATTTTTTTATTTTTACATATAATCAATAAACAAAATACATAAAAACGAAACACCATACAGAAGATTGAGCAGAAACAAAACAAACAAAAAATCCTGCCTTTCGATTGATCGTCTGCCGTGTTCAGTAACTGTCCACTTTTCCCGCTTTCTCGGTCTGTGACAGTTTCAACAACAACCATATATCTTATTATCCCCCCCTCCCCATAAATAACAAAACAAAAACAATGACCATTACTGGTAATCTTCCCAACCACCACACCCAAAACCTCCCTTCGCCCCCCGAGGGTCGTGCCAACTTTCTTTCCCGGTAGATTTACGGGAGAGAGGGGGTGAGTTATTTGATTCTCCCTCCTATCCACAGCCCCCCCCCATTCCAATCCTCGTCCCCACCTCTCCCAACCCCTTTCTCCCCCCCCCCCCCCCACAATCTTCTCGCGGGAGTCGTTAAGTTTGCAGACGGCGACAATATATTATCTACCATTTCCTTGGATTGTCTCCCTTCCCACCCCCTTCCTTTTTTCATTTTTCCCGCTCGATTGTAAAGCTTTTTGCGCATGGATCTAGACAAAAGATCGGCAACCTACGGCACGCGCGCCATACCTGGCACGCAGAGCAATTTTCAATGGCACGCGGAAGATCCGCACAAAAGAAAGGTAAATCAAGTATCTTCGACAAGAAATTGAGTACAAGAGCAGGGTGACTATTAGACCTACGTTAATGGCACGCCAAATGAATTATAAATCCTACTTTGGCAAACTATAACCAAAAGGTTGCCTACCCCTGATCTAGACTATATAAACATAAATGTTGTTCATTGCTATTTAGAATGCGAATGGGGGAGGGGGAGATAATTAATTCAAGAGGGTTCAGTGGTTGAGTTAATGGCCTTTACACACGAAGATTCACTGGATATATCCTTTTATACTTATGAGTATTGCAGTATAGTAGGAAATACATCACATTTAAAGTCTATAGTTATATAGCTATGCTCAATGTCCGCATGTGTTCATTTTAACGTAGTCTCTTTCTCTAGGATATGGTATACCAACGATTCTGGTATTGGAAAGCCTTGAGGCTGTCCATTTAGTACAAAGGGTCTCAAACTCGGTTAAAGGCATGTGCCATGTTATCACTTAAAGACAGCAGTCGGCAACTTTTTTGATAATGGTGTGACAAAGTGGGATTTCTTATTCCTTTAGCGCGCCAACGGCCTAAAGGTCAAGATGCAGCCCCAATCAATTTCTTGTAGAGGAGACTTGAACTGCTATTTTTGGGGAGTCTTCCACGTGCCATAGAAAATCGCTCTGCGTGTCAAGTCTGGCACGCGTGCCGTAGGTGGCCGATCCCTGACTTAAGAGATGTGTCAAGGGCCGCACCCCTCCCTCCAACACCCCGACCCTAGTAAACCAAAAACACTTCATACATCTTAACTCATTTTACTACTTATACTAATAATATGCCAATTTACAATTTAGTGTCTAATCATAATTGGTGTAATATTATTACAACCAATATTGAAATAATGGTTTATTAACTACAGCTGTAGGCCTATTTACCTGCTTAAATCAGAGTTTATTTTAATAAGTAGGCCTATTTTACGTATATAATAATATTAACAATACAATTTGATGTGTAGGCCTATCAGTATGCATACTACCTGTCTAAATTTCACGAAAAGTAGGCAACAGAAATCCATTGGTGGGCCGCATGTTTGAGACCCCCGTTTAAGTATACGGACAAGCTAGATGGGGAGGATGTTTGAAAATATGTTTGGCGATTGTTGACACGGGGGAGAGAGGAGGGGTCTAAACGTCAACAATAATTGGCCTACCTACTTATTAAATTAACTTATAAGAAATTGAAATAAAATGGATATACATCGTGCATATACCACGGGAAGGTGATAGAAGCTAGAATATAAAGTCTCGATTTGTTCATGAATTCAAAGTCTTATAAATAGAGTTCGGCCTATGGTCAATGAAAATATGTTAAACAATGTAAACGATGCATTCAAATTAATTTGTAGACCTTTTAAGCCAGTTTTTGACATATTTTTTTTTATTAAGGTGGGCATTGAAGACTGCTGACGTAATTACCGGAGATCCCAACTGGGGGAGCAGTGCAACAAAGAAGCACCACACGATTGTTATTATAACTAACCAAAAAAAAAAACGTAGGCCTATAGATCTATATTCTGTTTGTGTTTCCAATGTTATCTTTAAGATTCATCCTTTTTTTTACTTTATTACCTTAAAAGATTAGAAATGTCATTTTTTGTTTGCTTGTAAAGAAACAAAAATAAACCCAATGTGACAGACACGATCGCACATTATTTTTATATTTTCTAATGCAAGAAATAAAAATTTTAAGACTCAGCCAGTTTTTTTTTATAATGTGGGGGTGGCGAGGGTTAGGCCGCATACGTCAACTGATAATCTGGCGACCACCAGTAAGGGGGGGGGAGCGGAGTAATCTAGGCAGCCAGCAATTCTTTATTAAGTTCATTATAATCACAATAAGAAAGAAGATATATTATGTTAAGAGCAACGAGATTAAAAAAAACAAAAACGTCATCGGGTCAACCTAGGTGGCTGGAAAGAAGAAAAAAAAAAGTCACACAAGGTAAGATAACTCTGTCTTGACAAGAACAATGAGTTGCATTCCCCTGGCGACAATACGCTTGTGCTCCACAAAGAAAGGGAGACTACTTGCGGTAGTTGCCCCCCTCCCTTCCCTTTTCCCAACACACAATAGCAACACACAGGACGGTGTCAGGACGGTGGTACTGGGTGTGGGCTGGAAAAAAAGGGGACATGGGAGCCACAGTCAGCCACAGTAGATAAATATAATGGTTCTTATCGTTTCTCCCTTATTGGTAGTGACTTATGACTTGTGACTTATGACTTGTGACTTATAACTAAGGAAGGAGGGGGATATAATTATAAATAATAAAATTAAAATATACTTTTATGATTGGCACGAATTTGATCCATAGGGCCTGTGAAATAGCATCCACAAGTTTCAATGGCCACGGCATACTAGGAGATTGTGTGGCCAGCACAACGCCCAGACGTTTTTTTTAAATTACTTTCCCTAACTAATGTCAGGGGACCTTCAAAACTAGGTAGACTCAGAGGGGCACCCACCAGACCCGGGAACAAATCCGAACCTTCTCCAGGATTCGAAAAGGAAACCTTCGAAACGTCAGCTGTCTTAAACAAAAAGTTCTCTGATGGCCAGAGATAAAACTTCAACAAATTTAGGATTGCAGTATAAAAATGATATGTAATAGTTTAAAACCGCCTATTAAAATAAACGTTTATCGTGAATGTAATTACCCGATTAAGTTGACGTTTGTGTCAATATGTATGTCAGTAAGTAGGCTATACACTTCTTATGGTTCGAATGTTCCTAAAACTATATATCCCACTTTAACTAGATAAATTAAATGAATGGTCAATTGTTTTTCAAAATTCCAGAATGACTGGCTGGGAAATGAGCCTTAGAAGGCTTGAGTGAATTCAGGGATGGTTTCTTTTCCTCTACCTGATCATGTGATATCCTTGACCAGTTGATACTATCGTTTGCTGCCTGTCGTTGTGTTTATCTTCTATCATTCTCCAAGAGTCATACAATCCATTATCCTGTCATCATCAATCAGTATATGCCATAAAATTCCTCTCTCCCTAAAACATATCTATAGCCTAGTAAGTAAACACAGTATAACGATATTTAAACTTAAACACAGTCTACCTGTATTTAAACACAGTCTAACAGCATTTAAACACAGTCTACCAGTATTTAAACAAAGTGTACCGGTATTAAAACACAGTCTACCGGTATTTTAAAAGTCTACTGTTATTTGAACACAGTCTATCGATATTTAGACACAGTCTACCGCTTTTTGAACACAGTGTACCGGTTTTGAACACATTTTACCGGTATTTGAACCCCAATCTACCATTATTTAAACACATTATACCATTATTTAAACACAGTCTACCGATATTTAAGCATAGTCTACTGGTCTTTAAACGGTCTACTGGTATTTAGACACAATATAGGCTACCGGTATTTAAACACGGTCTATCTGCATTTAAACACAATATACCAGTATTTAAACACAGTCTACCGGTATTGCATTGACAAAGTCATCAAAGTCACATCAGCTATTAGGCTATACTAAAATACATGGAACAGCCCATTTTAAAGTATAAATATAAATAAAAGTGAATACAGTAAGCTATTATGGTAAACCTTTTCTCAACAAGTCCCACGTAGTCTTGAACCACTGGTCATCAGTCAACAGACAAGATGGAGAGATCGAGAGCATCTTTTTTTTTTTTTTTTGAATAGGGAAACAAGAAGAAGGGAAGGAATACAGCCAACGATATTGATGGCTTGGCCCCATCCCACTTTCACCCACCCCCACCCCTAACCCGTCGCTAAACGCAACAATCATGGTTAGAGGGGAAAACTACGGAATCTTCCACCGAGCAATCTGCCGAGTGATGGCTCCCTCTGGCGTATTCCGAGTGACATCAGCGAGACAAGTGGCTGAAGAAGACTCAGAAAGAAGAAAATAAAGAGAACTGTTACAAGAAAATAGAGAATTGAGGAATAGGATCCCTTATGTCAAAAAGAACTGAGAAGGGCTAGAGTGGTAGGAGTTGATAGAGCTGTGTCCCCTGGGGTCTATAAAAAAAAAGCAGTACCCGACATTCCAAAAACGTAATAGAACCATCGTGATAAAAAACAACAACACATACCCATGATTGTTATTGAGTCAATAGTCCCACGATTTGTTTACATCTTTTTAGTCTAAATTTGTAGTCTTCACCATAATAGTATGACAAATTATGAGTAGATACCCTGCTTTGCACTGCGTTAGGTCGTGGAGATGATGTGTTTGATTGTTGCAGGGCGTTGAGTGCGATTTGACGACCTAAATGCAGTGCAATGTGGCAAGTTGACCTAAATGCAGTGCAGTGTGGCAAGTTGACCTAAATGCAGTGCAATGTAGCGAGTTGACATAATTGCAGTGTGGCGAGTTGACCTACATGTAGTGCAATGTGGCAAGTTGTAAATGCAGTGCAATGTGGCAAGTTGACCTAAATGCAGTGCAGTGTGGCAAGTTGACCTAAATGCAGTGCAATGTTGCGAGTTGACATAATTGCAGTGTTGGCGAGTTGACCTACATGTAGTGCAATGTGGCAAGTTGTAAATGCAGTGCTGTGTGGCGAGTTGATCTAAATGCAGTGCAGTGTGGCAAGTTGACCTAAATGCAGTGCTGTGTGGCTAGTTGACCCAAAATGCAGTACACTGTGGTCCCCAACTAATGCCAGGTATCCATCAGAGCTGGGTAGACTCAGGGACACCATCCAGTCCCGGGAACGAATTGTAGCCTTCACCAGGATTCGAACCCAGAACCTTCGGAACGCTAGTCGAACGCGCTGCCGATATTAGCGTGGTATATGAATAGTGCCTGCCTAAGGTCTAAACAGATACGACTCAATGAGAACAAAAACAACATAGACGTATTGAAATATAATCTTTCAACCCCAGCCTAGAGATAAGCCATTATTCAAACAGGGGAACACGCAACAAAAAGAACAAGGGGAGTTGGGGGGGGGGGGGACCCAATCTTTAACCAAACAGCTAGAGCCCAGGTGAGTATCCGACATAAACACACAACCGTGTAAAGTCTTCGTTCATAAAAAAAAAAGACAACGGAGTTAAACGGCCCCCAGGTAACAGACGCAGGGCCCCCAAAACTTGTTTCTTTACCTGCGCGCCTAGTAATCCAATTTCAGTTTTTTCTTTTTGGTCTGGTCTTCTCTTTCTCTCTCTCTCTCTTTCTCTCTCTCTCTCTCTCTCTCTTTCTCTCTCTCTCTCTTTTTCTCACACCCACCCCGACCCCCACTAACCTCGTTCAACCTCCACTTGTGTAACCTATAGTATAGTATTTCCTTTAGGCAGCTTAGAAGTAGAGTTTAAACAGGTTTCATTTGTTGCATCATACAAAGGGGATCGTGTGGCCAGGCAAATGCCAATTTCTTCCCTTTAGTTTCCACCAGTGATTTATAAGGTTCCCTTTAAGAGAAAGGACAAGAAGCCCGCTTTTGGAATCATGAAAGAAAATAATAGATCATAACCGGCTAAATATGAGACCCCCTCCCCCTTCCCCCAGAGAATGGCAGTTCAATACTGTAGAACAAGGGTAGGCAACCTTTTCATAAAAGTGTGCCAAAGTAGTATTTCCCGTCATTCGGCGTGCCAATAGCAAAAAAAGAAGTTTGACTGCTCTTTTCATGCAGAAGTGACTTGAATTGCCATTTTGGTGGACATCCCTGTGCCATTGAAAATGGCTATACGTTCCAAGTCTGGCACGCGTGCCGTAGGTTGCCGACCCCTGCTGTAGAGAATCAGACGGCGTCCCATAACTATTAATTAAAGAGTGAGCTGGGTGCACAGACTTCTGGTGCACTTTCTCTTTTAAACTGAAACTGAATAACTGAATCTATGTTAATCAGACATCAACCTCACCGTGGAGAGGAGGGGGGTCCTCCCATGGTAACGAGGCGTGACCTACGTTCTAGTGTGCAATTATCACAACGGGGACGTCCCCCCCCTCCTCTCAAAGATAAGGGTGTTGCGTTCTTTTCTTTTTTCTTTGAGTGGGTGCTTGGCAGCTTTTGTTTGCCTTTCCCTGACGTCGACCTTGGGGCAGAGGTCAGTCAGTAAACAGTCGTTAAATCTTTTACCCTGCACCCCTTTATCCACCTCCCTTATCAATCACACCTTTATAAAGCTGTAGTCAAGTCTAAGTGCAAAAGCTGTATTCAACTGTTATCAAAGACTATAATAAGATGGACTTTTTTTCGAGCGTATATCTTCTTCTTTCCGTGCGCACCCAATAACGTTGTCTTAAATGAATTCTACGCTCCTACGATTGCAATAAAGGTTTCCGTTGTATACAACTTTCGATTTAAATTTTAATTTTTCATTGAGAAAATCATAGCGATTAAATAAAACGGAAGTGTAAAATGCAAAAGGGAATCGGGAATTCCGAAAAGAAGTCATTCGAGTCATCCAATTGCACAAATTTAAAAGCAAGCGGTCCATCTTATTATAGTCTTTCCTGCGATAAGCTATTACTTCCCAACCAATAATATATTATTTTTTTTTACCATGCATTATTCCTTCTCTAAAATCAGAGACTATAATCATAATAATAGTCTATGCTAAAAGTTGCATTGCAGCTGTGTTCATTCTTCTTATTCTTTATGTAATATATTCTTATATTTTATGTATTCACTATAAAAAAAAACTACACGTATTACAAAAAACTTATTCTCGAAATGTCAAAGTTAAAAAAAATAATTAATTCCTGGCCTTTACATAGGGATCAAGTTCACAAAACTGTGTAATCCTTGGACAGACATATCATTAAACGATTACAATGATTTGAAAAAAAGGTGTGTGTGTGTTATTCTAACTTAAATCTTTATCTTTTTACATTGTAAGATAGGAATCTACATACATAACAAGTTGTGGCGGGGTGTGGATTTAAGTTAGATTAGGAAGGGGGGGCGCAGGGTATGAGGGAGTGTGAGTAACAGAACGTTTGGTATTGACACATCGGAAATGTTAAGAAAATAAAACTTGAGTAGGTCGTAATACAATGTTATCAAATTTCAGAGAGTTTGAAACAGAGGCCTGATGTTTAAAGCTATTGTGAGGGGGTGTGTGTGGTGGGGGGTGTAGGGGAGAATGGGGGAAGGTAGACGTTAATCCAGGTACGAATAATAGAGTTCGTCTCTATATGTTTTCTCCCTCAACCTTTTATTTCTGTCTCGTTTTTTAAAGCCCTCGCTATCTTCCAATTTGTGTCTGCGGTGCTGTCTATTTTTTCGTAGAGCTAAATTTGCAGTTTTCATTTGTGATATAAATCTTGTATATAACTGAAACAGCTCAAATTTTAATATGTAGGCCTACTGAATTGTTAACGCATAAAAAAAAATTCAGAGCATCAATAATATTTTCGTGTATAGAGAGTAGTTTTATAGGCTCTTCTTTGTTGTATTACACTGTTACACTCATTAGGCCCCGTCGACTACTCTCCTACAGTTTCAATGGGCATGCCAACCACGAGGATTAGGTGGCCAGTTCACTCTAATAAGTAATATATCGGGTACCCTATTGGGAATCGCATATTTCTATTAAACAAACTGCACCGAGTTTTAAATGTATTACAACCTGAAGCTCCATGACAACATTCTTGTCCTCTTTAACTTACCTTTAAGTTAACATTTCTGTAAAAATTTCTGTTCAAATTTCTGTTTAAATTTCTGTTAAAATTTCTGTTAAAATTTCTGTTAAAATTTCTGTTAAAATTTCTGTTAAAATTTCTGTTAAAATTTCTGTTAAAATTTCTGTTAAAATTTCTGTTAAAATTTCTGTTAAAATTTCTGTTAAAATGTCTGTTAAAATTTCTGTTAAAATTTCTGTTAAAATTTCTGTTAAAATTTCTTTTAAAATGTCTGTTAAAATGTCTGTTAAAATGTCTGTTAAAATTTCTGTTAAAATTTCTGTTAAAATTTCTGTTAAATTTCTGTTAAATTTCTGTTAAAAATCTGTTAAAAATCTGTTAAAATTTCTGTTAAAATTTCTATTAATAAGTACTATTAAAATTACTATTACAATTTTTATTAATATATTGTATTTACAATATATTTATATTAATATATAATAACCCTAATCCTTTTCTGTGGTCACAGACAACGAGTGTGATTGGGCGGCCAGTACAATGCATGGCCGCAACAACCAATAGTCACGTCAACATTATGTTTATAAAATCACTCAAACACGGCATTCTAGGGCGATGTGTGGCCAGCACAATCCCCGTTTGCATTTTTTGCCAACTACTATCGGGCACACATTTAGAGTTGGGTAGACTCAGGGACAACCTCATAACACGGGGGGAAAAGATCCAAGCATTCACCAAGAACCGAAACCGGGACTTACGTACGCTAATCCAACGCGCTCGTAGCTTTTATTAAAGTAGCTTTAAGAAAAAACAACAACTGAACTTGCTTTAAATAGTCTTACTGATCAAAATGGTCTAAAAATGTAAAGTATTGTTGCCGTTTTTTATCTTAACCATGGTATCTTATTTTACTTATAACAAAGAAAAGAATGTTTATACATGTAACTTAGAAAACACCGAGAGATTGGCGGATAATTTAAAATGAACAATAAGAAAAATCACGCAAACGTTTGCTGTATTATTTGTTTAAACTGTTGCACTATAGTATGAGCGATTTTCTATCTCTTATCCACACATAGACTCAACACCTAACACACACACACACATACACAGACACGCACACATACACACCCGAGAGAGTAATTTCATTTTACTGCAGGGTGCTATGAAAACGTGCGGATGCCACGCCCTAGATAGCCCCCAGATCCTTTCCTCGTTCAATAGATAGCTGCCTCACTCATAGCCTAATGTTTAGTTTTGGACAACTGAATGATAAAATACAAAATGCGAACAGTCTTAGACAATATAGTGCGAGTGAAGACGATAGGCTCACACGTTTAGTCTCCTTTTTTAGAATGTAAATATACAATGGTAAGATATTTAATACTGATAGTACGTTATATACGTTATAGGCTACTTATAAGTACTATTGAGTTGCCGAGAGCTTACACGAGAGAGGGACGGGGGAGAGGAAAGAGATTACTAAAGAAAGTGCTTAAGAGAGAGAAACCACGCATTTCCATATTTGAAACCACGCTTTCCATATCCGAAACCACGCATTTCCATATCTGAAACCACGCATTTCCATATCTGAAACCACGCATTTCAATATCTTAAACCGCGCCTTTCAATATCTGAAACCACGCCTTTTAATATATGAAACCACGCCTTCCGCTGTTAAAGTAAAACAGACAACACATTTAGATCAAAACTTTACAAACCAAACATACAAACCAAACTTTTGATTTTCTTCCTAGTAATTGTTATGTATGGGGGGGGGGGGGATTGAGATGTGTATGTAAGGGAAGGCACAAAGTCTAAAACATATCTGATTCGGATTTATTTTTTCGTTTGAAAACCTGAACTAAAACTTTATTTTGTTGAGACCATAGTATCAAGGAAGCCATCCTGAAGTTGGAGGATCATGGAAGTTAAATTCATTCTACTATATAACCACATTACCCCTCCCCCATACACACACACCTTTTTCAAACCCTTCTCAGGATAAAGTTTTTATATAGTCAGGTCGGTCCGCCTTATTCCTCTAGCAGCTATGATAACAATGCTGAGATTCGTTCTATATTTTTTTGTTTTAAGAAGATTTGTCTGGAAAATTTTTGGTGGTGTTATTTTGAATTTCTTTTTTGAATGTTTTTGCATTTTGTTGTTTTTGATGAAATAATGAGATTTCTTGTGCTTTGGGAAAGCCACGACAATGGCCAAACTCTCAGAAGCGTGAACATGTTGTTTGTTTATTTATAATATAGACTAATATGTAAAGTGCGTGTCGATAAAGTCCATTCTGTGCCACTTTTGTTTAGGGCTCAGAAATTGTTTTTGTCTTTCTAAGACCGTTCCACGATATTGCCAAGTATAGAGAAGGTGGGTACAAACAGAAGAACAAGTTCCAGTTGTGGGGGCGCTTTGTAATGTGGAGCACTGATTTTTTGGTGGGCCTGATTGGGTTAACAGCATAGGACTTATTCATTAATAGATCAAATATTAGTTTTTCAATATTTTAGGAGAAACTGTGCACAAGTGTAGAATTAACCTGCTTCCCTCCCCTCCCCCCCCCCCCCAAAACCACCCCGTGCAGTATCTCTCTCCTGCACTACCTCCCATCAATAAATCGTTTTCCCCCTCTTCTCTTGTCCCCATCCTCTTCAACCTCCTTAGTGCATACTGTAACGTTTGCGCGTGTCCTCTGTTGTCTGCTTAGATTCTTGTTCACAATCATAATTATAATAACTCAAGACACTTGAAGTATCATTGAAAGAATAATTTAATTTTTGAACTTATGTACAATTCCACTGGTCGCTGTGCACAAAATCAACAACAACATTTAAAATGCGGAGCAGGTTAGGAAGGGACCATTCACAAGACAAAAAAACAACAACAAAAAAACAACAGACACACTGATATAAGTGATGTTTACAAACGTAGGCCTATAGTGTAATATATATATATGTATATAAATATATAAAACCAAACAAACACACAATAAAATTTGTTTTATTGTTTTTTTTTACTGTTTTATACTTTTTATACTATATATATATTCTTGTACAATATTTTTTTATGTTCTTGACAAAACGGAATATTTTTCTTTTTCAGTGGACGTCTTTTTTGAATGACCCCTTACGTCTCATTCGTATACCACTAATAGCAGAGAAGCTCTGACCTATAGAGAGAGAGACATTCCATCATAATGTTGAATAGTTTTGGTATTGTATTTTCTTTTTAAACATATATATTCTGACTATGGCCTATCTTTTACAAACACATACAAACATACAAGCACCCTACTCCCCACCAACTCCCCCATCCCACACAATAAACAAGCCTTCTCGACACTATCCCCCCCCCCACACACACACACACACCCGACCCCCATTCTTTTTTTTTTTGTATTGACCTTTTCAACGAATTCATCTTTATGGGCTCAAATGTACAAACATTGTGTTTGTAGCACCTGAAGGTTTACCTTCCTACAAACGACCCGGAGTGTTTGTTTGTATAGTAAAGTAAAGAGTCCACGGTTCTCACATTCTGGTTCTATGAGAGACGCTAACGTGTTTAGTTAAATCTTGAAGTTCCATAGCATACAAATAGAACACACGCTCAATAGATATGTATTACAAGCTAAAAATGATGCATTCAAGGTCACATGCCTTTAAATAAACCAATTTGATTGGTTAAACACACACACACAGAGCTTTATATATACATAGATTATAAAGACTAATAATATTCGAACGTTTGAGTTTACTAGTATTTGTCTTTCTATTAAAAAAAATACTTCTTAGTGTTGTATATTTAAAACGTGTATTATAGAGTTTAAAGTTTAAAACAACAGTTCTTGCACCGTGTCACTGGTTATCTCATCAAACCCACCTTTGGAGTTAATTAGTGGCCTTGCCAAGGGGAAAGAATTTCAATACCTGACTTATCTTCCCTTTGATTGTTCTGCTGTGAAATGGGCGTGACATTCCCCGGATTTTTTGTGGCACCTCGGGTGATGCTAAATATAGTTTTGCTATTGTTTTGTTTTTTAAATTATAGTCTGGGTGTTGTCGCTTATACAGTTTAACCTGGCACTGTACACGCTAATATCGATGTTTATCTTCTGTATTTGGTCTCATATAGGACATATTATAGTCTACATATTTAAATGCATGCGTGATTAAACAGTATTTGTAAGCTAGCGCCGTAAAGAAAATGTTTCGTATCATACTGATTGCACAATACACTATCTAATTGCAATGCGTTTAAAATGAAACTGGGAACGCTTTACTATATCATATAAATCCAAATCATCGTTTTGAAAAAAAAAAAACTTTGTTGGGCCTATAATTACACAATACAAATTTCATTATTACCCATAACTAATGTATTGCCTGAAGAATTTTGAAACGGAAGTATCCTTTAATTAAGAAGTGTAAATGTTTCAAAGACAATCCTCTTTCATCTAGTGATCTAGTGTTTTCGTTTCTTCCCAACTATCGTCTCTAAGTGAATTGTGGAAATAGAGCGCACTGCAGAGAAACAGGTTGTAGAAATACAGCACAATAAAAACATGTTACAATGCTCTGATAAACATAAGGACGAAAACACTTTTTTTTATCCATTATGCAACAACATATAAATACATATAATCATATAAGTACTCTTTCAGACTTTCTTTTCCAATGGAATCCGGGCATAGAATATGGTTGCCTGAACAACCCAGGAACATCAGTAACTTAACATCATTTAAAACACTAATAAAAATGCAAGACTGACTCAGATCACGGATAAGCAAAGGTCGCCATAATCTTCTTTATACAAGGAGCGTCTGTAATATGGAAGATAAGATCAGCATTGTCATGGATCTATCGCCCATAACCCAAACAGACATTTCACGGTGTATGAAGAAAACGTCCAAGTTTTCGCTGTCGTTTCAGAACAAGCAAGCACTTAATGTGAATCAGAGTCGCGAATCGGTTATGTTTTGAACAATCAGGCATTTTGTAATGGAATGGGTTGCCTGAACTAATTAGGACAAACCAAACAACTATAATAAGATGCACCGCTTGCTTTGATATTTCCGCTATTTGATAACTTGAAACACTTAGGTTGGGAATTTCCGATCGCACTACGTCCTCTAGACTTCCGGTTTAGTAATTCGCTATGATTTTCTCAATGGAAAATTAAGATTAAAATCGAAAGTTGTATACAGCTGAAACCTTTAATGCAATCGTAGGAGCGTAGAAGTCATTTAAGACAGCCTTATTGGTTGCGCAAGGTAAAAAATAACATATAAGCTCTAAAAATAGAGCAAGTGGTCCAACTTATCATAGTCTTTGGTAAATCCAACAATTTTAACAATTTTTAAAACCGCAAGAATTACACTCAAAACCACGGACACAACAGTCGAATACATAGAATTGGGGCGTATGTGACAAATAAGATGGCACTTAATTTGATCAGTCTATTTGTCATGGCATCGTATTTCTAACGACTCTGATTAAATAAACTAGATATAAATTTTTTTTTAAAGAATGAATTGAACTAAAGGTAGATTTATTACAAACAATTGCAGCAAAGAGGGAATAAAGGATGGAGGGACGGGCTTTGAAGTAGGTCACTAGGCCAATCGTTACCGCCTCCCTTTTCCGGAGTCGCCATCTTGGTGTTTGAGGTTCTTTACGAAAAAGGGGGACGAAGGTATTTTTCGCCCGTGGAGTGCTAAGACCAGTCACGACAAACGTTTATTGTAACAGTTTAAGGGCGCCTATGTCAGCGCCACGCCAGGTGCATGCAGGGAGACAAGAAAAGAGTTCGTGTGGTGGTGAGGCGGGGCGTGCAAGTAATGGTTGGGGGTGGCAGGGAGTTGGCAGAAAAGAGGGGGGGGGGGGGTGGGTAGGGATGAAATGATAAAAGAGACTTAGGGGAGGATTCTTAGGACACCATGGGTGTGGCAGAGAAAAGGCCGCAAAGAACAAATGGTGTTACAAGAGAGTTAGTAGAGAGTTGACAAAAGTGGCTAAGCGAGAAAAGAACTTTATAAATCTATATTGTGGTTTTTACCTTTTTTAAAAACAGCGTATTCACCTAAAGTGAACTTAGACAAACACTTATCGCGATATGTCCCCATTGCAGCTTGCATGTCTACTTTAATATTCGTTACAATTGCATTGTTTACACAAAATCTGGGAATTGAACCCGAAGGTCCTGGGTTCGAATCCTGTTGAGGGCTAGCTAGGATTTGTTCCCGGGTCTAGAGGGTGTTCCTGAGTATACCCAGCTCTAATGGGTACTTGAAAGTAGTTGTGTAAAAAAAAAGAAGCGGCTTGGCTTTGTGCTGGCCACACAATTTCCTAGTAAGCCGTGGGCGCGGAAACTTGTGAACGCTGGACATGGGTCTAGAGATCATTATTGTCCGACGGGGAAACTTTAGCAGACTCACTGAGCGCATTTAACACGATAACCGGATAGCATTGTGTGGATATGTGTAGCTGCCTTATGCTCAACTAGAGCAGAAGAGGATGAAGTTAGTCCTTATGACTTACGAACTGAAAATGGTGTCCACTAAACGCAAAGTTCATTAAATTCAAGAGTTTCACTAAAGACTATTTTTTTTAAATTTCCGATTGCACCGAATACAATACTAAGAAGATAGTTGATATAATCTGTCTCAGGCCTTAACCGCTGACAAGAAACAGCGACACAGTGGCCGGTGTTATAGTGCTAAGTGTCAAGATGCTGAGATGAGAAATGACACTCAAACACACACAAACACACATTATTTGCAATATCTTTTAAAAAGATACGTGTTAATTATAGCAGTCTACTACTTGAATCTCCGAAACAGCAAGTCTCGTTCGAATTTGTAAAAATAAAAATAAATTAATTTACAAAAAGTGCAAAGAAATTTCGAAGCAAGCATCAACAACAGAAAAACAGATCTCATTTTTGTTTTTGAAGCACGATTTAATTATCAGAGATCAAAAGACGTTTTAATCAAAGTTAATTTCACATGAATCCCGCCAATATCGCTCCGTTATACCGGAAATTCACACTGCGTAGAAAAACTGTGCTATTTATAGGCATCGTAAAACGCAAAAAAAAAAAAAAAAAGGATTCAATTGCAAGCAATTTTATTTGTAAAATAAAAAAACAACACACGCATCCGTAAACATTTTACAATTTCCACATCTGTAAATCATATAGATCTAGTTTCTACATTTTTATATTAAAAAATCTCACATTATTACAATTGCATAATTTACCCTTCATCCACCCCATCTCCCAAGTCTTTTGCAATTCCTTTGAACAGAGACATTGGCTAAATGATCTCTCTCTTTCTGTCACTCTTTCTCTCTCTGTTTCTCTATCTGTTTCTCTCTTTGTGTCTCTCTCTGTCTGTCTGTCTCTGTCTCCCTTGCTCTATTTTTCCAACTTAGAAAATATTTAATTTCCTCTTTCCAATATTATACATTTGAAATTGTTATAAAGAATACATTTGTGAAGGTTTCTGGGGAGAGATTTTTTGACTGGCAAAGATTCTAAAAATGTCTATCAGATGTGCCTTTGTCATGTTATTAAAACTACACGTTGATTAGGGAGCCAACACAATACTGGGTGCAGGGCCGTATTTAGGATTGTAAGGGCCCTGTTCCCAAGAGCCAAATTTATGTGGTGGCCCCCTCATGGACTCCACCCTGCCTCGTGATTTCCCATTCACAGTATTTGTTCATTGTGCGTTTCTTCAACAGTGCTCTTCTAATTGTTGAAAGAAAATACTTTTTTTTTAAATATTTTGGAATGTGTGGGGGGCCCCTGTTCCATAGGAACATGTGGAACATGCCTAAATACGCCACTGACTGGGTGTGCAAGCTCTGATTTATACTGCTTGCAGAAATCTGCATGTTTGGGTATAAAACGTAATGTCGGCTTGGGTCAGTCCTACACACACGGATTCAATCATAATTCAATGACCTTACAACCCTAAGCGGGGTGCCTGGCGCCCGGACAGAGCCTTGGTGTGTCCGTTTTTTTTTCCTACCCAATTCTATATTTCATACATATCTCTTGTCTTATATTAGCCTGTAAGTATGAATAACTTTCATTTTAATATTTACAGATATCTTTGAAGGGGACGGGGCGGGTGGAATATGAATTGTAGACAGGGCAATTGAGTTATTGAAAATGGGGGTGAGGGGTGAACGACGATTTGTCATTTGTGAAGCCAAGGTGTGACATCGATAGCACTTAATGCCCATTGTAAGTGTTGCCCCTCGAGCGTATATAGATCCACTGGACGTGCCCCTGCGGTGGTATAGTTGTTGCTATTTTATAATCTTTTTTTTTTCTGCACTGGCGAACTCGGGAACAGAAGTGACGGCCCTGTAACGAACACGTGTAATGTGGCTAAATCGATGCAAATGACATAAAGGTCGGAGACTAGTTTCTGCCATTAAACCCAACCGTAGATATAGACGTACCACATGACATCTAAACTCACAGTCTTGTGGTGTATTAGAGCAAGGGTCGGCAACCTTTTGATAATTGTGAGCCAAAGTAGAATTTATCATTGATTCAGCATGCCGACAACCTAAAAGTCATGCTGCTTTTTTTTTTAGTGTAGAAGAGACTTGAATTGCCTTTTTTTGGCGTCTTCCGCATACCATTGAAAATCGCTCCGCGTGCCATGTCTGCACACCTGTCGTAGGTTGCCGACCCCCGTATTAAAGCATTAAAGAAAATAATCTTAAATTTGTACTTTAGTGGCTTCTTATCTTATATGTTAGAGACGCTCTTTCTATTCAAAAGATCATTGCGTCCTACGACTTATCCGTGGTCAATGAACAACAATGAACAATATTTATTTGCCACAAAGTACATCAGTACCATAAAGGCATAATCAAAGACATAATTAGAATATTCTAACATTAGTAAATAATAGTAAAAGTTACCGAAATAATAAAATTAATAATAATAGATTCATGTTAAGGTATCAAGAAAAGAGAAGTCCTGTCTTGCATTTTGATTAGTGTTTTCAATGATGCTTAGTTTTGATTTTCCTGATCTGTTCTTCCACTCGGGAAGAAAGAAAACTTAAGTCTTTTGTTTTTGCATATGGAATTAGAAAGTGATTTTTATCTTTATGTTTATATGCGCATTGTAATTGTTATCGTGTTGCATTTTAAAGTTAGAATTTAATCCCTTATGTTGGCTATTATTACTACTTTACTATCAAGCTTAAGCTAACTTTTTTGCTTCGGCCGAAACTACGCCGAAAGAGGACATTTGCCTACTTTCGGCACCGAAACCGAATTTTTGTCGGCCTCTAAAGCAATATAGAACAACATAAAACAATATAGAACAAGAACAATATAGAACAACAATAACAATGAAGAACAAGAACAATATAGATCAACAATAACAATGAAGAACAAGAACAATATAGAACAACATAAAACAATATAGAGCAGCTTAGAATCACATACTCTTTGCTAGATATGCTTCTTTTCCATGACAATTTCTTAAAAGTCCACAATAAAGCTGCGTAGAGCGTTTTAAGGGCACCGAGTAAATCCATTAGATAAACTATTGTGTATTTTGTTTTTTTAAATACGTTCAACACATCTTAAGGTTTGGCCATCGCGCAAAAAAAAAAACGACAACATAGAGCTCGGTTAGTCCTGCTTCTGCGAAGCTCGCAAATTATCATTGAATTTTCAAAAGATAAATAAAACACAACAACGACAACTATAGAGTTAGTAGTTCAAACTTGTAAACTAAATAACGTGTCCAATATCTCTGCACAATATTTTGATTACAAAACCTTCTAAAATTCGCTACACACGAATAAGTTGTTTGACATGCTTGCTTGCTAACATCACACTACCTACCGTCAAAGCTTCGTTGAATTCTTTTATATCTTACTCATTGTATGTTTTTCTTTCTTTTTTTTTTTTTTTTTTTGCTTTAAAAATAATTCAAGAAAGCGTAACTCCTTAATCCAATTTTTCTTTTCTTTACGTTCTTTTGCATTATTTTGTGTGTGGTTCTCTGCCCTTGCTTGTTACGACACGCCCAACTGTTTAACCCCTAAGTCCCTTCCGTCAGGATCAAAGTGGATTTCTACATAACTATACATTATATATATCTTATCAAGTGTTAGTCGGAGGCAGGTAGACTTTTCACGGTGTGTTTTGGGGGCAAAATGACGAACTTGAAAAGAAAACTTTTATGTTTTTTTATGTAGTTTGGAATATGTGTCCCTGTGTTTAAGTGGAAGGTGGAGTTTTTTTTCTTTCCTCGAGACGTCAACGCGACTTGGTTAGGAAATTCCATAAACGATCTCGTCTGTCAATCGTAAGGTTTTCCAAACAGATATGTGTTGTTGTGTGTGTGTTTTTCGGTGTTAAAGTTATGGTTTCTGGGCATTAAACAGCCACGATTGGTATCAGAATTAGGATTCGGAGATGTTGTCCTATGTGTGAGTGCCCAATTTGTACAAATAAAATATAATTTGCCATGGACCGTGAGTTATGCAGTCAACGCCATAAGATATAGATAAAGATAAAGATTTTAGTTATAGGCTATCGAGTCATTTAGTTCAAAGATAGAAAGAGAAAATAACAGACATACGGCCGGACGGATTGACAGATAGATTGAAAAGATATATAATATGTAGTTAGATAAATGAATAGACGGAGACAAACATAAACATAGATTGATAGACAGACAAACAGATAGACACTTAGACAGATAAACAGGCATACAAATATGCAGATATAATTAGAATAGACAGTCAGATAGATAGGTAGGTAGATAGACAGACAGACAGACAGACAGACAGACAGACAGATCGATCGATAGATAGATAGATAGATAGATAGATAGATAGATAGATAGACATACAGATAGATAAATAGATAGATAATAGATAAATAGATAGGGAGAGAGAGGGAGAGAGAGAGAGACATGGAGAGATAGAGATAGGATAAATAGGATTTTGACCAAAGAAATGCCCCTGTTATTCAAACCCAAACAGGGGTTATTCATATTATTCTCATAAACCAATATTTCAACAAAAAGGGGAGTTAATCAAACCCTACTTGTGCAGTTATTGTGCGGCTTTAAAAGCCTCACTTTTAAAATCCCTTTTTAGTTTATAAATAGAACTAACACAGACTGAGCAATCTGTGTGTAAGTAGCCTACAATTATTCCACAATGGCTTACGTTTAGTTAATTTTCAAATGCATTTTTTGTAAAACTAGATCAAAATAATTTTATTTGTGTTTCTAATATGTAAAATATTTTTTTAAGAATGCAAAATGCAATACAATCAAAGCTGAGTGGCTCTAGACAAATGTAAAAAGCCACAATAATAATAATAATAATAATGCATTATTGTGAATCACTAAAAGGTTAGAAATAAAATGTGAATAAGAAAGGAATAAAAAACAAACCACTTATTGTAATAATGCGTTAAGCACACAGTTATTAATTAGGTTGTACTTTATACATTTATCCTCTACAGGTGGGGACGTGTGGTTTATGGGTTAGGCCTATTATTTTTTAGGAAAAAAAAAGGGGGGGGGGGAATACGAACGAAGCTAAAATTAAATTGAAAACTGTGAATGTTATTTAGGTTTCTTTTAGTAGATTTCCTTAACAGGTTTTTGTTACAAGTTGTTTTTTTATAGTTGGTTTCATTTATGTAGTTTTCTTTTAGTAGGTTTCTATAGTAGGTTGTCATTGTGTCATTAGTAGGTTTTCTTTAGAAGAATATTTTTACAGGTTTCTTGAGTTGATTTCCTTTAGTGGGTTTCCTTTATTTGGTTCCCTTCATTGGGTTTTTAGTAGGTTCTCTTTATTAGGTTTTCTTGAGTAGGTTTCTTTAATAGTTTTTCATAAGTAGTATTCCAATAGTAGGTTGTCTTTATGTTTCTTTTACTTGCTTTTCATTATTAGGTTTATCATCCAGAACAAAAAAAAAAGGTTTGTCATATTATTATAATTATAAAAATGTAGACTTTTGTATTATAGCGTAAGTAGAAACAGTGTTATCATATTTCGATAGATTTTGCTGACTACACAATCTTTAAAACGAAGCAGTTGCAAAAAAAAAACACAACATCTAATATAAAATAACAAGCCCATATGACCTTTGTCTTTTTTTTTTAACAATATTTAAAAAGCGCCATTCCTTAACTATATTATACCATGTCAGTTTCGATTTAGGTCTCATCGCTGCCCCCCAAAAAAACAAAAATGCTCAGACAGGCTGGCATAGCTAAAGGGAAAAAAAAGAATTACAGTAAAGGGCAATGGAGGGGGAGGAATGGGAGGGAGGAGGAGGGGGGTGCTCTGCATATAATGGATAAATGGTGCACAGGATTCTGAGTAAGGGGAGATAAAAGGGATATCGATTGGGAGAATCAAAGCTAGATAACTATCAAATAACATGAGAAGCAAAGGGGAGATAATGACTAAAAATTTGTGTGGGGGGACTTAACTC
Source organism: Anisus vortex (assembly GCA_949126835.1). Lineage (NCBI taxonomy): Eukaryota > Metazoa > Mollusca > Gastropoda > Planorbidae > Anisus > Anisus vortex. The sequence goes on along the minus strand of OX421507.1, from coordinate 8,137,649 downwards.
TCGTCTGTTATCAGTTACCCCCCTCTTTGTGGGGGTTGTCCCCATCAAACAGGGCAATTTTCTCTGATTAGAACTTCTGGATTCACCCAGTGTCCCCCTTTTCACAAGCCCACTTTTTTTTAAATATTTTCTCTCAATCATGTGGAATTATTTTTTTTAAAGGCTCTTTTTTGCGTATTGATATTTTGTGATGTCCAGATTGAGCAAGGGACACAACAAGCCTTGGATTCTGCTATTTAAAAAACACACACACACAAACAAACAAAACAGCCATAGATAAATAAATAATGGCACAGATCCCTCATGTTATGGGATATGACAGCTTATATTATTATGAACTCTACTCTCTTCTTCATCTGTGTTATTTCTATTTCATTGATCATTGCAAGTTAAGGTTGTTCTCTAAATAAGAAAATTTGTTAATTTGTAGAACAGTCTTAGAATTATTTGGTTCAGACTGTAGATCTAGACCCAAGGGTGTGCAACAGATTTTTCTTGTCATCCTGTGTACGGAAATTCAAAGAAAAAGATGTGCCACGTATTCTAAAAGTGCATTTTACAATATTAATAAAACAAAATATGAATTTAACAACTTTTGATAGATCTTTGTGGGGGGGGGGGGGGGGGTCCACACGAAAAAGGATTGGAGGGTCCTGTTGTAGCCCGCGGGTCGGCTGTTGCACAGCACAACTATAGATCACTTGAAAAAATATTGGAAATGTACCCACACTTTCAATTTGAAATTTTAGCTGACAGGGCACAGTTCTTTCTTCTTTTTTTTTTCCAAACAAATATAAATAAATACATAGAAGCAACTAGACTTGAATTATAAACTTCAGGCATGAGATCCAATTTGTCGTTCCAGAGAATTAATCTCCGGTTAAAAGATTATAGTTTCAGAAATCTGTCGAAGTTCAAACAAAGACTTTCTTAGATTATAACCTGAGCTAAATAAAATATAGACAAGATATTTTTATACTTCAAACGTGTATTTTATACAAACATGATAAGATGAGCACATTTTTTATGTGCTTATAAAAAAGACAAACATAAAATTTGAGCAGTTTTAAAACGATACTGGTTGCAAATAGGGTATGGAAATCGGACCCATCATATCAAGAAGATAAATATATCCTTTGATTTATTTAAAAAAAACATATACACACACATACTATGTTTACCTATAGATTTGTTTATATTAATATCATCAGCTTTTAGTTTTAAAAGTAGAAATTACGCTTATGTAATGAAGGGTTCATTCCGGCATCAAAAAGACACGCTTCTGATATGCATCATTATATTATGATATAAACAGTAAACATACTCAATATTGATAAGACGTCAGACGCACTCATTGCAGACAGTAGCGGATACTTCCAGTGGTAAACGTTCCTTTCAGTTCATTTTATCCCCGCCCCCCACACACACAATCAACACAACTCCCCACTACCCCCCCCCCACACACGCACACCAACAGTTTTTTTAGTCAAAATATGTTACATTTAAATACAAACTAAAACCATACAAACGGCATGCGAAATGCTAATATTTTATTATTATTATTATTTTGGCATTCAAGGTTTGTGATTGTAATGGCTATGGCATCTGAAATATGTTGGCATTCAAGGTGGTTATTGTAATGTCTATGGCATCTGAAATATGTTGGCATTCAAGGTGGTTATTGTAATGTCTATGGCATCTGAAATATGTTGGCATTCAAAGTGCTGATTGTAATGTCTATGGCATCTGAAATATGTTGGCATTCAAGGTGGTGATTGTAATAACTATGACATCTGCAAATGCAATAAGCTTATAAGAATTTATATTTTCTTTGTGTTGTTCTTATAATTAAATAGGTTTAGCAGTGGGTGTCAACAGTTACAAAATATCCCAATGCGTTGAAAGAAAAATCAATCAAGACTCAGTACCACCACAAAACATCAAGAAATTTATCTGGAGAAAATAGCATACGGTAACAAAATTTTAAAAGAAAACTCTCAACCAACTCACAAAACTACAAATGTAAAAAAAAAAACACAGATACATAACTTGGGTTTTTCTCCCCCTTTTCTTTAACGTCTTTATTAGGCATGGTAATGAAGCTAAGTTTATTCAAACCTACTGGGAAATCAATCTTGGGGCAACTATGTGGGAGGAGTAAAAAAAAAATGGGGGGATTTCAGAGCAAAGGTCAAAAAACAGTTTAAGGGCGTCAAAAAAAAAGAAAGGAACAAAAAAAGAGAGGCGCCTCTAACTTTTTGTCTACGTCTATTTATTTATTACTATTTCTTCAAAATTGATTCGTTAGCATGTATGTATGTTTTTTTCTGTTGCCCTCCGTACTCTGTAATTGTCAGTTGTGAATATCTGCTAGTAATGAACCTTGCAGCTCTTTTTCTGAATTTGTTCTAATTTTTTTAGATGTTTTTCTTTAGATTATGGGTCCCATACGGTAAAAGTATCCCGTCGGATCAAATTGATCTATAGGGCCCGGTGAAGCAGCGTTCAAATGTTAGTGTGGCCACGGCATACTAGGGGATTGTGTGGTCAGAACAATGCCCAGCCGCGTTTACTTTACCCCAACAAAGTTAGGTAACCAATCAGAGCTGGGTAGACCCAGGGACACCCTCCAAGCCCGGGAAAAAATCCTAGCTTTCTCTAGGATTCGATCCTAGGAGCCTCGGGTACGCTAATCGACCGCGCTTCCGGCTCGGCACCGTTCCACAACTGTCCCATTAGAGTGGTTTGTGAGATTATTTACAATAAGAAAGCTCTTTATATTGAACATCGTGGAAATCTCTACACAAAATGTGTTGCATGCATCCAAAGGTTTGCGTGAAGCCGTAAAAAAAATGGGCGGAAAAAGCCAGGACTAGGTACTAATTATTAATGAACCTCTGGGATAAACTCTTAAATATGTTCATACACCTTGACCTTCACTAAAGTATAATCCCACTATCCATTACCAGGACTTCTGAGGGGGGAAAAAGGGAAGTGGGGGGGGGGGGGCAATCAGATCGTATCCTTGCAAGAAAAATTACCGATTCTAAAAATAGCATGAACGCGTGAACCAATGTATCGCTCAACGCAACTTTTTTTGTAAAACTAGAAATTCAGGGAATTTCCGATTCTCTTATTTATTTATATATTTTTTTTATATTATGTTGTAGTATTAAAAAAAAGATGGGTGTCAAGAATGCTTTAAAAAAAATAGTTTCGCAGAGATTGAAATATTTGATCCAGCACCTGGACTGGATGCAACAGGTATCTGCATCAACGTCTGTATTCACCTGTCATTCAGAGAGTCAGTAAGCACATGTTTTTTTATTCTGTTGCCTTGGTTTTTCAAATGTTTTATTTTAAGCCGTGGGCTATATATATATGGCGCTTCATTGACTTAAAAAAAACACACTAAAAATGCTTATTTTGTATTTTTGTGTTTTTTAATATTTTTTTTTCTTATTGTTGTTTTGGCATGAACATTTATTTCTTACCAAATAAATTGTCAGTCTGCTCACGTTTGCATGAGAAACTTGATACAGATCAAATCTAAAAACATTCGAAACAACTGTTAAAAATGTGAATTTTGGACTATTTTTAGGCGCGCTCTACCTCTTTCCCCCTTTCCACATCTCCACCATGGAGTTTGGTTTGCATATAGACTTGATGACTTGTATAAATTTGAAGCCATAGGAACTAGGAACCTTACTAATAGTTATATAAATTTGAAGCATCAGGAACTAGGAACCTTACTAAAAGTTATATAAATTTGAGGCCTTAGGAACTAGGAACCTTACTCATAGTTGTATAAATTTGGAGCCTTCGGAGACATAATTAATAATAATAGTTCTTATGTGAATGAAACATCATCCATATTAATCCAGATGTTGAAATTAAAGTATTGGAACCATGTCATGTATTCGTGTAAACCTTCATCGGTCGCGCACGATTTATCAGAGTGTTAAAGTTGAGAGAGTCTTTATAAAAATAAATCCCTTCTTATGTGACGTCCCTTGAGCGTGAAAACTGCAGCATCAAATCCGTAAGTGAGGTCACATCCTAGAAATATCCAGTCTCGGGTGTTTCGAAAAAGGAAAGAATAGAAATTAGCATCATAAAGAATGCTTTGGCACTTTAGTTGAATTTTCAAGGACAAGAAGAATTGTTCGGATCGGAGCGCTCATATAACTGAGAATAGTGTATTAATGAGAATAATGTACCTATTACCAGTGACTGTATTTACAATTAAAGTCTTACTGTACTTTGAACTCTCTTCCATCAGTCTGTATTTTTCCCTTTTCATGTTCGGGAAGCTTATGAAATATGTATATATTTGCAGAATCAACCCTAGACCATTGTCGAAATTACATGTGGAAATGACTATTAATTAAAGCTTAATCCTATAAAAATAATATATATATATATATTATATTTACATTTCTGTATATATATATATATATATATATATATATATTTACATTTGAGTTTTTGATATTTTGAATAACTACATAGATAGATAGGTTGGTTTAGATATATAAAGACCTACAATATAGCCGCTGTATAAAAACGCACTTTGCGTTAAAGAGTCCTCGAATTCAAATATTTTGAAAGCCGCCCTTTGGACAGTTCCTCACACAGAATAGGTATACCTATTCTGTGGTTCCTCACTACACTATCATTAATTTATCCCAAAACTCGGTACATGATCTTTCTTTTACCTTCCTTACACGTTTACACGTTTATTACACGTTTATCCCCACAGCTCAAACTCACACACACACATCCAGAAACACAAACTGTTTATTCCTTATCTAACAGCACTTAACGACCAATACCGAGACGGTTCTCACAGTGTGTGCTCTCCTGGAACTCGAGGCTTAAGAGTTTAGAGAACGAATGTGTGCGTGAGTGGTATGAAGTTGGGAGAGTTAGGTAAATAGTTAGTAATTTAGCAGACGACGGCGGCTGTTTGTAAAAGTTTTGCAGCTGGAAATAAAACCCATTCTTTAGAAATGATTCCTTAAAACCACGCAAAGGTTTGGGAAACCTCTCAATGCTTGGTTTATTCCCCACTGCTTCTACAAGCACTTTTCCATGTCATGCCCACCTGTAGCCCCCCCCCCCCCCCCCCTCCTTTGATCTTAGCCCTCATCTAAAAATAAATATTAAAAAACTTTAAAAGTTCGCTCTCTGTGTTTTTATAGATAGAGAATCATCTCAAGGACACTCTTTATATGATGCTGATGTGAAAGGGTGGGGGGGGGGGGGAGGTTGTGGGGTAAGCAGGAGCCAAAATTGATAAGTTGTCCGATGGTTCTTACGTTGTATTAATTATTGTCTATTAAGTCATGACAAGATTTTAAAGAGCGGCAGCAAGGTGTGTATCCTTTATTCAGAAGGCGTAGCAGAATTCATTAGCTTTGTTGGACTAGGTGTTCTCTAGGGCAGGGGTCGGCAACCTTTTGATAATAGTGTGCCAAAGCAGGATTTCTAATTCAGTCATTGTGCCAACAGCTTAAGCGTCATTATGCTCTAACACTCAATTTCTTGTAGAAGAGACTTTTTGGATAATCTTCCGCGTGCCATTGAAAATCGTTCTGCGTGCCAAGTCTGGCCCGCTATTCGTAGGTTGCCGATCCCTGCTCTAGGGATTGATTTGCGAGCAGCAATATGCAGAGACGCTTATTTAACCCCCTTCCTATATCAAATACCATCAAGTGCAGTTGTAGACTCAACGCCAAGTTTTAAGACGTTTCCAGAAGATAGGGGAAAAAATAATAGTCCATACCTGGTATATCCCAACTACCAGGCAGAATGCTGATTTATTTTTTCATTTGAAAGGTTAACTCGCAATAAAGGCCTTACAAGTAAAATACAATTAATACACTATTCACATTGCAAACATGCACGCATAGGAGAAAATTGTTTTTAATTTAGGACTAGGACAATGGTTTAAAAATGCTCTAGAAGAAATTTCTGTTATTTCACAGCACAACTTTGTTAGAATGTAATCGATAATTATTAAAAGGATCCTTTCATTTTTTAGTCCTACATTTTCCGGATAAAATTTACAAAAAAAAGTATAGACTGGCCATCACATAACACTGATGCACTGATAAATGTTGCCATATACGGGATGTTTATATTATGCTATCCGACGGTACGTATTTGCGTCATACAGGTAACATGTTTTTTTTTAACGTAAGCCAATAGATGTAGTGAATGGAAAAGAGTCTGTTGCTTGTAGGTGGCTTTTTGTTTTGTTTTGAGGGGGCAGGGGGGTGCGACACTTACCGTACTGACAGCGAGCGCCCTGGTATCCAGGCCGGCATGAGCAGGAGGGCGTGTATCCACCATTGCACTGGCCCCCGTTGTGGCACATAGAATTACTGCATAGCCCTGGTAGGGATACAATATATAAAACAGGTTCAAATAAAATATATAAAAACATATTTAAAAATATTGTTATTATGTGTGTATGGCATGTTTAAATCGTTTTCATATTGTATTTAGAATTGTATCGATAAATCATTTAGAGTTGTTTTTGTTTTTATTAAATTATGGTGTAGAGATTTTTTGTGTTACAATGGTATCTAGAACCAAAGACTATAATAAGATGGACCGCTTACTCTATTTTTAGAAGTTGAGTGTTTGTTGTTGTTTTTTCCGTGCGCAGTCAATAACACTGTCCTAAATGACTCCTAAGCGTACCAAAAGTTTTCCGCTGTGTACAACTTTCAATTTTAATCTTAATTTTCCATTGAGAAAATCATAGCGAATTACTAAACCGGAAGTTTAGAGGACAGGGTGCGATTGGCAATTCCGAAATAGAGTATTTCAAGTCATCAAATAGAAGAAATATCAAAGTCAGCGGTCCATCTTTTTATAGTCTTTGCTAGAACTAAACAAGGGACAAGAGGTGAGTAAATAAATCTGGAAATATACAAAAGGTGACTATATAGATCAGAACTAAACAAGAGGCGATAATACAGATGTAAAACTAGTCAAAGGGGAGATAATACGGATGTAAAACTAGTCAAAGGGGAGATAATATAGATACAGAACTAAAGAAAGTGTGATAAGATAAATTTTAACCCTAAGCAGGGAAAGGAAATTTCCCGCGGTTCAAATTTCCCGCTTTTGATGGAGTGCCCTGTGTAAGACTAGCCTCGGTCAATATTGACTCTCCGCGGTAGTTTGGCGAGGGTTAAAATACTCGACTTCAGTGGCTGCTGTTATAGTGGGAATTTGAGCGAAAACAAACAGACGATATTTTATTGCAGGTAATTCATCATTCAATAATGTATTGAAATAAAAACAAGAAAATAAACATAAACAAGGAAACGAATTTAGGAATACTTCAATAATATCATAACCTTAAAAATTAGTTTTAAATTTCCTCATATTCTGCTAATATTTATATTGTATTTATATAACATGGGGACAATGTTGAGCCAATGTTCTGTAAGGGTTTGGTTTAATGTCGTCTTAGTGTGACTCGGAATAGAAAGCTGTTGTTTTTATGTTGTTGTTTTTATTTTTTGTTTAATTTCTTAGTCAGAGCCCTGTATAGTGAACTCTTGTGTCGAGAGTAGTGCGGCTAAGTCCGAGTTGTGGTCAATGTAAGGTGGGTTCCCAGACTCGTCTAAAACGGTCAGGTCGATTCAGACTATATGACGCCTATGTCTCCCTTTTGTGTGATGGGATAGAGTCAGAGAAAAAACGATGATTGAGTCAGAGATGATGGAGAGAAAAAGAGAGAGAGGGAGAAAGTATATATATAGAGAGAATATTTAGAGATCGTTGCTATAGATATTATTTACTTCCCGATGATATAAGAGAGAGAGAATATTTAGAGATCGTTGCTATAGATATTATTTACTTCCCGATGATATAAGAGAGAGAGAGAGAGAGAGAGAGAGAATATTTAGAGATCGTTGCTATAGATATTATTTACTTCCCGATGATATAAGAGAGAGAGAGAGAGAGAGAGAGATGTGACAGAGAAAGAAACTAGATAAGAGAGGGGACGAAGAGAAATAAAAGTGAGAGAATGATAGAGAGAACTAGACAAGGCCCTGGACAAGATCAGTCGACGAGTTATCTTCCCCTTCACGGGGGGGGGGGGGGACAAAAGAACCGGGTTAAATGGGGCGTACATTCCTCCCCACCAGGACCTACTTAGCGCAGGGCTACACCTTTAGTGACAATTCTTGATCTGATATGACTATCTCCCTAGGCACATAAGACCCCCTAGCAAGCATGGGCGTCGACAGGGCGGGAATAGTGGGTGGGGAGAGGGAGCACAAATGAAACACTTCGCTTCTCTTTGGAATTTTCAATATACTATATAACAACAATAATAACCTAATAAAATGTGTTGTGCTATTCTTAAATACAACCCCCCCTCCCCCCCCCTCCAATTCCATTAACCTTTGGATCTATTAAGAAATGTCACTTAAAAAGATAACTAATCAAAGCTCTTTTTTTTAATGTTTATAAGCTGGAAAACAAACTCTCTGCTTGTGTTTAAAAAAGCATCGGTTGTTTATACATATAGAGCGATTGCAATCACGTGACAAAAAGCGCGTGCTGTTTGTCTTCTTTGTCTAGTGGTGATAAATGGCAACGGTATTACTATAGCCTTACGAAGGTTATATTTTTTAATGTGATCATTTTAACAACATAACGTAAAACATATATAGAACACTGTCAAGCGATGTAAATTAACATTCAAAGCTCAAATTTAAACCATTAAAAATCAATGGAAAAGGTTCCGTAAGTGCCGAATATTTAATTTAAGATGTCGATTGTCGAAAGTTAGCCTATTACTATTACTTACTATCTAAAAGTTAGTAAGAGTAAAGCATAAAGCAAAATGTAGACCTATGTTGAAAAACTATAAATGCCTAAGATCTTGTTTATTTCGTGGACGGACTACTAAGGACTAGTATCACAATTAAATATCAAGATTTATGGAAATTAATTCCTTATATTTTGCTATAAAATACACATGGTAAAAAACAATGTTTATTCCCCATTAATGCCATTATCGCCAAGATGACCGCTAATATTTACACAAATACGTCACTAAAAACCTAAGCCACACCCATTGCAATCGCTCTATTGCACTAACAGGTTAATGTTGCGTTCAGATATTTTTCTCTTCAACAAAAAAAAAAAATACAAGCCATACTGGAATAAACGGTGGATGTGAGCCATTAGTTGGCATGCTTTTTTCGTTTCTTGTTTTTGTAAGTTTTTATAGTTTATGTAAAATATTTTGAAGTGTAAGTGCTGGGAATGTGCTTATTGTTGGATGTTTTAGTATGACTGAGAAATGTTATTTAAATGATATAGTGCTCTATATGTATCTATATATCCATGTATACATGTACACATCTGTCTATCCATCTGTCTATCTATCTATCTATCCATCTATCTATCTTTCTATCCATATGTATCTATCCACCTGTCTATAAATCTTCTGTCAATATATCCGTCTTTCCATATCTGTATATCTATCCATCTAACTATCCACCTGTCAATCTATCTATCCACCTGTCAATCTATCTATCCACCTGTCAATTTATCCATCTGTCTGTCTTCTATCTATTTAACCATCCGACTCTCTGCCTATCTGTCCATGTATCTCTGTGTGTATCTATGTCCATGTCTTATCTGTATATGTCTTCAATACACCTACCCATCTTCCGTCTACGTGTCTATCTACCTAACTACCTACCCACCCATCACACCTATCCTATAAGCACATATTGTAAATTGTAATTTTAACTGCGAGGTAATGCCGGCACCAGAAACACGAACTCAACCATAAGCTCACCAATTTGACGTAAATCTTTCAGCTTTATAGCGAAATAAATATAACTTTCCAAGTTTAGTACAAGCTTCACCCCCCCCCCCCCCCAAAAAAAAAAATATGAAAAAAAAAAGGGGGTGGGGAATACATAACGCCCAGTTGAAAAACAAGACAGTTATGAGACTTAAGTTAACGTCATTTGTCTGAAGACATTTTTGTCCATATCCCGAGTTGATTTTTTAGTGTTTTTTTATGTTTTGGACTTCTTTTTCATCAGATATAAACAATACCTAACACACACACACAAAATAAAGGCTTACGCCATGACACGGTGGGTTGGATTAAGTCATATCTATATAATGATCATAGATACGCTACTCTTTCAGAACTTAAGACGCTATATTCTATATCACTGGTCAACCACGGAGTTTTTCTAGTTTCATTGACATACAAAATGTCAACCCTCCCCCCCCCCTCTTTCCATTTCTCCAATCCTATCTCCATACAAAGCATCTAGTTTGGGAACCCATCTGGAATTGACAGGTACCATTAATAACCGTTAATAAAAAAAGAAACATTCCATGCTTAATAGATTCTTAATAGATGTGATCCCAGGCCCTCAGGAATAGCAATTCAATGTTTCTGGGGAAAAATGCATATAGCCACATAAAAGCGGCGTGCGAAAATTGCATTATTAATTAAATAAAAAAACATATTATTGTTACCATGTGCAAATCTTCACTGAAGGGCTGAACTAAATACCTACAGTGAAACTCTTTTATCAGTTTATAATTCTTGTTTGTGATGTTTTAATATTTTATATGTAGTTAAATTGTGGACTCTTTCCTCGGTCCTAAAAGGGTCTCCACAATAATATGAAGAAGAAGTTATCATTAAAGAGTTTATACCAGAAATACACGATATTTTTTATTAGTTATACAAGTTATAAAGCGATGCACTTAACGTATTATAATATTTGATTTTCACGAGCATACAGGAATAGTCGCGTTAATGTAGTACATAAACATACCTACCAAAGTGCTAACTGTTGGGAAAAATCACCGTGGGATCTGTAAACCTGACAATGACGTCACTTCAACAAAAAACAAGGGTCTCGTTCTGGCCTCCCACCAAGTCCAACATCTCAAGTCGTCTCCCCTGCTGCCACTCCAGCCCCATTTACTCCCCCGTCCCTCCACCCCCATTAAGCCATCGCCTCCGTATGATTGCTTGCGCCCTAGTTCTTGACTGGTTAAAAAAAAGAAGGAATACCAATTGAGAATTCGCGAGAATCAGAAATCACGGCCTTACGCATTGAGTGCATGAAGAATACTCACCTTTCGATGCCAATACCCACGGGAAGAGAGGCGGTGCTGGGGGGGGGGGTAAAGATCATGTTTTTAGCACCTTGCACTAACACCAAAATGCAATTTCTTCAGGTAAAACATATTCAAAAGGCAATCAGGAAGTCTTGACATCCAACTTAGTTGTACAAAAAATTCAGACCGAAAGCAAGTCTTTTTTTTTTGTTGTTGTTTTTTTGCACGACTTAAATAATTCGTCATTCCGGGTGATCTAAAACGTCAGGGGCGTGCGCTTTTTAATAGGGCAATGGCTTGTTCCGTTGTTTTATGGCTCTTGGCGAGCCGCTCACGTAACACGATAATAATATAAAAAGTGTCTCGGCGTCGATTTGTCTAGGGTTAATGTTTAAAGTGTCTACAAATCATACAAGCCACTTGGAAAATACAAGGAACAATGTTTTATCAAAGACATTCTAATGCACAAAAAGAACTGTTCTTACGTGTTTATATTTCTTGATATAGATTATATTCAGTCTGTCTTCAGAGGCAAAAACTAATTGAATCAACTGTTTCATATAGTACAGAAGTCGGCAACCTACGGCACGCGTGCCAGACTTGTTACTGATTTTCCTGGTTTGTTCAGGTAACCCATTCCATGTCCGAATGCCACTCGGGAAGAAAGAGTACTTATATGCATTGTATATAGACATAATTTCTTTAAGAATAGCACCAGAAATATATATTTCTTTGCCATTGTACAAAAAGAAGGTAATTTATTTTGCATCAAACAAAATGTAATTTCTTTGGCATTGTACGAAAAATGTCCTTTCTTTCACATTAAATAAAATTGTAATATGTACATAAAAAAAAAGAAATTTCTTTAACCACTGATCCCAAAAAGTCATTTAATTGGTTTTTTCAAAAACGTAATTTCTTTGGTATTTTCCAAAACGTAATTTCTTTGGTATTTAACAAAAACGTCATTTCTTTGGGCCTTGTACAAAGAAGTAATTTCTTTGACAATTTTACGAAAAGGTCATTACTTCATTATGTCTTTTTTTTTTGGCATTGTATATATACGTTTTTTTTTTTTTTTTTTTTTTTTTTTTTTTTTTTTTTTTTTTTTTTTTGCACTTTCCCATGACATCATTTCTATAACATTGTAATAACAACAACAAAAAAAGTCATTTGACTGCACAAACTCGTCTTTTTTTGGGTCATTTTACAAAAAGGCCTTTTTTTTTATTTACAGTTCGTACACGTCGTCTCATTTTTTAACGGTGTTACGTGACATATTTTCTGACATAAAAAGAAAGTGATACCAAGAAATTACACAACTTTCCTTGAAACTCGAATATTATACCCACACTGGTATTCCACTTAATGGAAAGAGAGAAAGAGAAATAATAAAGTAAAGGGCTTTAACTCCTGAGTGCATGAAAAATGATACGCAGTCTTTTTATATATAGACTTATATATATATATATATATTCACACTTGTTGTTCGGTAGGAGAAAGTCAGAGTAAATACCTCCCGCTGTGAAGTGTAGTTATTAAATATTATGAAATTCTCAATTTTTTTGCTTCGCACCTGTTTGACAAGTGCTTATCAAGGTGATTATTTCAGGTGACTACAGGTAATCCGGTGATGTTTACTATGTACACTTGATAAGGGAGTGAATTCATTTCACTGTGAACTCTTTTTTTTTTAAACTACAAAACAAATGTCATACAAATTTAGATTCCAACACATTGGCTTATAAGTAAGTAAAGTACCCGTAGCACCAAACTGATCATAGGACCGGTGTAGCAGCGTTGTCCAGTTGTTTTTTTTTTGTGGCAACGAAATACTAGGGGATGTGTGGCCAGCACAATGCCCAGCCAACTAATGTCAGGTCCGGGGTGTGGGGTGGGGGAGGGCGGGGCGGAGTGTAGTATAGTGCATGTGTCTGTGTGAAACTTACTGTATGCGACGTGCCCCTTCGGCACGATGCATGGCAGCCGGGTCAGAGTGTTCTGACCCCCCTCCCGACTCACTCCTATACGATTCGCCCTGAACAAAAGGGCCGGAAGGATCTTCCGGTTATTTAAAGGTCATTTAAAATTCTAACTACACTTGGAAAATACGAAAACAAGTCTTGATGATATGAAAAAGTCACAGTAGAGCAGTACAAGATAATCCTGAGTGTAGAAGAAAAACAAATGTATCTGTGTGTGTGTGTGTGGATACAAGCATTCTAATAATAGGAAAGGTAAGTTTTCTCTTTAACTGTTTGATTAGCTGGTGCCCGGTCAGCCTGACACTCGTCGACGTTTTAAAATCAAATTGACAAATCATCAACAGCACACGATTCTCAGACGTTAGGTTTGCACTTTTTATATATATTATATACAAGCTAAATTGGCTGGCGTTGCACGGGTGAAAATAAATCAGGCCTCAATAAGCTACAGATAAAAATGTTATAAATAATATGAATGAAAAGAGAGCTACAAATCTAGTAATTTAAAAATTAAATTTTTTTACTGACAACTTTTAGGAAAGTATAATTTAATCAGAACATTTTTTTTAAAAAAAAGGTATAGACTAACTGATGAATCGAACCCGGGTCGCCGGCTTGGCAGTCCGATACGTTAACAACTTAGCTAGCGAAGACACATGTCCGAAGTGAAATCGCGAAAGTATAATATGAGACAATAAGGCCCAGGATCTTTAAATTAAGTAATATGATTGGTTGAATACACACACAGTCTACTTTATAAATATATAGAGAGATATTTACTTTTTTGGGAGATTCATGGAGGTAAGATAGCTATTAGCGTTGTTGTGAAGTATAATATAAAAGATACATTTGAAGACGAGTAACGTAAACTACAGGCAATCAACACATAGCGCTAATTAGCATACTTCCATCCAAAGCAGGGGGGAGCAAGGAAACCAGACCATTCGTATGCGGCCAGAACTCTTAAATTCTGGGGCAGGAGGTGGGTCAAAATGACTTTTCCATTTGAACACAAAAATTTTGCCGGCCAAAAAAAAAAAAGGAAACATTGTAATCAAAGCCAGATTTTTGTTTAGCATATTATGAGTTAACATCGGGATAGTTAATTCTTCTGTGCGGGCCCGAGTTACACACATTTCAACTACACATTAACAGCTACAAAAACAGCTTTAACAACAGCTACAACAACAGTTATAACAACAACAAGAAAGGATAGAAAACAGTTTCACTCAACTGTGATTGCAAGAGCTCCCATCTTCATTCACCTGCCACCCACTGCAGCATTTGTATCGCGTGATGTGCTGAGGCTCGTATCTTTCCTTGTACGCTGTGTAGTAGTGGGTCCTGAAACAATGAAATACAGACATCATAAGACACAGTATTGAGATTACCAGCTGAACTTTAAAGTCAATTTTCAAGGTGTTTCTTAAATTTTAAATAAACGATATAGTCTAAGACTTTCAGATATCTAAGAGAGTTTTCTTGTACATTTCATCTAGTAAAGCAAGGTTCAACCGACTTTGTTGTCTCTAAAAACACACACACACACACACACATATATATATATATATATATATATATATATATATATATATATATATATATATATATATATATATATATACATATATATATATATATATATTATATATATATACGTACATCATTCAATTATAATTCTATCGATAAGATATGAATGAAATGTCATTGTTGTATTTTCATATCATAACATTGACGGAGCGCAGAACATTGGAACTATCGAAGACTAATGTTGTGGACTGTCTCAAGATCATTTACATGTATTATCTATAGTAATAATAATAATATAAAAATGGTAATTTATATAGCGCTTCTATGCATGCTGTTACATTTAGCATGCTCAGTGCGCTCTTGGTATAAATTGCAGTAGCAGATGTATGATTACGTAAGGCACACAGCCACTGGCCAAAGAGAGATGTCTTTAAGCTCTTTTTAAAAGACTTTTATCTCAGATTCTCTCAATGTCTGAGGCAAGCTGTTCCATATAGAAGACGCCACATATTCAAAGGTGTGGCACTCCAAGGTATTTCTTTTTGTGTCCAGTCACACTGGGGATCTTAAGGAGTGACTGTGTATGTGTGAGTATTTATTTAATGAATATAATATATAATGAATACATGTATGTATATATGTATGTATTATATGTAGATAAATAGATAGATACTTAGATATATAGATAAATAGATATAAACCTCGAAGTAAGTTCTTGATAGGCAGCACAAAATCCTTATTTAACCCTAAAAGTCTTGGAAAGCACAAGGCCACCCATTAAAGACTTTGGCGATTAAGTCTGCTTCGGTACTACATTATACCTTAAACAGACATGTCTAATATGATTACTTGTAGTGGATAATTCTTTATCCATATATTATTTGTAATCCGATTTAACCCTTACAGTCCCGGGCGCGTTTATAGCGGAACTGAAGGCAGCATAGATAGAAGTAGGTCGGTACGGGAAGTGTTAACTTCATGGCCACAATAGACACATGTTAAAGGGGTAGGCCTATACATAACCACCGGTGTCAAAAAATTTACAGGTAATTAGCCATTTGTGTTAAATTGAGATAAATACAGAAATAATGACTGTTGTATGTTGTTGTGTGTTTTTGTTATTGTTGTGTTAACGGCAACAAAATATTCACAAAGTTTAGGTAGTTTAGTAAAAAATCTCGTATATTTTCATAAAACGTCATATTTTTGAAACAGTTTGTTTATTTATTTTGCATAATTGCCATGTTTTTTTAAAGTGTATTTTCCTAACCTGTCATATTTTCTGCAAAGTTTATTTTTTTGTCCAATTTATCAAATTTTTTGTTCAATAATTGTCAGATTTTAATGTCAATTTATCACCTTTAAATTGTTACTTTTTGTTAAGCTTAAAAAATATTTTTTGCTAAGTTGTCATCTTATGGATTGCTAATGAATCACCTATTTATTTTAATAGTCGTCACATGTTCATTCCAATTCATTAAAAGTGTTTTTCAAGTGTCATTTCTGTCTTGCCAAGCTGCCATATTTCTTCCACGCCCCCCCCTTTCTGTTTAACCAATCATAGACCACCAATCAGCACGACGCTATTTTCAAACACAGCGTCAAAAAAATGTATTCAAATTGTAACGTAACCCAAATATCTATCTATCTATATATAGGCATTCTTCAACGCTGGAAATATCGACTACTTTGGGCAATTTAAATCTCAGTAAATCAGCGTTTTTCCCAAATACCTCTTCGGGAGTCGGGACTCTGTAACCGGGTCATGGAATCAAAATACCCGGTTGCCAAAATATGTAGAAAGGGTTAAGAATCTATATCAGGCTTATAATAATGTACTAGTTATTTGAGAGTAAGAATTTTGTAATCTTAAAACCGGATGTTAGTTACTGCATTCGAATAGAAACCTATATATATCATAATATATGAAAACTGTGGAAATTCATATCTGTTATACGTTATAGGCGCTATATATGTCAGTGGACCAAGATATAGATTTAAAATAATAACCAGGTCACGGACATGGAAAGTTTGGCAGACGCCTGCAGTACATGAACTGAACTGATGCCATTACCGATTTGTAAAGCCTGATATTGTCATGCGAAATGTATTTCTGAAACCCTGACACTATTTCTTACTACCTTTCTTTTAACTCGTACGTCTCTTTGTCTGCTTGGTTGCTTGGTTGGTTGCTTGCTTGATAGCAAAACTTTGCATCGATTTTTCGACAACTTCCCGTCTTCCAATCGAGCTGAAACTTGGGCAGCAGACGTCCCGACTAACAATACATTCTATCAAATTTTCAGCATCATAGCCTTTGGAATAGTCACAAATTCCTTCGACCAATTTGCGAATCGAAGAAAATATTTCAGGTAAAACATGGCTGCCTCTACCGGAAGAGACAGAAGTAAATAAACTTTTCGGATATGTTCGTTTTTAAGAAATAAATAGAATGAAAACGACACAATATAGCCGAAACACTGCGAGGTTTTTTTTATGGCTATGCGGGCCAAAGCTAGAACAAAAAAAAAATGCGCAAAATTTTTGTGTGGAAATTCATAAGGTATGACTATGATATCACTTATATTTATTTTAATCTATCACTTATATTTATTTTAATCTATCAAAATATAAATTAAATATAAACTAAGTTTACAAAGAAAGAAAG
Organism: Anisus vortex; assembly: GCA_949126835.1. Lineage (NCBI taxonomy): Eukaryota > Metazoa > Mollusca > Gastropoda > Planorbidae > Anisus > Anisus vortex. Next base: position 8,120,327 of record OX421507.1, on the reverse strand, counting down.
TTATAATAAAAAAAACTTTGTTTTTATGGGTTAGTTTTTTAATGTTGATATGGCAAATTGAGATAAATATTGAGAATAATTCCACCATGGCTTAATGCATGCCTAATTATCATGTTAGCATATGCAATCGTCATTTCACAATTGTATTGATCTAGCTTTATGGGTGTGGCTAAAAGAGAATATAACACACACACAAAACCAGGTAAAAGCTCGTTTTGAGAATGTTCCGAAAACTTCCATGTTTTGCACAGTTTAAAAAAAAAAGTGAATGCGTTAGAAAAAAAAATGTATTTGTTATGAAATGTTGATATCAGGTAGGTGAGTAAATGGGTGGGTGTAGAGACCGGCAGACGGACAGAAAGACAGATAGACAGACGAACAGATAGATGGAAAGACAGAACGATAGACAGACAGACAGAAAAAATAGACAGACGGGCATTTTGGAAGGCAAATACAGACAAATAAACGAATTACGGAAACATAAATATAGAATATATAGAATAGATAAATAGGTTGATAGACAAATAGATTGATACATAGATAGACAAGATATCTAGATCGAGATATAGATAAATAGATACAGATAGATAAAAAAAAAAGATAGGTAAATACATAATTGAACAGGTCAAACAAAAAAAATTTAGCATGAATTTGACGAGTTTAACAGCGAGGTGGGCGGATATATCGAGTAATTCCGATTTTGTCTTTTATTTTGCTTGTTGTGCAAATGTTGCCAACTTTACCGTTACATATAATTTAAAAAAAAAACAGCAACAGATTGTAGACAAGAATTTATTTTAAGAAAGTGAGCTTTATCCCAGGTACAGGCTATGTTTGTGTGTGTGAATGTGTGAGCTTTTTTTTTTCTCATGATCAAAATCTAGAACATCGCATTACTCACTCAGACGTGATAAAAAAAACGATATCTGAATAAAACACGATCAAAAAGCGTGAAATAAATTTACAGGTACAACAGAGGGGTTCTCAAGGAACTCTTAAAAGTTGGCATCAAACAGTTGAGTTGGCGTCAAACAGTTGAGTTTGCACAAAAAAGATGAGCTGGTACCAAACATGAGTTGGCACCCAAAGAAGACTTCGCGACCGTAAATGAGTTGGTACCGAACAAATAAATTGGCACCAAGCAAATAACCTGCTATAAAACAAGCAAGTTGGCACCAAATAGTTTAGTTGGCATCAAACAGATGAGCTGGCACCAAACTGATGAGTTGGCACCAAGCACCCGAAAATGACTTAACATCGAACAGGTAAGTTGACTCCAAGCATTTTGGGTACAGATGATTATGGCACCCAACAGATTAGCACACAACAACAAATAAGTTGGCACCAAACAGAGACGTATGGCACCAACTAGTTGTCATTTTTCTGTCTAATAATGTACTCTTTTTAGTTTCAAGCTATCAACAACTTGAGAATCGCTCGAATCGCTCGATTTTTTTTTTTTTGTTATTGTTACTGTCGGGGTCACGACACATCGTCTATGTAGCTTGATATAAATAATAATATTAAAAAAAACGGGGAAAGTAAAAGTTATTTTTACTTACATAGTTTATAAATAGCACGCCCCCGTGGCGTAAGGGAGAAATCATTAAGAGACTGAAGCAGCCTTAGGGTGTTCAAAAAATAGTAATTCTGAAGGTGAGGGAAATTTGTTATTTCTGTATTATTCTTTTTTTTATCTAATGCTGCTACCATAAATTTATCAGCACTTGAAGTTTTCGTATGAGCGTTGTTTTTACCTGTACCAGTGTTCGTTCTTTAGTTGTTATGTTTGTGTGGGGTGGTTGTTTTTATTTTATCCATGGCGGACTTAACATTCCTGACTGCACTTCGTTCGGTTTGGGGTGTTGGTATGAACATGGGCATAATATGCGGACGCACGCACGCACGTGCACACAAACACAAACAAACGCATGAGTGCAAGCGATCACTGCTCAAAGTCAAAATATACTTTGTTACGTGATGTTTCTATTGCTTCCTTTTGAGTTTGTATCTGGTGTCAACCATAACAATAAAAGGTGGGAAAAAATAGGTGCCCATTCCAACCTTGTAGATATATCCAAGGTTCATCGAGCATGTGTTCTCTCTAGTTTCACTGGAGAAAACTAGTAAGGGATTGCGTGGCTAGCACAAATGCCAAAGGTAAAGCCTCTTTACTTTATTCAGCTACTTTATGGGTACCCATAATCTTATTATACTTTTTTGGAGTGGAGTCTAAAATAATCCCGGAGTGTTAGCCTGTATGCTAGGATTTTAAATTACTTTGGGTATTTATGGCGCTTGTCTATGGCGCAGACTCCGTCCTAGGTCTACGGTCGTCTGTTTTCTACCAAAGCAAGTCTCCACCCTGTACCCGCATTTCAGTTTGATATCTTGGAGATTATATGTCGTTGCTGAAACTAATGGCGTCATCAGTTTTGTCTCTCTGAATTAAAGTACAACAGTATCAATTTCGTCTCCATTTGTACGCTCCCTAAAACTTTAGACATTTTATGCTGAATTCATACGTCTTTATGGAAACCAAGCCCGAGGAGCAATGAATACGGGTGACATAACGGGGGACTCTAAGCCACAAGAGCCCAGCAGTGCAATGGTTTGATCTCAATACATCGAGAGTTGTTGTTTTATCCGAGCAGATAAGTCCCTCAGCAACCAGGCTTTTCGAATAGAATAACGGTAGTTATCAATTAGAGTTGACCGTTTGTTTTGCCCCCTCCTGTGGTCAAAACGGACCACGAGGATTGCGTGACCAGCACTGACCTCATTATTAATGCAGACCAATATTTCCTCTATCCATGTTCACTTAAACACATAGTTTTTATTGGTCAGTGGAACTTTACACTACAAAGGGAAATGAACCGAATAGTATAATATACTACCTAGACAATTTTTTCATTTTTCTCCATTGTTATTTGCCAACTAAATATCAATCACCCTTTCCGCACGCAAATTTTGTTTCAATTTTCAATGGTGCGAGATAAAATTCTTCAATCTCCACTAACGAATCCGCGAGTTCGAGTGTGACATGGCGAGATAAGCGAGTGGTTCCACGCAATTTATTTGTTTCTAAATGTTCGTCTCCTCTTAGTTGTGGCCCTTTCAGAGCGCTGTAGGACTGTAGGGTTCAAACTTCATACACTGAAAACACTTTCTCTTTAAGATCGTAATTATTTTGCTTGTTCTGTCGGAATTATTCAACTTCCTAAATTTTTAGTTTCAAATACACTTGTGTTGAAAATCTATAGGGCCTAGAAAGACAATAACATTTATATTGCATTCCGAAGTAGAGCCGTGTTTGACCCTCCCAATACCTGAAGACCCTAGGGTATTGACTGACAATAACATTTATATTGCATTCCGAAGTAGAGCCGTGTTTGACCCTCCCAATACCTGAAGATCAGGGCCTGGGGAGCGGGGACCTACTTGGTTACTAACAGAATGCACGCATCGAAGCCTGTAGCAATCAACAGCAAACATTATCAATCAGTTAAACGACGGGCTAAGCTGACCCATAATCCCCTCCACTGACGTCGCATGTGTTTCGGTAATCCACGAGTTTATCCGCTCGGTGTATAATCTCGTGGTGTTATATAAAAAAAAAACATTTCAGATTTCTCACACGTTAACGAGAGAAAACTTAGTATTATCAAAATCCAACACTGTCAACTTGTTGTGGGTAATAGGTAAATGTCAGACCCACAGGGGAGAGAACTTTACTTTCAGAGCTATTCTCTCCCTTGAGGCGTTATTTCTAAAGACAAAAAATGATTGGACTATATTATTTCGCCGAGGTTATAAATGCAGAAGGTGTGATGTGAGAGAAGGTGTGATCTGAGAGAAGGTGTGATCTGAGAGAAGGTGTCGATAAAAACTTCAGAGGCTAATACTTACTCCCACAGGGTAAGCAGAACATGTTCTATTTATACCTGTGGATTGATGCCTGCGATGAGATAGTGTGGCCAGAATAGAAAGTACCGGCACTTTTAGACTTTTTGGTGCAAACCGATTATGTACTGTGTAGCGGCGTTTACCAGTATCCAAAACATACAAGGGATTGTGAAGCCAGCACTATCCTCGACGTCCCAAAGGCTGGTACCACTGATCTATTACAAGGAATGGATTGGCCCCTGAAACTATATTCTTGATAGCAAAATCTGTCACTTATCTATAAAACTAGATTGCCTAAACACTGACCTGTACATACATTTCAAGTGACTTAAACGTCCTTTGTATCGTATAGATTATAGATTATAGGTGGTTTATTCCTTTAAATGAATAGTGTATATAGTGTAGTCAATTCTAGCCTCGATTCGCACTTTCAAATTTATTATGGAGGTGCTATCCATTCTTTTTTTATGGTTCAGTGTTCTGGTGCCCATTTATTTTTGTAATTGCCTAGAATGTCTAAGCGTATTTTACGATAGAAAGAATTTTGCTTTTTTGCTTTGCTTAAAATATAGTACATATTATGTATGATTTGTCACTTTTAATAACGTAGGGGTGGGGTGTTATTCTCCTGGACAACTAATGCTGAATTGCTATCATTATGTGTTTAAAAAATACAAATTATATATTTTATATAGCGCTATTCATAATTATTAGTCTGCGAATTCGCTTTACATTTACCATATGTTATTAAAATAAATCGAAAAGGTTTTTTTTATATTATTTTGTTTTAATAATGTCAATATTGTCCGCTTGTTTAATTGTGTTTGGAAGTTCGTTCTACTACAGAGGTGCTACGACGCTGTAGGAGCAAGCTGTAAATGTTTGTCTTTTTACTTTTGGTACCTTGAGTTGTTGATGAATTGTGTTTGAACGCAGTCCTGTTTTCTTTGATGTGTAGCTCAACAATGAATCTGATGTACTGGGGAGATTGACCATGAATGCTTTTATAGAGCATAGTCAGAACTTTGAATTTTATCTTAAGTGTTATAAGCAGCCAGTGCATTTTCTTTAGACATGTTGTTGAGTTTTCTCCATTGTTCAGAACAATTTTTGCAGCCAAGTTTTGGACCCATTGTTTTTTTTTAAATCACACTCTGGCAGTCCTATGTACATACAGTTCGCGTAGTCTGGCAGATAACCAGGCCTACGATTAATTATACATCATAATAATCATTAATTGTGATTTTTATGTGTTTTTGTTGTTGATGTTGTCATTAGTATTTGTAATCCTGTTTTTTTTTTCATTTTGCAAACTTTGCAAAACGTTTTTTTAATGACCTCTTGTACCGAAACATGTTTGGCGTCTGAATGTCTTTTAATCTGGAGCCTTAGAGAGAGAGGGGGATGGGGGAAAGCCATAAGTATACCCTTGGCGCCTTGTTTCAACGCCTCAACACTTTTAGTCCCAAAATTTATCACGTGATTTATTTTCTAGAGAACATGCTAATCATGTGACTTTTCAAAGTTCATTTGTACTCTTTGTCTATCAGCGTGTGTTTGTGTGTGTTTGTCCATGTGTGTGTGTGTCTAGGTCGAGCGCTAACGTAAAATAAATATAACTGGCCTCGACGTCTGCTAATTATGGAAAAAGGGGAAAACCCCACAGTCTTTTGATTGACAGCTATGTCAATGTACTGTGTTATGGTCATTATCACCATTTTCCGCCTCTCCTCCCTCCCCCTTCCCAACCACACCCAATAGTTTCACGGCCTTATCACGCGCTCGTAGCCTGCGAAGTTCTGTCGTGCGTACGAGCGGCCCTGACTAATTATTACAGTAGGAGTCGTCCATAAAGGACGTCAATCACTTTTAGAATGGAGGTGGGCAAATATTTTTTTGACCATTTGTAACGAGAGGAGGTGGATTTTCAAACAGTGTGGCGTCACATTCCAAAAAAATGCATCTTTAAAATCAAAGGATCACTTTAACAAGTTTAAATACTTAATTACATAAATGTAGTTGTTCATTGTAGGCCGAATTGTCGCCTAATGATTATGTTTGCCCATCGGTTTCGAAGAAGACAATCCTCTGACAGAGTCATATAGTTGCTTGTGGGTCCGGAGATGGCTGATGAGGCCAATTCTTGCCCGAAAGTGTTTGTCGCAACGGGAGCACGGATGCGTGGCTTGATGGCCAGTGGTAGCGGAGCTGACTTCGCTGGATCTTCTGAGGTGGCGTTTTTCAATTTCGAACATTCGCCTTTGATCTTCGTGGTCTGCTGATCCAGTGAAGGTCATGTTGCGCCAAGAGGGTCGGTCCTCGGCCAGGCTTTCCCAACTGTTAGGATCATTGTAGGCAAAATACTTTTACGACAATGTCAATAACACGATGGGGCAGCGCGTTAGACTGGCGTAACGGAGGTCCTGATTCGAACCCTGGTGAAAGCTAGGATTTGTTCCCGGGTTTGGGGGGTGTTCCTGAGTCTCTCCAGCTCTGATAGGGTACCTGAATTTAGTTGGGATAAAGTAAAGACGGCTGGGCATTTTACTGGCCACGCAATCCACTAGTATGCCGTGGCCACAGAAACTGGTGAACGCTGCTTCACCGGACCTATGGATCAATTATGCCTTTATTGTACTTGTGTACTATGTGGCAAACAAAATATTTGTTCATTGTCGACGTGAAACTTTTTTTATAACTTTGTAAGGTCATAGTGGAAAAAAACGTGGTTCACAATAGGCCCAAAATAGCTTGACGTCATATATGGACGACCCCGAAGGAATTGGCGTTATAATAATAAAAACAAGGAGGGGTATAATATCTTGTACAAGAATTGGAGTGAGACAGAGAGAAAAGTGGGGGGGGGGGGGGGGCGTGCTTGGGGTACAGGAAACATCATTAGGGCGGTTAGGGGTAGGGGGCATAAGTGAAACCCTGAAGTAAATGAAAAATTCGAGAGGAAAGGCGTAAATCAATTAGAATATCACTTTTATGAAAATCTATTTTCTTTTCAGGTTTTCATTGTTTGTTGTTTTTCTAATGTATCTAGAAAATATTATCTTATCTTATACATTACAGTACAGACGCTCTTTCTATATAGAAGATTATTGCATCCTACTCTCATCAGCGGTTTGAGCCTAGTCCTGCATTTCATTTAGTGTTATACATGATGTTTACTGGTTTTCCGGGTTTGTTCAGACAACCCTTTCCATACCTGGATGCAACTCGAGAAAAAAGAGTACTTATATGTACCGTATTTGTTCTTGCATATGGGATGATTAAAAAAAGTCCCTGTGTCTATCTAAGCTTTGTAATAGATTGTTATTGTGTTGTATTTTTACCTTCTCTCATATCCCACGCACCAGTTGCGGGTGTATGCGCAGTCAGGCTTCCAGACTTTGACCAATCGGGTGAAGGCTTGAACGCAGGGTTGACGAATCAAAATCATCACCACGTCTTCAAACGAGCAGACGTTTGGGCTGCAAAAAAAAATAATTAAAAAGAGGAAAAGTTAGAATAATATGGCTGTTTTTTTTTAAGCAATGAAACAAATTATGTATCTGTGTAAACAAATTATGTATCTGTGTAAACAAATTATGTATCTGCTGTGTACGGTTATTTGTTCTTTTGGTAGCGATTAAATAATTTCTTTAATGCTTGAAACAACAATAACAAAAGCACCAGAAACGGGGGAGGGGGGGCGGTATATACTATAATTACTGTGATTAGAATAGTTCTATGGACCTACAAATATGCATTGGATTCTAAAGTAGAAATAGAACATAATAATCCATTACAAATATTTACAATACTTAGAAAGACAATTTTCTTATTCCACAGACTAGGGGTCAGCAACCTTTGAATAATAGTGTGTCAAAGTAAGATTTTTAATTCCTTCAGCGTGCCAGCCGCATAAAAGTAATTCTGATCCAGCCCTAAAATGTTTTGAAGAAGAAACTTGTCTTGCCTTCGTGACGTCTTCCGCGTGCCACTGAACATGGCTCTGTGTGCCAAGTGTGGAACGCGTACCGTAGGTTGCCATCCCTGCGGCATAGCTTATGAAACAAATCATAAATGCATATAAACATTCTCTTTCTTCTTAGTATCATTTAAAACCCTAATTAAAAATGTAAGACAGGGCGCAAACCACGGACAAGCGTAAGATGTAAAAATGAAGGAACTGAAGAACTTAAAATCAACCGTTTGGTTATTAAACAAAAAAAAATTACAATTAACATGTATGTTGTGAAAAGTTCGAAGTAGTATAGTATTAATAAAGCGATTGCGTGTATTTTAAGACTAATTGTTTACAGTGGATACAGTTTTAAACGTTATGTCTTCTAATGTTTGAAAATGTAAATATAGCTTAACAATGGATAGGGGACGGCCTTCAACATGGAAAGTAGCTACGCATCTTTACATTACATTTAGGTTACTTAATTAAGGAGAAACAGGGGCGTCCCCTTGTAGTATAAAGGGTAATAATTTCTGGTGGGTAGAGTAGGGTCGGGCGGGAGTAGGGGGGGGGGGGCGGCAAGGTGTCATGACAAGTCCAGTGTGACTGTTAGGTGCAACGGTAAGTCATGGCCGTGACAGTGACATGACATGTTGATGCGCACGCAAAAACACTCGCCGATGAAGGATGAGTTGATGTCGCTGGGCCTGTCAGAGCGGAGTCTCACTCGACCAGATATGTAAGAATCTTGGCTTTTGAGCTATTTGGCTTTTAGTCTTATATGGTTTTACTTACATTTAGACTCTCTACTATCTCTAGACTTTGTGTGTTTTTTTGTTATTGTTAGTGACATTGTTAGTACAAGTCTTTACGTGTCCAGTGTCTGTGGTAATATTTTATGAGTTTTCTGTGTGTCTCTGTGAACATGTAACACGTTGGTCTAGCGGTTGTCCGGTCGGGTTACCGTACCGAATGTTCCGGGTTCGAACCAAGATGGATCCCTGACACATTCTGTAAGTACGAGGCCTTCAATCCGGCGACTTGTGTAAACCCCTGGTCTTCTAAGAGTCAAACCGAACGGGTTAGTGTCTTTTTTACCCGTGCGCCTCCACCCCCCCCCCCCACACACACACACCTAAAGGTGTTGTGGGACCACCACGGGGACGTGGAGCTAAGTTGACTTGTTTAGTGGTGGAGACATAGGGGTGTTGCAACAATCGTCTGCCTTCCAAAAACTACGCGTAGACTCACTAAATAATCCGCATTCAGTCCGCATCGAAGCGTTTTTTATTTCATGATAAATTCAACTATTCACCACAAAACATAACATCAACGAAAACAATCTTAAACCAAGGCTTTTCTGTTGGTTACTATTGTGTTGTTTTTCAACCATGGCATTTCCGGTGTAACTTTTTTAAAAAGTATATATATAGGTCCTTCGAGTTGTTGCCCCTGTTAAAAAGTTTATAAATGTCGCATAGGACATAAGTAATTGTTTTACATCCGCTGACTTCTCTCCCTTCCCATGTTAAAACTTTATTTTCGTCCAAATTGTACAAAAAAAATATGAAACAGCATAAAAGACCTATAAATGTTTTTGTTTCAAAATTGACATTGTGGCACGACAGAATAAACGTTAGAGTAAAGTGAACATGACATTCAGTCTTTGTGAATTACGTTGAAATATGACATTCAGTCTTTGTGAATTACGTTGAAATATGACATTCAGTCTTTGTGAATTACGTTGAAATATGACATTCAGTCTTTGTGAATTACGTTGAAATCAGTAGAAGGTTTAAATGAACTCAAATCATGACCTTGCTGGGCCGCTACCCCCCCCCCCCCCTTTCCTCCGTCTCTATTTGTAGGACGCATCTATAGAATAACTGATAATAATTGGGGCCTTCTGGTTCAACCCTCAACCTACCCATCACTTCAATAATAAAAAAGAAATATTTGTTTTCTTGGATACTTTGATGGAGAAGATTGTGTATGACAAGAGGAGCTTCTCCTAGCAATATGAGATGTGATATACAGTAGGAGAATGGACGTGTGCTAAGGAGGTTTTGATTTCAAGAGCAAAAGTAATGGCCGCCAGCGAGTGACGTACAAATCTAGCAGTTAGGCCTGTACTTAAAAGATGTTCGGGATTAGTCGCGGTTGAACACAGATCCTTCAGATTTTTCAATTACACTTTAAGGTACACCAGGGCAGGAGTCGGCAAGCTACGGCATGCATGCCAGACATGGCCCGTGGAGCAATTTTAAAATGGCACGCGAAAGTCTCCGAAATGGGACCATTCAAGTACCTTCTATAATAAATTTATTACTTTGACATGATGACCTTTAGGCTTTTGGCACGCTTAATAAATTAGACATTCTTCTTCAGCACACTACATGTATTATCAAAAAGATGCCAACCACTGCACTGAGGAGCTCTCATGCTTAAATAGTAAAGTCTAAGTAAAGTATCCCGTCGGACCGAATCGATCCATAGGGTCCAAGAATCAATTTTTCGTATCCCCCTCCAAAATGAAATTTGGGATTCAAAAGAAAATGACTTTACATTAAAAAAAAACAAAAAAACATTCCTTTGTCTAGATTCTAGACTAGACATATTTACTATGATTTAAAAAAAACTTGACATTCATACCTTAACAAGACAAAAAATTACTTTATTTTTTAACTACTTGGAAATATATGAGGCGGTGTCGCAGTAAATTTGTCACTCAGGTATTTGTGTGTTGCTTTACTTAATCCTGTTTTTATTGTTGTTTTTCCAGCAACTCACTTCAACAGTGGCAGATGTAAACCACTTAGTGTCTTTGTGGGGATCGGAAGAGATGAATGTGTGGAATTAAAAACATTTTTAAGTTTTAATACGTTGTTTTTTTTTCAAATAAGTTTTTTTTTTTAATTTACAGACGTTCTTTCTAGACAGAAGATTATTTCGTCCACCTGACTCAAAAACGCTTGCAGGGCGGCAGGGATCGGTCGGCGACAGGGATAGTACCCGCGACGTGACGGTTGACAGTCCGGTGAACTAACTACAGGACCAGCCGTATACATTTTTCTTAAAAATAGTTCCATGCATGGTTTGCTTGTTACCGAACTATTCTTTTAATTTTTTGCTGCATTCAGCGTTAATACTAGACTATAACGTCTTTCTTGAAAATGTTTTCTTTTTTATAGTGCAGTTTTATTGGTTTCAGATCGTAGAACGGAGTTTAAGTATCGTTTTCATACTGGTTTGGTCCATTGATCTAGTGCAAAGGTGGGCAAATTACGGCAGCGGGGCGTATACGGCCCACAGCTAAGTTGGAGTCCAGATTCTTAAACAAACTGATGAATGACTGCATTCGACTACACCCAGGGGTCGGCAAACTTTTGAAACCCATTGAAAATCGCTATGCGTGCCAAGTCTGGCACGCGTGCCATAGGTTGCCGATCCCTAGACTACACCAGTCTCTCATTAATATGATCAACACCACTGTTCTTGTAATTCATGCGTGCGTTATGTCAATTGTTCATGTTATAATACAGTTTTGACATTCTGCTGAAATTGTACGCTTTAAAACTATCCAGATGGATTCTTATAATTAGCTAATCATTATCTTTCAACATATTAACACCAGTCGCATTTGTCAATAATTAAATGTTCGTAAGTATCTGGGTTATGTCTTGGTTATATCTGGGTTATATCTGGGTTATATCTGGGTTATATCTGGGTTATATCTGGGTTATATCTGGGTTATATCTGGGTTATATCTGGGTTATATCTGGGTTATATCTGGGCTATATCTGGGTTATATCTGGGTTATATCTGGGTTTTATCTGGGTAATGTAGCCATGCCCAGAGTGTGACGAACCGGCCAACAAACAAAAATAATTGCCCACCCATGGTCTAACAAATTTGCACTCATTGATATACTCCGCTAGATGTGTCATGGGATTGTGTGGCAAGTTGAAGGGACGTCATTTATATACGTGGTACTGGCGGTGCAGCGCGCTTGACTAATTCTTAGATCTATCTGAAACCCATTCCAAAAACAAATCGGGACGCATTTGCTAAAAGCTTAAGTTAAATGAAGATATAAATGGAAATTTAAATGTTTGAGTTAACAAAACATCAAACGCTAAAATAAAAAAAAAAGGGGCGTTGAAGAAGAATACATGATTAAATCAAACTGTGCAATAGAATTGTGACTCTAACCAAAGACTATAATTAGATGGACCGCTTGCTCTATTTTTAGAGCTTATATGTTCTTTTCCAGTGCGCATCCAATAGCGCTGGCTTATATTACTTCCACGTTTGCCTAAATACTGAATACAACTTTCGATACTAATGTTTCATTGAGAAAATCATAGCGATTAAATAAAACGGAAGTGTACAATAAAAAAAAGGGAATCGGGAATTCTGAAAAGAAGTCATTCGTGTCATCAACTTGATCAAATAGCAGAAATATTAAAGCGAGCGGGTCATCTTATTATAGTCTTTGCTCTAACTTTAATTTGAACGAGTAGTAAAGTTGTAATTTAAAAAAACTAGCTATTTAAAAAGAGTACTCAGTAGTGCTGTCAGTACCGACGGAGTGCGTTGGTTGCCTTCTACTGTAAATGGTGAACTAGCTAAAGCAAAAGGCCAGAGCACAGAAAAGGGAAAAATATACCCATAACGTCACATCCGTAGGCCATCTTATCTTCAGTGTGTAGGCCGATTGACCTTTTTATGATCTTCTGGAAAACTAGATGGCGCTGAGTTGAGCGACAATTTGGAAAATGGTGCATGAATGCCATTAAACTTTCAGATCAAACCAACAATTAATTAATATGATGTGATAACATGGAGAGTCGCACTATACAAATAACCATTATCATTATTAGCCCAAAATACTTTTTCTTTAAAGATAATCAATCTATTTAGTAATAATTTAGATTACAGGTTATACTTATAGATCTATTGAAGTAAATTGCCCACAGACTAAATAAAAAACATTTGTTGTTTAAAAGAAAAATATTACATACACTGCAAGAGAATGGCATACAACAGGGAGATACTAATGTGTTGAGACCTAGGATTCTAGAACATCTTAATTAATTATTATAAATGTGTAATAGAATGTGTACTTTTTTGCCGGCGTAGAGGTTTCGAGACAGAAAATATTTCAATGTAACTTTTTATTTTTTTTATATTCAGAAAATGTTTAGGAAAGTGGCCAATGTGATTGATGTAATTGGATGATAACTTTTGCTCAAAGGTTTGAGACCCAATAAAGTGGTTTCTTTTACATCTGAAATAAACATATAACTTTTACAAGACCTTTTTTTTTGTCATTGTCGACCATATCGGTGGGGTGAAGGAGAGAGAGTTCACCAGTATTCGCGGCGACGGCACACACCAGGAATGTGTCGCCAACACAATTACCTCTTCCCCAAGTCCAAATAAATTTGATACCTAATATTGCAACTTTTTTTTTTGGGGGGGGGGGGGGGGAGGAGCGGTGGTGTTAACGGGCAGCACGTGAATGTGAATTGGCCATCTAACACTTTACGCAAAAAATTAAACTTAAACTTTCAAGTAATTAGTTCAACATTGGCACTTATTAAATGTGTGTGCACATTCAACCCAAGGGCGTTTCCAGTTCGACGAGAGAGTTTGAGGGTGTGGGTGCTTACTCCCCCCTCCCCCAACTCCCTTTCCAACCACCTTAATCCTTTCTTTCTTGTGTGTCTAAAATGGAAATAAAGCCAATAGCATTGTCTACCCAACATTGTGGTAAATAAGGCCCTTGTTGTAAGAATCGTGGTCTGGTGGGACAGAGAAAAAAAAAAAAAAAAAAAAAAAAAAAAATGGCGAACTTTTACGTTAATCTCACGTCAGCACATACACGGTGAGAAATTAGCTTTAAAGTACAACTTTCAGGGGGGGGGGGAGGAAGCAAACGAGGGCCTTTTGTTAGGCTCCCCTCCCCCCCCCAACCACAAATTTTGTATACGCCCGCCCCACATACACACTTGTACCGATTTGTCCACGTAACACAGCGACAATGTACCCCATGTAACAGATCCACGATACCCCAGTGGGGGGGGGGGGGGGATTAGTGTTACAATTACAATGTTATACTTGTAGCGAGGCGGTAGGAGGAAGGGGGGGGTGGATTCTTTTGTTACCGAGTAACGACCGACCGCGAGGAACAATAGTTTTGAACAAGGGGGTCGTCCTGGTGTGATAAAACGCAAAAAGGTAAAAATAAATAGCATTGTTCCGCTTGACACGCTTACTTAGGCAAGGATTGTGAAGTGTTTTTTTTCTATCTAAAAGGCTGGTATATAAAAACAAACACATGAAAAATAAAAACAAATGAAACAAACATAAAAACCAAGATTTTTGTATTAATCTTATCAATGCATTTTCTATTTCATGTTTGTTTTTGGTGAAAAGTTGTGAATTTTTCCCAAAACGTTTTTAGTAATTATTTTCTCGTTGAGAAACTTATTTTTTGGAGTTGGTGGTGTTGCTGAAAAAATTGATAGACTGTGTTGATTTGATTTCTATGTGCCGCGTTTGAGCTCGTTTGGGTTAACGGAAACCTTGGGAAGATTTCGCGTGAAAAAAACAACAAAAAGATAAGTTAATATAAAGGAGTGAATGGTATAGACATTTGTTTATTGCGGATCTGGACTTTTAAAATCTAATTTAGGACCCACTCACAAGTATACAAATCCCAACAGTAAACAAAGTTGCCATTTGCACAGCACCTCTTAAAGTTATGGTCGTGTACAGTGGCCGAGACGGCAGCGCGTTCGGATGGTGTACCGAAGGTCCTGGGTTCGAATCCTGTTAAAGGCTAGGATTTGTTCCTGGGGCTTGGATAGGTGTCCCTGAGTCTACCCAGCTTGGATGGTGTCCCTGAGTCTACACAGCTCTGATGGGTACCTGACATTAGGTTGGGTAAAGTAAAGGCGGCTGGGCATTATTGTGCTGTCCACGCATTCCCCTAGTATTATGCCGTGACCACAAAAACTGGTGAACGCTGCTTCACTGGCCCTATGATGAATTTGTCCCGACGGGTACTTAACTACCTCTTAACATGTCAAGGCTTACGTCCACTTCAGAACTGGTTCAATGCACTGTTCACAATAATTGACACCAACATTGGCAATGGGTGACCAGCAAAATACAAAACTATCTTAACAGTTCCGCCGCCCCCCCCCCCCCTCCTGATTAACGGGTACCCGATCAGTTTTGGGTGGATTCACAGGCAAAACGTGCGAAATAACATATTATGTTTCCGTTTACCCAGTAATTGAGTCACTGACCAAACCCTAAATTCTCTGCCCCGTAACGGCAATGATCAAAAGCATACGAGTTATTTGTGTTCAATACGAGTTATTTGTGTTTAATACGAGTGATTTGTGTTTAATACGAGTGATTTGTGTTTAATACGAGTTATTTGTGTTTAATACGAGTTATTTGTGTTTAATACGAGTTATTTGTGTTTAATACGAGTTATTTGTGTTTAATACTAGTTTTGTGTTTAATACGAGTTATTTGTGCTAAATACTAGTTATTTGTGTCAAATACGAGTTATTTGTGTTTAATACGAGTTATTTGTGTTTAATACGAGTTATTTGTGTTTAATACGAGTTATTTGTGTTTAATACGAGTTATTTGTGTTTAATACGAGTTATTTGTGTTTTTGTTTTTTTGTTTTTGTTTATGTATTTAAAATTAACACAGAAACATAAGGAACAAAAAAAAAAACGACAACATGCGAATGAAGAATGGCTTCTCACATAGAGAGTAAAGAAAAACGTATATCTAAGTGGAAAAAAACACAGATGTGTGTAAGGTATGCGTAGATATTATTTCATAGATAGAGATCTTAAAACACATTCTATTCAATCTCAGTGCATAAGATCTCTAGGGAGATTCTTGTATTTCCAACTTTTCGCATTAAATATCCATTAAACTTTTTACACAGCTACTTGGAATGTGTATTATAAGGCCTACATAATTTTTTTTTCTAGTTAGACATAGATCTAATAATGAAAAAATACTTTAAAATTGAAGTGTAAGTTGGTAAATTTTCATGGGGAAACATACTAGAAAATATGTTATATCGGTGTATGTAATTTCTACTAAAGATAAACGCAAATGGTCTAGTCCAGGGATCAGCAACCTGCGTGCCATAGTTAAAAACGCAGAGTGATTTTCAACGGCAAGTGGAAGACCCCAAAAAGTCAATTCAAGTCTTTTCTACAAGAAATCGAGAGCATAGAACAGGACGACTTTTAGGCTCCTGGCACACTGGATGAATTAGAAATAATATTTTGGCACACTATTATCCCTATATTGCATGAATTTAGGTTTCAAGTTCAAAAAATTTTTCAGTGTGTTTTTTGTTCTTCTAATGAATAAAGAAAAAAAATTTGTTCAGAGTATAATCCAAAAAAAGTGATATTTAGTGTTGATTTTGGTCGTTGCATTTTTGCAACTGTGTGCAACCGAGCAACTTTTTTTACAGAAGGCATTACAATGTCAAAAATTAAATAATTGCTATTTTACACAAATTTACAACCACAATGACAACAATTACATTTGAACATGATTATACAAAGATTTTGAAGTCTTTTGTGAGGCATTTTATTAAAATAAGTTATAAAAAAGGTTTATAGCGCATATTCATTTATAGGTAAAAATATAAAAATTTTCATACTGACATAATGCTAGTACAAAGAATTATCAACACATAGATTCTGAATAATTTTGGCATGCACAAATAAAAATAATTCAAACTAAAGGAATGAGAAAATTATAATAATACTAAATTATTAGTTATTCAATAACTTATTTTAGAGAACTAAAAAAAACATTAGTAAGAAAATTAGCGGATATGACATTTTGTTGTCTCGGAACACACTCTTCTGTTATTTGACTGGTGAATGCAGGCAATTTAGTCGTCAAATCTTCATCGGATAACAACACATTCCAAAGAAGTCCTCGGCTTGACTGGGTGGTTCCTCTGGTTCAATACAATCATTATTGATATCAACATCTGATTCTGCATCTTTATAGAAAAAAAACACAATGATTTATAATAGGAACTAAAACTACTAAATGTACTTATTTATTTTAGTTTTACAGACATTCCTTCCAGATAGAAGATAATTATATATATGTCCACTAGGCCCAAAACTCCTGCAGGGTGGTAGAAATTGGTGGGCGGTAGAGATGGAACCCGTGACGTGTCGGTTGACAATCCGGTGAACTATAAATATATATTACACAATAGAATAAAACTAACATGAATTTAAATTTACCTTCAATCACCTTTTCGGTATGGAAACTGTTCAATACTGGTATCTTAGTCCAATGACGCATCATTATCAGACAACTCAAAGTCTTCGGTGTCCGAACGCATTTCCCTCAAAACAATGGAATAGTATTTTTTTCCTATAAAAGACCTTGGGCTCCATAATGCAAGCCTAATAAAAATAATAATAGCAAATAATTAGACATATATATATATATATATATATACTAAAAATAATATAGGTTAATATAGATTACCTGTATAGATATTTAAGTCTAGGCCTAACTAGGCCTGTCATTTATTACTAATAACTAATAATAACAATAAATAAATAAAAAGACCTATATTTAACTATTTTTACTGAATTATATTATAAAAAGAACAAAATTAAGATATATAATTGATTATTTGGACCTTATTTACTTAATATTATAATATAATAACTATAAAGAACGTTATATTTAGAAAAGGGGGTGTGGCTCTATGTCGTGTAATCTCAATTTTTTTTTAGCTCAGTTGCATGGAGTTGCGATTTTACAACATACAAAGTTACTGCTATAATATGAAAAGTATGAGGAAATAACACAAAAATAACTTCTTTTTGCATTGACATATGAGTTTACTTAATAAAAAAAAATGTTTGAAGTGTAAAACTACATGTTAAATATAATAAATGATGCAAAGATTACTTACTGTATCGGACCACCATAGCAACGCTTGTAAAAATGTAAAATGATACTAAAATAACTTTTATATAAATGAGTTCTTGTATAGGTTATGTACAAAACTGTCTCGGGAACGAAACAAAACCAAATATTGTAGAAAAAGCGTAAGAAAAATATAAAAATTCTGTATGTAAACCAGTGTTGTAAAAATACAACTGTATGCAATATAGGGTTATGAAAAGGTTGACGACCCCTGAATCTAGTCTTTAATTCCTAACGATACTCATAATAGTTAACAGAGACAAAAATGATAAATAATACACAGATTCCCAGATAGAACACGGCAGTATTAAAGAGGACCAAAAAAAAGAGAGATTAAGTCCAACAACACCGTTTTCTGCTTAGATGAATTCTACGATGTCTCTAGAACATGGTAACCCGACGCCGCCTCGTGTGACACGAGAACATCTCCAGATGCGCGAAGATGAAACTCTAGAGCTTTTCGGAGGATAAATCTTCCAATCCTTTTACAGAGCAGTTGTGTCTGTGTGTGTGTGTGGGGATGGGGGGTCTATTGTTATAGCAGGAAGAATGACGAATGGTAGATAAACTCCGTTGGACATTTCTGGAGACAATGTTTCGCTTAGCCTCTGTAATTTCTTCTATAGATTTATCAGTAATGACCGAGTGCCCTCGAAGTAAATTTAGACTCGACGTCAGGTTCATACTCTGATAATTTCCTTTTAGACTCGGAATAAATAGTGTTGCGGTCGTACATTATGCCATTTTTTTTAGGTCAAAGATGGAATAACTGATACATTTTTTGATGTTTTGATGTTAACGATTAAAAGATATTCAGAAACCAAAAGAATGTAGGTTAAGTGTTGACACTGAATACATAAAGTTGTTGGATACATAATATATGTTATATTTATGAATATATAAGGGATGTATAGATACACGGAAACTTAGAAGAGTTTTATAGTTGGCATATAATTTAGAGAAAAGTTTATTTTCCACTAAAAAACTAACCACATTTTCGAATTGCTTCTATCCCAAGGCAGACGATCTAGACCTTCTAAAATAGATTTATGAACAATAGACATAAGGATGGAAACCTTTTATTTATTCTGTATGTATGTAAGAACCCATGAATATAAAAGTGACAACAGGGCATGGAATAGGTTGCCTGAACAAACCAGGCTAATCAATATTAATAAGTTAAAATTATGTTAAAACAATAATAAAATTTAATATTTGACGTAAACCACGGGGTAAACGTAGCCCGCAATAATCTTCTGTATAGAATGGGCGACTGTAAGATAAAAGATAAGTGACAATTAAGCTATTAATTAACTGAGCAATAATTATTTTTTTTAGAAGTGGCGTGAACATCACTCACACTCGGTCACACGCAGATCAATTATAGCCTGGACAAGGACTGGACATTTACTAATTGACCATCTGTTGTTTAGCTGGACATTCCGCCGGCCACTGCAAGCGAAATGTTGACTTGACAGCTCTTGACAACAAACGTCTTTTTCTTTCTGCATTCATCCGTCAAGTGCTGAACGCCATTTTACCACCTTTCGTCTGGTCATCAGTGCACAGCCCTATGGCGGGGGATGGGTGTGGGGTGTTAAAAGAAGATCTGCAACCCTACACCAAGCTCGCGCGTGAGTTTTTCCCAGAAGTCCGCCAACATCTGTACTTGATGAAGAAATGGCCCTCGAGGAGGTGGGGATATTTTGTCCAATGCATAGGCCTCAATGGTGGGGGTAGTTGGTGTGAATTCAAAGGGAGTCATTATCACCCTTCCCAGTAATTCGCCCTGAGCTAGATAGCAATACGAAATCGTGGAAGGAAGTGGCAGCACAAAAGGCCTAAAGTTGAAGATATTTTTAACCCTTACAGTCCCGGGCGCGTACATAGCGGAACTGAAGGCAGCATAGATAGAAGTAGGTCGGTACGGGAAGGGTTAAAGTACAATATAAATGATACACAATGTGCAAAAATTTTTTTGAAATGGTTCTAGAAATATGGAGGTTTTCGCTAGAAAAACTTTTGTTTTCGTGATTTATAAAAGTATTAATTATGTCGATATATTTAAAAGCAAACAACATGCGAATGTTTTATAACTTTGTGGTCACGAGTATGAAGATTTAAACAAAAATGTGTTTATATATATTTGTCACAATTTATAACATAACTATTACTTTATATGTCATTATAGACTTTTCGGGACTAAATTTGGCCGTTTTTTAAATAGAAAATAAGGATGGTCTATGACAGGCCTCATCAATCTTCTGATAACAGTGTGTCAAAGTAGGATTTCTAATTCATTCAGCGTGCCGACAGCCTAAATGTTATCGTGCTATGGAACTCAATTTCCTGTAGAAGAGACTTAAATAATTGTATTTTGGAACTCTTCCACGTGCCATTGAAAATCGTTTTGCGTGTTAAGTATGGCACGCGTGCCGTATGTTGCTTATCCCTCCTCTGTGATATATTTTATGCGGTTCTGATACACACTGAAATAAGCACGGCTTCTGGAAAGAAAAAAAAAACAACAACCATGGTCAAGATTTTCGCCTGTATGTAACATGGACATCGGGAATTTACGAAAAATTTAGCCGTCGAGCCTGTAAAGTCGGCCGTTACTGTCTGTCGCAGCCAACATCAAAGACGCGTCTCCAGTTAATAAAACCCGACCCCTCAGACTAACTTTACCCCATATCAAAATGAAACACCATGATCAGAAATAACGAATAGCATTGGCACATAGCGATCAGCCAGAAATCAAAAGATTATCCAAGAAAGAGAAATGTAATAGAAAGACAGAAAAAAAAACAACTAGGCCTACTGGCAACGAAAAAATAGCGTACAGCGGCGTCGAAAATCTCAAGAGAAGGGGGTGCAAGGGAGGACTATAGTGCACTCAAACAATTTTTTTAAATAAATATAGATCACATTTTATTGGCCACGAACTAAATTTCAAATTTTCAATTACTGGATATTTCATTAAAAAAATTATATTATATATATTCAAGTAAAAATGGCTGTAGCCATGGACACCCGATAACACTAAATCCGCGTAACCCTAATTCATACGTATTATTAATAATAATTCGTTCATGGCAAATAAATCTATTGCCCGTAGCCCGTACATGATTGGGGACCAAGAAACATATCCCATTTTCCCTTTCGTATTCATACATAATATAATATTATGTGTCCCTCCATTCTCTCAAAACAAATCAATTATTATAAACCCAATAATATGTCATAGATATATCATATATGCGCAGCCTTATGTATTGCGATACGTGAAAGCCCCCATGATAAATACTATCTCAGACGAGAGGGCCATCTTGACACGAGACGAGTCCAGAAGATTTCTCGGGAGAAAGGAGCGCCGATTGAGTGCCAGAATAAACAAGGCGTCCATATTTTTATAATCCAGCGTCTTCCTGCCAGCCATGGCCATTCGTATGATAATGATTGAAAAAAAAGGCCGTCAGAGAAATGTATGGAGTGGCTTCACTGGCTGTTGTTTCTTATATTTCGTGTATCTTGATTCTTATATACGCGGAATACGCGTTTAGAATGAAAACTTTTATGCACATTCTAGTTGTCTATATTTTATAAAAGATTTTATTACACGTTAATTGCTGATTATGTAACGCATAGATTTGGCAATCTGTGTCTAAAATGAATGATGCAATGCTATTTTTAGGTAAAAGTTACTAGCTTAATTACCCGGGGTTTTGCGGGGTACCAATGTAAATAATTAATATATATTAATATATATATGTATCTAAACACAAATGAATTCGACAATGCTATTAATAAGTATGAGCATAGGCCGCAATAATCGTCAATATAGAAGAAGCGTCTGTAATATATATTAGATAAGTATAAGTTACTAGCTACATTACTCGGCGTTTTTGGGGTATCAATTTTAAGTAGAAATATCTTTTTTAAAGTATATAAGCTGCCGGTAACAGGGCCACGAAAGCTTAAATTATATAAACCGGATTTTAGAAATTGTCATAGAGTAAAGACGTCACTGTATGACTTTGTATATAAACAATATACTATATAGACCTAATGTATGAACATTATGTAAAATAGTCATATATGGTCATAAAATAGTCATATCACTTATATTATAGCTTTCAATATTAGTGGGATATAAAAAAGAAGTAGGAAAAAAATGACCCAGCCATGAATATAAAGGTTTGGAAAACTCTAAAATATCCTTTACTAGTAAAATCACCCGACTTTGGTCGGGGTAACGATTAGGCCTACATACAGCTTCAGATGTAAAAACACAATTTTACGGATAACAATGGAGAGATAATTAATAATATTTTTTTTTCAAAAAGTAAAGAATGAACGTTCAGAAATATAAATCATAATTATCATATAAACTTTGACATCATTAGCCCCCCCCCCCCCTTCCCTTTCCACCAATCAATCATCCTCTAGCCTTGCGCAAACGCACATGAAATTAAAAGTTAATCAAGTCAGCTAAAAACCAATTAACGCAATTTAGATCTGATTAACACTTCGTCACCAATCACACACACACACTGTTGCTGTATCATTGGTATCCTTGAATTCGCCTCATTTACTTTTGTTTTTCTCGTGTTTCTTTTTTTTTTTTGGCGCTTTTTCTTAGGAAGGATTTTATGAACTCTCCTGTCCCCTCCTACCTCCCCCCGGGTCATGTACGTTATCGTTTTTAGATTTAAATGTCTCTCAACTTTTGGAAACTACAATGCTCACCGGAGCTGTCTTATTTATTACCACTCGGTGGGGAGCTTGGCGTACGCCCATGGGTAGGCCAAGGTCCAAACGTAGTTAAGGTGGGTGTGAAATGGGGGTGGGGGAGATGACGTGGTAATTGGGAATAATTGAGCATATGCCTTCATACCCCCCACCCACACACACACATACACGAATACCCACCATCCCCGCTCCCTCGCGGATATTTTAAGATGTTTGTGGTTTAGGAGGAAGGGAGGTGTTAAGAGAACGATTTATGGATGCAATAAACGTTGTGGAGCTCTACGTGAGTAGAGAAATATGAAATAATGTCTAGATATATCTCTCTATCTATCTTAGCATACTTTTAAAAAAGGCTTTATATAGATCTATATTTGGTTTCACCATATCAGCATAAATAGAGCTTTGCCAAAGACAAGCTGTGTGTGGAGTTCTGACGCTTGTGATTAATTCCAAAATGATATACTACAATAAACAAGTATAATAAAGCAGGTTGACTTTTAGGCTGTTGGCACGCTGAATGGTTTAGAAATCCTAGTTTGGCACACAATTAGCAAAAGGTTGCCGACCTCTGGTCTGAGTGATCTTGCACTCCTTAGCATCGACAGAGCAACACTTGAGAATATTAATTTTGACAACGTGATTGACGAGTTTGCGACAGTCAAATCAAGGAGAATCAATTTGTTGTAGACTATGTCTATTCCAGTCATGTATAATTAGTAGAATATATATTTTTTTAAATAAATTGTTTACAATCGTATAGAGACTTATTAGTCTGTATTCTATTTCATTAAAATACCAGAGGCTTCGAAAATGAACCAAATAAACCGTAAAATTTCAAACTTTTCTTGGGGGCTCAATGAGCCCCCAGACTTTGTCGGTCCGAGATGGGGCGCAGACTTTGTGTCATGTCCCCGGGCGTAGATGACCCTAGCTACGCCACTGGGCCCGGCATACGAGTGGATTGTGTGTCTAGTACTATGTCCAGTCGCCTTTACTTTACCCCAACTTAAGCCAGGTACCCATCATAGCTGGTTAGACTCAGGGACACCCTCCAGTTCCGGGAACAAATACTAGCCTTCAACAGGGTTCGAACCCAGAACCTTCGGAACGCCAGTCGAAGGCGCTTCCCGGCTCTATGATGAATTTAAGGGTACTTCACGATAATAGTTGTTTGTTTTTTTTACATTCATTATTGTAAGGAGGACTCCAAAATCTTGTTACTTCTTAGAGGCATCTAAGGGTCGTGATCCAGACCTGGGCCTGTCCCACGCCCGTATCCATTCAATATATTCGCTTGAACGTTTTAACCAGGGCTTTGACAGAGTGCGCTCAATAAGTATATAACGAAACCGCATTCAAATTAACTCTCAAAACTCAACTGACAGAAAAAAAAAATGAAAAGAAAAAAGAAAATGAAAGAACAAGATTTCTACCAGAAAAAAAGGCATTCGATTCGGTTCAGCTGCTACAAGAAGGGCAGTTTAGGGGGCGCAACAAAAGCCTCCCCTAGCGACCCTACCCCCCCCCCCCCCCCCCCATGCCGGGTTCAAACATTCTCAGCTTTGTCCCTGGCGTTACGTCAAGCGGAACTATGTATGCAACAAATCTCCGATGGAATGTCATGCACGTAATTCCTTTGAAGGCTAAAACATATACACAAGTCCTGCCACACACCCCTTTATACATAAAAAAAAATGGCGACTCTATTCTTGAAAAGATTAACTAGTCAGTGATAAAGATATAAATGCTTGTTTAAAGAAAAAAAGAAGATTATTTCTTCTTTTGTGTTAATTCTCGTCTTGTTAATCTTCTGACAAGTCTATTATGATTCTTTTTTCCCGGGGGTAATCTTTGCAACAAGTCAAAAGCTATTTTTGTTTAAGGGGAGTGTGGGTATTGCAGTTATTAACTCTTATGACTTATGAGCGAAAAAAAAACTGTCTATGCAAAATTATTGAACTGGAGAAAACATTTTTCTCGTATGTTTATTAATAATTTTTAATATACAAGCTAAATTGCCCGTCGTTGCCCGGGTGAAAATAAAACAGGACTGTATAAGCTACAGATACAATTTTTATAAGCTACAATAAACAGAAAGCTGTAAATCTAATAATTAAAAACATTATTATTTTTTTTTACTGAAAACTTGTAGGAGAGTAATTTAATTAATAAAATTATAGAAAAAAAAAGTAAAGACTAACTGACTAACTAAGAGAATCGAAACCGGAAGTGTGTCTTGTCAGAAAATAAAATAGAGGTGAAAATGGGAAAGGGGTGGGGGAGGCAGATAGAGACTTAAAAAAAAAACAATAAGGACACAGATTGATTTATAGAGATTTCGCAACTTTTTTTCTCGTGTTAACATGGATTAGAATGGGCCGTATTGTTGATGAGAGTTAACACCCTTGCCCCTTATACAAGTCAATCTTTTATGACTGACTTGTAAATTACAAGTCAGTCATAAAATATTGACTTGTATAAGGGGCAAGGGTGTTAACTCTCAGCAGCAATACGGCCCATAGCGACATGGTAGGTTGGATTTCATAAAGGTGGTGGTCTAAAGCAGAGTTCGGCTAAGTACGGCACACGTGACAGACGTGGCATACAGAGCGAATTTTTGATGGCATGCGGAAGACTCCCACACCCCTTAAAAAAAAACAAAAAAAGACAATTCAAGTCTCTTCTACAAAAAAAAATGAGTGTTAGAACAGGATGACTTTGGGGATCTTGCATCTTGGCGCGCTGAATGAATTAGAAATCCTACTTTGGCGCACTATCATGAAAAGGTTGCCGGAAAATTGTGAAAATAAGTGTGAATGATCGGGAGCAAATGTGGGATAAATAAAGATAGGCATGAAATAAAGATAGGCATGAAATAAAGATAGGCATGAAATAAAGATAGGCATGAAATAAAGATAGGCATGTAATAAAGATAGGCATGAAATAAAGATAGGCATGAAATAAAGATAGGCATGAAATAAAGATAGGCATGAAATAAAGATAGGCATGAAATAAAGATAGGCATGAAATAAAGATAGTCATGAATTATTTTGAGACGGTATGACAAAAAGAGGAAAGAGATTCTTGCGGAAATAGCGATAGAGAAATTTTGAAAGACTGTTGTTTTCATCAGAAAACGAGTCTATGTGCCACGATTCCGTTCGGTGGGACGACAGTAAGTGGGACAGTTGATCCTTTCGAAAACAATAGCAAAATTAATATCGGGGATTTAAAATGCATTTGCTCTGAATAATTTTTTAGTCACTTGGCACACACAAAAAAATAAACAATAAATGGTGATTTTAAAAAAAAAGAGTAATAACAGTAGCATGAGCAGAGACGAATAATGGACAGACCTTGTATAACCCTTGATGTTGGTGGGCCGAGAAATTCCACAAATTATTACTAATGTAACCGTGACATCAATAGGTTTCATACTTTATTTTCTTTTGAATAATTTGTGTAATACAACACTTGTGTATATTTTTTTATTGCATTAAAAACTATCTCCCGCCTTCTCACCAATTAGGTTAGAGTTTTTGCTCTGCATAAGTAACAAGGAAGATATAAAACTTAAAATGCAAGCCTAATGCATTCAAGATTAAAAGCCTGGATATGATACAGCAGTGATATTTTAATAGAACCCTTTTTCCCACACTTTGAATGATCACAGAAGTTCTCTTTTATTTCTCTTTTATTCATCCGAAGTCAAGAAAAAATGAAAAAAAAAAGAGAAAATAAAGAAAGAAAAAGGCGAATAAAAAACAATGCGAACAGAAACCCACCAATAGTTTTAAAGCTATCATTATTTTAATGTAAGATATGTAAATATAGTGTAATTGTCTTCTAAGTTATGTAAACAATTTATTGTCTGCCTTTCGTTTGAGTTGAATACCCCAAATAATCGTTATTTTTTTTATTTCATTGTGTATGTGAACATTTCTGAATTTGATGCCAGGTGTCTGGGTAAATTCATAGGTGTAATGTGTAACCTGTAAATGAAATATGAAACCCAGTCGTGCGTTTAGTGAAAATATTTGGGTTGCTTGCCATTTTATACTTTTTTCGTTTTCGCTCTGTAAAGTGGCATAATTCGAGCACAATGGGGGGGGGGGGGGGGGGGTGTAATACAAATGGCATTTAAGAGAAAGCAATTTAAGCTAATTGACGTGCAGACAATTTAAACGTAACTCGTTTGGTTTTCTTTTTTTTTTTTTTTATGTTTTCAAGGCTTTTCAATTTTTCGACAAAGAAACGTATTATATAGAGGCCTCTATTGAAACGTAATATATAAAGACCAATATATAGGCTAAACGTAATATATAAAGACCAATATATAGGCTAAACGTATTATATAAAGACCAATATATAGGCTAAACGTAATATATAAAGACCAATATATAGGCTAAACGTAATATATAAAGACCAATATATAGGCTAAACGTAATATATAAAGACCAATATATAGGCTAAACGTAATATATAAAGACCAATATATAGGCTAAACGTAATATATAAAGACCAATATATAGGCTAAACGTAATATATAAAGACCAATATATAGGCTAAACGTAATATATAAAGACCAATATATAGGCTAAACGTAATATATAAAGACCAATATATAGGCTAAACGTAATATATAAAGACCAATATATAGGCTAAACGTAATATATAAAGACCAATATATAGGCTAAACGTAATATATAAAGACCAATATATAGGCTAAACGTAATATATAAAGACCAATATATAGGCTAAACGTAATATATAAAGACCAATATATAGGCTAAACGTAATATATAAAGACCAATATATAGGCTAAACGTAATATATAAAGACCAATATATAGGCTAAACGTATTATATAAAGACCAATATATAGGCTAAACGTAATATATAAAGACCAATATATAGGCTAAACGTAATATATAAAGACCAATATATAGGCTAAACGTAATATATAAAGACCAATATATAGGCTAAACGTAATATATAAAGACCAATATATAGGCTAAACGTAATATATAAAGACCAATATATAGGCTAAACGTAATATATAAAGACCAATATATAGGCTAAACGTAATATATAAAGACCAATATATAGGCTAAACGTAATATATAAAGACCAATATATAGGCTAAACGTAATATATAAAGACCAATATATAGGCTAAACGTATTATATAAAGGCCTATATCGAAACGTGTTATATATAGAGCTATATATGCCTGACTGAAGTGTTACAGTAATGAAAATCCTCTCCGCCCCCTCCCCCCCCCTCTCTCTCTACTCTCTGTGTCTCTTTCCCCCAATATCGATGGTGGTAAGGGTTTTATATAGTAGAATTAAAAGAAGAAGGATTCGCCCATTCTATTGTGGCCACCAGAGACACCACTGTTTCGCTACAGCCAGTCTCACTTGGTAGAACGTGGAACAATTACAGAGCTAGTCTAGGCCACCGTCTAGAAATCATCTTATAATATTATGAAAGGGGGGAGAAGACGAGGCAATGAATTGTTGTTTTGGTGTTGTCTCCCCCTGCTGAATGTACCACCAACCGGTTCCGCCACTGAAACTTGTAATTAGCGAAAGAATAAACAAAAGGTGAACGTTTTTTTGTAGTGGTGTGTCTGTGTGTGTGGGGAAGAGGTAACGGGTAAAGGGGGGGGGGGGGGGCGAGCGTATACATATACCTCCATTTCACCTCTTCGTTTCGGTAAAAAAAAAGTTTGTTCCACAAATTAATCTAAAGGTTAATGGACATTTAGTTAGATTTAACCATGAGTTTTATTTCACATTGTTAACCCTTACAGTCCCGGGCGCGTATATAGCGGAACTGAAGGCAGCATAGATAGAAGTAGGTCGGTACGGGAAGGGTTAATATCCTATTATTTTATATTCCTAGATTTTAACTAATGAGCAAGACGCAATATTTTTTTTACGATACGGGAATAGGACTTAGAGGTCAAATAAGTACAACCTAACCTATAAAAAGACCGGATGAACGACAGACGGACAGACGAATACGAACAAGTCTGGAGGCAGGAATGACAGGAGGTGGTTCGGATTCGACATGAAAGAAGGACAGAAACAAGGACAGACAAGAATGCTGTTAGGTTACTGGCTAGATTGATAGGTGCCGTGGCGTAACAAGGGGAAATATGGGCTGGGGCGCTCAGAGGTAACACTGGGTGGCAATTGAATACTGCTACTTTTTATTCATTACTAGGCTTATGTACTTAGATATTAAGAAAGTGTCCATTTTGCACTTATTCGGATATAGGGTATGTAAATGTGTAGCCTATAATATAGTATAGGCCTATAATATATTATAATATAGATATAGACAGAAGGATAGATAGATAATAGATAATGGAAAGATAATAGATAGATAATGTAAAGATAATAGATATATAATAGATAGATAATAGATATATAATAGATAGTTAATAGATAGTTAATAGATAGATAATAGATAGATAATAGATATATAATAGATAGTTAATAGATAGATAATAGATAGATAATAGATAGATAATAGATAGATAATAGATAGATAATAGATATATAATATATAGATAATAGATAGAGAATAAATAAATAATAGATATATAATAGACAATATAGAGATAATAGATGGATAGATATAACTTGTGCAAAATGTCCCCGCCTTCCACTTCAAATCTATTTCACCCACTAACTACTGATCTCACACCAGAAATCTATGTATCGGGCATCGGGTACCCACCTACGCCTTGGGACGCCCTGGTTACTCTAAGAGAGGTCATACCTCTACGGAAATTTCTAAAAAAACGTTTTCATGGTGCCAGTAGTGCAAAACTTACCTTTTTTTTGTTCCTGAGAATATGGTTCATAAACTCTACCTGACGTGACCTACATTTCTGGTACAGTTGAAAAAGTTTGAAAAAAAAAATACTTTACAGGTATTTGGAGGAGTGGGGGGAATGAGGGAGAAAATGTGAAGAATTACATATCAATGTCTAGTTTCGCCGTTTTTTTTTGTTAACTATTGATCTTTCTGTCCATAGTTCACTAAGGTCAATGTCCGAGTCTTTCTCTCTCGCTTTCTCTCTCTCTCTCTCTCTCTCTCTCTCTCTCTCTCTCTGCTCTTTGGTGACAAATGATGGATACTACTTTGATACGTGAGAATGTGTCAGGCATGACAGGTCCTATGGTAGAGCGTTACATTACTGATGTATAGAGAAAAAGGAGAATGACGGATTAGGGAGAAAAGGTGCTGAAATCAATCGAGCTCAAAACAAATACATATATATATATATATATATATATATATATATATATATATATATATATATATTGAATGCGGCCTGTAGAAGGTGATGTTTGAGTCCACTATACTCATGCGTGGGTAACGGTTTCTTCAAAGCAGTGCGGAGGTCAAGATTAAAAAGACGATTCGCTAAGGACCTACGCATTATAATGGGTTGAGCGTATTTATCAATAATGTCAGCTTAAGACCAAAATCTATGCGGACTATACAATAATACAATAGTGAAATTATTTTGTACAACAAATGAACTCATTACTTTTGTCCCCAAAAAAGGGTTGTGACCATTATGCGAAAAGCACGAAAAACGATTTAGTCATTGACTGGCTAGACTTTTACTAGAATCGAACTAAAAATTTCGCTCAGTTAGTACATAAAAGTGTTCTCTAACGTTTAGCGGAATGCGGTTAAATCCCCGTAGAGTTCAATGGAAATGTGGGTTCCGAGACAAAAAAAAAGATTGATCATTACCAGACTAGACTCAACACAAGCAGCTAAATACTGTGCGTACACACACGAACATACTACATCAGATCTTTAATTTATCGAAGTGGCTATTAGGACCCGATAGACTTAGTGATAAATAGTTAGTATCGGTTAATTTAAATAGGTTAGGGATGACTTTGTGGTATTTTTGGTAATAGTGAGTATCGGATAGGTTATAAACAACTACCGTCTCGCGGGAAACTTCGATTAATTATTTTTTTTCAAGGGTACTTTAAGGTTAAAACCCCGAAGAGTTCAATGAAAAGTGCGTTCCGTGACTGGCTTCCCGAACTTTAAACGTCACCAATTTGATGGAACGATGTTCTTGGACTTGTACACATTTTTATTGAAAGTTGAAATACAGCATCCGTGGTTAATAATGTTTCCGTTGCAATCCTATTGACTATGTTTGCAGTGAAGCCGATTTTTTATAGTTTTCATTGGCCGAGGCATACACAGGGATTGTGTGGCTATCGTAGAGTCCGGTTATCTTTCCCTAATTCATAATTCGATTTTGAGACTTGGATAATAGACTCAATGACACAGGCAGGTTTAACGACACAGCAAGTTTAACGACACAGGCAGGTTTAACTACACAGGCAGGTATAACGACACAGGCAGGTTTAACGACACAGGCAGGTTTAACGACACAGGCAGGTTTAACGACACATGCAGGTTTAACGACACAGGCAGGTTTAACGACACAGGCAGGTTTAACGACACAGGCAGGTATAACGACACAGCAGCTTTAACGACACCGCAGGTTTAACGACACAGCAGGTTTAACGACACCCCGGGTTTTATGATCAGGATTTGAACTAGGGGGAACCTAAGCCTGTGTGCGTGTTTGTGTTTAAATCTGAGTATGTGTTTGTTTATGTATCTATGCAGAGGCGTATTTAGGCATGGTCCATGGAACCGGGGCCCCCACACAAAAGGGGACCCCACACACCCCAAAACACATGCTAACACCGCAATGTCGGAAGGCAGGGGCGAGGCCACGAGGGGCCCCCACATAAATTCTGCCATTGGGAACAGGGCTTTTACAATCCTAAATACGGCCCTGTATCTATATGCATATTCATGGGGCTGTCTATGCTTAAATCCACGTCAACGTTGTGTGTCTATGTCTATGAGTGTGTCTGTGTTCACGACTGTTTCTTTAAAAAAATAATAATTAAAAAAAAAACAATATTAACTAACAAGGACGTAGAAGCTAAAATTCTATCCCACAAGGGTTAATTACAAAATCATAATGTACAAAAATGGATCAACACATTGAACAGACTAGATAGCCTACACTAGTATAGATACTTATTAGATACTATAGACCAATGGTTCCCAACCTTTTTAATGCCGCGACCCTTTTATACAGCTTTTAACGTTATGGAGAACCCCAACCAGAAACTTTTGTTCGTCACTACCTTATAACTGTAATGTGCTACTGTTATAAAATGTAATGTAAATATCTCATGTAACTGTAATGTGCTACTGTTATAAAATGTTATGTAAATATCTCATATAACTGTAATGTGCTACTGTTATAAAATGTAATGTATATATCTCATATAACTGTAATGTGCTACTGTTATAAAATGTAATCTAAATATTGCATATGCAGGATGTATTTTCAGTGTTACAAATTGAACCTAATTAAAGCACAGTGATTAAACACAAAAATCCATTTGAAATTATATTTTGTGAAATATTTATTTCTAATTACAACACAACGTCAGTGCTAAGATTGAGATTGCGTCTTTCTCATCGGCTTACACAAAGAAGATCATCTTTCACAAGTCTACTTCTGGAAAGCCCTTTCACAAAGATATTATTATGTTGTTTGAGATGGAAGAAGAAGGCGCAAAACAGTCTCAGACAGAATAGTATATGACTGCAAACACTTGATCCTGAATTTTGTAATTGGCATTGAAGAGAAATTAGTTGCTAATACATTAAATGAAATTCTCTTGTGTTGTCCCAGGAACATCTTCAAATTTGACTGCGCATGACCGTCTTTCAAGTGCAAATGAAGTGTCAGATAAATTTGAAAAGTACGATGAAATTTTCGTCTGCAAGCATGTGCAAGTGTTCTTTCACAAAAATCATTATCGTAATCCTTTTATCTGGTTTAACGTCATGTTCCTCAAAGAAAGCAGATAAGTTAAGCAACATGTACGTTTGATTTACATCAAATTTTTTATGACAAAGCTAAAGTTTTATTTGGAATGATCCGATCTTTTCCGACAAATTAAGGTTTGTTACAAAAATTAACTGGTCCTTGCAGTGATACATTTTACTCATTCAAGATTTCAAAAATGTCAACAAAGTAAGTTATTTTCTGCAGTTCACTTTTATCGCCATAAAGTGCTTTGAACTTTGAACTGCGGTCTTGATTTCTGATTTTAAAGTAAAAGAGTTCTGAGTTTATCACGAAGCTAAAAACACGTTTTTAAATTGTTCCTCTTGACAACCATCTGACTTCAGTGTTAAATAGTAGTTCGGCGCATCCGACTGTTTTTGCAACTGTTTAAAGTAGGTATGTGATGGGGTTGATGCGCTGATGTCATCATGCCGGGTACTCGGGTCTGGCACGCGTGTGTAGGTTGCCGACCCCTGCTGAAGGACACTATACATGAAGAACCTCGCGGCTGTACCTAAAAGACCTTGACCCAAGTCCTGATATGACCGGTTGGGCCTGCAACGGTACAGTCTAGACCATGGGCTCTTTTGATGGCTGCACCTGGCTCGCAGACAAATGTTCGATTATTTAAAAAATGTTTTTTTTAGAATTTTTCATCTACATATTAATTGCATATCAATATTTCATTCTACAAATGAACTAAAGTCTACTGCAGCTCAGCATCAGAAGAATTCAGTGACATAATTATTGTACTTTTAGTGTTGAAATTACACAAAATGCACATATTTACTTGAATTTTTTGTTTTAAACATAATGTATGGTTCTCACAGAATTACTTTTCAAAATATGTGGTGTACATGGCTCTCTCAGTAAAAAGGTTCCCGACCCCCGGTCTAGACGAAAGGGAAAAACCAAAGTCTTACTAAATCTAATCAAGGGAGATAAAAGTCTTGATTTTAAGTCTCTAGGGCAATGATTTTAGTAAACATTTTTTTTACTATAAAATTTGCATTTAAAAAAAATTGTATATGCGTATACCAGTACCGGTACTCAAATTGAAAAAAAAATACGTAAAATGAACAATCAATTAATTTATGTTTTTACATTATAAATGTAATTTTTGAAACACCGTTTTAGCTACTAGATTGTTTTCATTAGTACCGATTTCCTGCTTTAAATAGTATGTAAATGTGACACATAATCTGAAAGACATATTTTTTTAAAAGCCTTATTTTTAAGGCTTGAAGACTACAGAAAAGAGGAATAGTCTAGAGACTCTAGACCAGGGATCGGCAAACTACAGTAAGCGTGCCAGACTTTTTACACAATAAGATAATCACACAGAAGACCAAAAAATCAATTTAAAAAAGTATTTAAAAAACTATTCAAGCATTTTCTATTAGAAATAGTTCTATAAGATCTAAAGCAGGGTGACTTTTAGGATGTTGGCACGCTGAATGAATTAGAAATCCCACTTTAACACACCATTACCAAAAGGTTGCCATTCCCTGGTCTAGACTAAAGCGTGTTGGTGCCAGGACACATCCCTGTTTGACCCCGCTACACACTGGGGGAGGGTTCCAAGGTGGCGCCATCGATGAGTACTGTACATGTTGTAGTGGAAAGACCTCAATAAGACCATCAAAAATAAGTGTTTTCCGATGGTCCTTGGCGACCCCCCTGAAATGGTCGTTCGACCCCCAAAGGAAACGGTTGCTATAGACAAAGACCGCTTTTGAAATGAAAGGGATTGAGAGGCATTGTGAAGGCAAGGGAAGCAATGAGGTAGGGGCGCAAGGGGAGTGATGCTAATTCAAACCATCAACGTTGACTATACTATAGTGTTTTGTGGGACGGGAGGGGGGGGCGCATTACAAACCTGGGCGAGGTGAAGGTGAAAAAAAAGCATAAGAGAGGGGGGGGGGGGGGTTCCACTAGGTGTAGAAATCTGACACCAAGGACGACAACAAATGGAGGAAATTTAATCGCCACTGGTTATCTACCCTTGTTATGCCGCGCCATTCTTTTTTTTTTTAACCTTTTTTTTTACCTCTCCTTCCCTGCTGGAAGTTTTTGATTAAAAAGCAAATGTTTTGTTTCCTTTAAGGCATGGTTAGAAGAAGAAGAAGAAGAAGAAGAAGAAGTAAAAAACGTTGTCTTTGAGCGAGGATGGAATGTAATTTATCAACGTGTGTTGAACACACACAAACACACTAGCAATAACACATATAGAAAGAAATCTGCTTTTCTGGCAAGATGTGTTACATTTTAAATTTGCTTTGCTAGGAGATGCCTGGGGGAGGGGGGGAGGGGGCTGGGTAAACTAAAGGTTGTGAGGAAAGGGTGCGAAGAGAGGGTGGGGTGAGGGGCTTACAGGTGAGTTTACTCATTCGGTAAGAGAACTTTATATAAGAGTGTATAAGATATCGCAAGCGGCTATAAGGATTGTATTGCCAGGGAGGATCCTAATCTCCTTTCTCAGTCGTCGAGTAAACTTTGTTGACCCAACAAACAAAAAAAAAGGATTATACAAAAAGTACAGCCTTGTTTTAAATTTGTTTCCGGCTTGATAGAGCTTTCTTAAACTGAGGCCGTCAACGAGGGTCAAAAACAAACATCACAATGAGGGCCCAAAACGAACACCTTAAGTAACCCTAAAGGCGGGGGGGGGAGGGGGGGAGGTATTTGACCAAGATCCAATAATTTGTATTATTAAAAACAACATACGTGCAATATATTGCATCATGCAATAATTTATCAATAGGGCCTTTATAACTTCGTGGAAATAAAACCATTGAATAGATAAAATACAGAAAGCTTATCCAGAAGTCCAGATTTTTTTTTAAATGTCATCTATAGTTGATAAATATGCAAGTCATTGATTAAAATCTATTCTAAATGGAAATCACAGCGTTTTGCATATTGTAAGTAATCTTTTTACCCGAATGGCAGCCAGACATGGAATGGGTTCACCGTGCTATTCATCATAGGTCTTATTGTCTTCTGTTGGCCAATACTGACTACGAATAAGCAAAAGAAAATGTAGGCCTAGGGGTATTTACAAAAACAAACCGAAAACAAGGTCCATCAATTCTGAATGATTTATATGACATAGGTGAGCTTTTCAAAACAATAAAACGACATGTCTTATCAATCAATGGTATTCAGTCTTTAGCACCCTCTCCCTCCCCCCAATTCCTCCGCCACCTTTTCTAGGCCACAAAACACTCCATCAAAAAGTAAGCATGCCGCGATCCGTTAAAATTTAGGGTCACTTTTTTTTTCACTCAGTGTGCGTGTGTGTGTGCGTGTGTGTGAGGAGAGCGTTTTCCATAAGATTGACCTATATAGAACTTGCCAGGTACATGTATGTGTTTGTAGCTGTGTGTGTGGTGTTTGTTATTATGTAAAAAATACAAACACGCCCTGGTAAGCATGTACCCTAACCTTCCCCCTTTTACAAACATTTGTATCTTACAATGAATCAAAAACACATGGAAATACTACATCCCGAGAAAAGTATTTTACATATTCCCCCTTTCAATCGTTTCCAGAACTAATGAAGTTAATTGAAAACGAAAGCAAATGTTATTGAATTTATTAATTTTTATAACATTGTAGAGCATGGGTGTCAAATTCAAGGCCCGCGGGCAACATCCGGCCGGGCGTACAATTATGCCCGGCCCGCGAGAGGATTCATATTATTGTTGTTTTTATTTAAGTTTATTCTCCACCCACTGGTCAGGTAATGTTTATCCAGTTCGTCCTGTAACTTTACGTGTTATTTGAGCGTTACCAATGTGTAGTTAAGTTTGACACTAGATATGGGAACCGAACCGAACCCGAACACAGAACTCAAACAGTGCTGGCAGCAGAACAGAGTCAAACCCGAACTCTGCTGATGACAGAACTCGAACTTCAAAATGTGTATATATATACAAGAACTTCAAAATGTATATATATATATTTATATATTTATATATATACAAGCTACATTGCCCGGTGTTGCCCGGGTGAAAAAAAAAGGACTGTATGAGGTGCAGAATTTTTTTTTATAAACTACAATTAAAAGAAATCTAATATTTAAATTATTATATTTTATTTTACTGAAGACTTTTAGGAAAGTAATTTAAAATAAATATTGTAATCGGGTAAAAAGTATTTTTATAAAAGAAAAATCTAAATTGCCGTAGATTTATAATTCATTTTGTTTCTAAATGTATGAAAACAAAAAGGTAGACAAAGAAGGTATAGCCTATCTGGAGGGTAGCCCGCATATCAATCCGCTACGTTAACCACTGAGCTAGCGAAGACACATGATCAATGTGAAAAATTATTAGACAGTATATAGGCCTAGGCCTAAATAGGTCAGTGACACACGTGTTTTCAAATTGACCAATGGGGATCCGTGGGGACACAAACACGATCTTTATATATATATATATATAGATGTATGCTTCTTTATTCACAAGTAAACTAAAAACTTCTCAACAAAAGTTAATTCAAAGCCACCAAGACTTTTACCAGTGACTGAACATTTTTCGTCTGAAATCAAGCGTAAAAATACAGTCAACACAACAGTGGGATGGCAAGTGGGTTATAGGTACTGTGGGGGGGGGGGGGGGAGTAATTGGGGGAGAGGGCTCTGTTAACGGATATAAGAGCACATAGAAAAGAATTGTTAAGTGCAAAAGCTGTGTGTGTCCGTGTATGTGTCTGTGTGTGTATCTATGTTTATATTTATGTTGAAGTCTTTGCTTAAATCTATGTCACCGTTGTGTTCTTTGTCCGTGATTGCGTCTGTGTTCATGATTGCTTTTTTTTTTTTTTTTTTTTTTTTTTTTTTTTTTTCAATAGGCCTAACAAGGTCATAAAAGCTAAAATGATATCCCACATTAGTTAGAATTTACTAGAATTTTGAATCCTCTGTATGGGATCCATCCACAAAAGAAAACGACTTTTAAAAAAAAACTTGAATGAACCCATGAAAGAGCCACAACGTTCATTACATGTTAATATTCACGATCAATAAGTTTAACAACCATTTGCGTAACCAGTAACTTAACCATAATTTAAAACACTAATAGAAACCCAGGACTAGACTTAAACCGCGGATGAGCGTAAGACCCAATAATCTTCTCTATAGACGGAGCGTCTGTAATTACTAAAAATCAAAGATTTTTTTTTTAAACAAGATGGTAGCCTCCACTATATTATACCTTTTAAAAAATTACATTCTAAATGTTTTATGCACTTATTTTAGTATTACTGTAAGACCATTGTATGCAGTTTAAAATTGTTCTTAAATTTGGCTTTTGAAAGAAATGTTGTTGAATATAATTCGTCATTGTTCTGTATAGCCGTCTACTGAGTCAGAGCTGTTGTTATTTTTATTTAATTTAATTCTTTAAAAAAATTAATACACATTGTGCCTCATACCATTCTTTTAGAAAATTAAACAAAAATGGTAAACTTTGAAATGTTGACATTTAATTTGTTTACGTTTCAACTATTGATAGATAAATTAGATAACATTTATTGTTTTTTTCAATACCCTATTCAAAAGTGCACTGGGGTCAGAATTTACCTGATTTTGCCCCCCCCCCTTTTTGGGCTTATCGTGCTCTTTGTCCTTTTTTGTCCTATTTAAGTACTATATCTCACACTACTTACACTATTTGCACTCCCCTCTACCTCAGCGACCCACAGTGTTGGCCGACCTCCCTCCCACAACTTGACATTCTAGCTACACCACTGGTCACAAGAATAGTTAAATGACTATATCTAGAAATACTAATAATAATATAGGTAGCCTAGAAGAAAAAAAGGCCAAAAAGCAAAATTGTAACAATATATAACGCTTAAAATTTTGATATTAAAAATACAACAAAAAAATCTTATACAATTCTCAGACGAAGAGATAACAAAAAATTCTTATGCCATATGTACACGAAAAAACCCTTGTACGTTATCTGTCTTCACGAGTGGCATTCGGGTAAGGAATGGGTCGCTCTAACAAACCAGGAAAACCAACAACGTAACTTCGTTTATAACCAAGATTTAAAATAACGTAGGATTCTATAGACGTAGAAGACACTTCTGTATGCATGGGACTTATAGTCTGGCGAAGTGTATAGTGTGTACATCACCATTACGCTTACGTTAAGTGCACACCGGTGGGCTAACGAATGGGGAGCAGCCCCTGTTGGGCGTCCGATGGAGAGGAAGCAATGAGCGCAACAGTCCGTCTAAAACTAGCCCTGGGGACTGGATGTCCAGACCTATAGTCTGGGATTCTGTGCTACCGGTCAACAGTGCAGGTATACGAGTGAACCACCACACGTTAATGATCCAAGGGTAATTCCGAAGGTGGGGAAGTGAAGTATAGTGCACGTACTGCGGAGACCGTACCCATGTTTCGCGACACTGCCTCAACGGCATGCCTTGGACTGGCTAGTCTCGGGCAGGATATTGGTATCATTACTCCCCCCCCCCCTTCCTCCCACACCCCTCCTTTAAAAAAACAACACAATTACATGCCAGGAGCCCCCATCTCTCTCTACCACGTCCCGGTGTCTCGGCAGTGCAATGGGGTGTTAGTGTTTCGCCCCCGTGTCAAATTGTCAATGTAATGTCAATACGTAACCGCCATTCATGACATTATTGGCTGCAACTGCTTACGTTCACCACCAAAGTATGCGCGTGTCAGGTCTATGTCAATATGTGCGCAGACGTTCGCCCAGGGTGTCGTTCTCAAACCCCTCCTCCCCCCCCCCCTTTTTTTTTCCCTCCTCCTGGGGATGCTCTTGAATAGGTTTTGATATTCTTACGTGGGCGTAACGTAAGGGCACTTTTCGCCCATCCTCTCCCCCTCTCCTTATCTCCTCAGCAACCTCAAATTGTGTGTGTTTGTGTGCGAATCCTGTTGTAGAGGGAGGCGGTAGCGAGAGGGTTAAGTAGTTCTCGGGGAATGCATTTTGTTAAACCGATACAACTCCTTTGCAAAAAAAAGTCAGCGAGATGCCGAATGACAAAAGCACATTTTTTTCTGTTTGAAAGTTTTCTCGTGTACACAACTAGGATTCATCGTCACCAAAAAGTTTTATTTGGGGGGAGGAGGTAAAGAGGAGGGCATGGGCTTCGGAAAGGGTGAGCGGTGCCCACACCATGTTCATGAAATGTATTTCCAAAGTGTATAATAATGCTGAAATCTATTAGCCCGGTATCCTCCATTGTAAAACTAGCATACATAGTCAAGGAAAGATATGAGTTAGACTTAGGCTATTTGAGGCGTCTTTATAATACTGTAGTAGGGACAAGTTGGTCTAGTTTAGCGGCAGCGCGATTGGCTAACGTTGGGAAAATACCGGGTTCGAATCCTGGTTAAGGCTAAAAAAAATATATATCTAAGTCTGGAGTGGTGTTCCGTTAGTCTACCCAGCTCTAATGGGTTAACATACATAGATATTTTGTGAAACGTAAAGGCAGGTGGGCATTGTGCTGGCTACGACATGGTTACTCAACATTCTTTTTGTTAGAATACTGTACTAGAACTGTAGCCCCACTTTCGAAATATATAACAGTTTATCAAGAATACATTTTATCAATATATTTATTGTAGCTCTTGAAGTTGGCATGCAACGATACCTTTACAAACAGAGATATGGGGGGAGGGGCTATATGTTATATTTAAAAATATGGATGGATCTGAGGGTAAGAGCTAGACACCTGGAAGCTTACAGAGAAAAGTAAGAGCTCATCAATATATATATGTATGTATATATATATATAGGCTATATATACGCAGCTAACTGATTCAAGCATTATTATACACTAGGACATTTATTGATATGATATAACCTGAAGAAAGCAGACATCAATGCGTCGAGACGAAACTGGAGACTGGGAAACTGGACCAAGTCCGAGATGCTTGTAGAGCTCTTTTTATTTTTTGTTTGGCATTGTCTCTGTCTCAGACGAGGGGGGAAGGCCAATGAGAGAGATGATATTACTTTTCTTTTACATATATCTTGATTGGAGGGGGTAGGGTGTAGGAGCTAGCTCTCCCCCTCCCCATCTCTTTCTTTTACCGGCACGAGAAAGCACGGGACACTATAGAGCTAATTTATTTAGTACTAAAAGAATAATAACATTAAAAAGACAGATCGATTTCCCCCCTTCGGATTGCATAGGGATCTTGTTCACGAGTGTCTATGGCCGCGACATGTTTAGAGATTGTGAAGCCAGCACCACGCCCCCAGCCATATTTACCTATCCTTAACTTTATGCCAGGTACCCATCAGAGACCTGGTAGACTCATCGACATCCTCCAGACTCCAGACATGGGGGAACAAAGCCATTGCCTTCAGCAGAATTCGAACCCAGGAGCTTCAATACGCTAGCCGAAAGCGCTGCCGTTAAGACACGTTGCCCCATAAGAGAAAGAGTGTTATTTAAAAAAAAAAACAGTTTTACTTACGATCCAGGCACCAGGTGCGATTCCTCCGGTCGATGACCTGCCGCGTAGGGGCCCTCTTGAGGGGCAACCCACGCAGATGAGCTGTTCGTGTCCTGGGCCGCGGCGCTGGCAAGATGATATCCGAAAAGCAAGACCAGCCCAAGCATAAACCTGGCGGGCGTCCACCACGAAGTCTTGGCGTGCGGCCCGCAAGATGTGCGGAACTGACGATGTCCGAGAATCTGAGCAACTTGTTTATGTTTATCCTCGCTGAAGAAATTATGATGATCACCACGTGACCGCCCGTCCTGTCCAATCGTTTTCATTGTAATTTGTTTGTATTTATAATTTAAGACTAATGTCTAAAAGCAAATTTAAGTCTGCAATTCACACCACTCAGAGCACAATTGCTGATTTCTTTATATTTATAAAATAAAATAATAAAAAATTCACGGTTTTCGTTAAGTAAGCCTATACACCATTACGTGGCGCACACAGAATTAAATTTCCTTCAAAAGAAGTTGCACAGCCACAATCCTATACAGCACACATCGTTCGAAAAATTATATGGAGCTTTGTGTTATAACAAATTTATAAGATGGTGGTTTTTCTTTTACATTTTCTGTTCCATAGACTAGTTTGCATAATTTAATATTAGATCTAGTAGCCTATTATCCCAGTTATATCGCACTGCTAATCGCACTGTTATATCGCACTGCGCTGTGTTGTTTTTTTGTATACCATAAATGTATTTAATTTTTGTGTAATGGTTAAAATTCACGAGGGGCCGTCCATAAATGACGTCCCACACATATGTAACGAGGGTGGAGGGGGAGGTATAAAGCAATGTCAATGTGACGAAGAAAATAAAACTGTGCCTCTTTAAATGAAATGTCCACATTAAAAAGTTTATCCTTTATTAACTACAGTAATCATTCTGTTAATTGTAATAATTATACCACAATCACATTACAAGTGAGTTGAAACGTGCTCATTTTGAAATTCGAGATTACATGGATCTATTGGGTCAGACTGGATTTTTTTGTGTGGTTATTTAAGCGAAAAGGTTGCAGAGTGTTTTTTTTTTTGGACAAAATATTGAAAATGGGGTCTGTTTTCTTTCGGACAATGGGGTGACGGGGTAAAATTAGTTTAAAAAAAAAAGTTCGCGTGACGTTATTTATGGATGGCCCCTAGGTAAAGTGCATAAGTGACAGGAAAGATCAAGGTCATACAAATCTGACGGATACTGGAAATGAAAATTTGTGAACGGATTCTCACTTGTCCACGCTATCCCTTGGTGTGTCGATGACATCTATTACCTCGCGTGTCGCCAACTCCCCAAACACCACCACCCACCCCTTAACCCTCCGTTCCGGGCGTTTAATTAAACTATCCACTATGTAATCGTCGCCAGAGCAGGAGGGGGTGGGAGGCTCCCCCAGGTAAGGGCGCCTCCCCCCTCCAATTACTTGGCCAGGTAAAGCCGATGGCAAATTATTCTTTATTCAAGTGTCACCGGTCGTGATGCTAACTGCTTAGTCTATTGCTGCTCCCCCCCACGGCCCCCCTCACCACAATGACACTCAACTGTATACTACACTACAGTGGGATGGGCATGAGGAGGGGCTTGCGATGAATGGGCAACATGAGGAAGGTGAGCCTAGTAGGAGTAATAGCCCCGGGGGGAGGGTGGGGGAAGGGAGGGAGTATTCATTGGAAAGAAGACAAAAAGTACACAACCGGAGACTCGACCACCCAGTAACACTATATATGGTAATACAAACCCCTCAGAGGCGTAGCTAGGATATCTTGCGCCCAGGGGAAACGAATTATAAAATTGGCACCCCCACCCCCCCTCC
Organism: Anisus vortex; assembly: GCA_949126835.1. Lineage (NCBI taxonomy): Eukaryota > Metazoa > Mollusca > Gastropoda > Planorbidae > Anisus > Anisus vortex. The sequence goes on along the minus strand of OX421507.1, from coordinate 8,077,433 downwards.
CAATGTCATCAACTTTTTTCAAAATTTAACGGTGTGCGTTTCATCATATTGGCACCGAGGAGGCATTATTATCTGCCCTCCTCCCACTCCCGGTCATAGATAGCTACGCCTCTGCAAACCCTGAAGAGAAAGCGGGAAAAATTATGCTAAGGTAACTGGAGAAGTGATTTGGGCGCGTCTCCTTGGGGGAGGAGGCGAGAACGATAAAATTAATTATCACAATGCAAAAATGGTGCTTTGCTTGTTACTGCTTTTTTTTTTTTTTTTTTTTTTTTTACTGCTAAGCACTAGATCATAGGTTCTCAACCTTTTTCGGCTCACCGCCCCCTTTTACATTTTTTTTCCGCTCACCGCCCCCCAACTTAATTTTTGCGGAAACATATGTTAATTAAAGGGAGATAATGAACCCTTTTCATTTTAGGTAATATTTCAATTAGGTTTTTTTTTTAAATAAAAAACTGAATGGCTTGCATTTATAACTTTAATATGATATGACATAACTGTAAAAATTATTAGAAAATTGTATAAATATTATATAACTAAAGAATTTATATGAATATTTTCAAGCATTTTAATAACTACCCAGTTTGTATAATTACTATGTATCTATACCGCTCAGTTATTGTGGTTACCTCTTTATAAAGGATTCAAACGCATTAAAGGACATCTCAGTAAAATTAGTAATATTAGCCGATGTTAAGGCGACAGTCCGGTGAACCAACCATAACATATTGCGGCCGCATAACATATTTGCCAAGTAGGCCTACTAACCCCTACTTCATCGAAAAGTCATTGCGATTCTTATTTGTTCAATAATATGTATGCCTACTGTTTGGGGATATCAGATATTTAGTAGCACTTGCGTTTACATCATATTTCATCCAAAAACTAATCGATTCAAATAGCTGAGTTGTTGAAATTATAGCAGATACGTATGTACCGCCCACTTGCCCTTCATCGCCCCCCAATCGCCCCCGGGAATGTTATCGCCCCCCTAAAGCCTCTCATCGCCCCCTGGGGGGCGATATCGCCCCCGTTGAGAACCTATGCACTAGATGGTTGGTATCTGGTCTTAAAACCCATTAAATATGGGCGCCCAGTAATCCACCCGGAAAACACGGGACAAATATAGAGTCTAGCTAGGCTAAAGAACTCCGGCGACCTAAGAGATGACCGGCATGAATAGTAATAATAATTCCGTTCAGATTTCAGCTGCACCCGAGATCATTTGTGAGTAAAGTTAAACCACTGGCTACACAGATTTCAGTTGCACCCGAGATCATTTGTGAGTAAAGTTAAACCACTGGCTACACATTCCGTAATAAAATAGTCAATTTCTAGTACCGTTCATAGATTACAAGGCGCTGTAATTCCCAAAATTACTTGGGCTAAAACTCAAATTGATAGCATTTATGACTTCTTTTTATAACTCTATGGTCGCGACCCATGAATTGAGAACCCCCCGGCTTATTGTACAACGTTGGAAAGTAGTGACCGTCTCTACGCCCACGGCTTATCCGGTAATCTTTCGGCTTTTATATCCCCCATCAATAGCAGGGACCAGTGCTTGTATATAGAATTTTAAAAAAAAACAGGTCCCGGAAAAGCCAGTGACTGACCATATGCTGGGTCAACCGGGGAGGGAGGAAGTGGGCTATAAACTTTGATTACCAGGATCGTTTGACCACTGGACACTGGTCTGTTTTATGGTACATTGAGGACAGCGAGATAAAAAAAAAAGCTCGTTGAAGTCAACTTTCTATGGCCATAATTCTCCCTCGGTACGACTCAAAGATGTAAGGAACGAGACTGTTGGATTGTAAGTTACCTATTAAACGCGAGCAGGGAAGCGAGGGTCGAAAAGGTTTGTCTGGAACATTAAAATGTCTTCACCTTAACCTAACATCGCGAAAATTTGGCAGACAAGCATATTTTACTCTACTAGTGTAGGGTGTTTATACAACTCTAACAAAAGTTTTAAAAGAGATGTGTGAAAGCTTATACATAAATATAGATATATAGATAGATACAAAAAGATGTACCTTGTATTTTTTTAAATAATTCGGTCTAATGTCTAATGCATGGGATATATATATCTTTCAGTCTGTCTCTTGTCAGTTTGTCTAGTACTCTGCATATCTTTCTATTCATCAACATTTCATTTCTACCTTTCTTCCTTTAACTGTTGTTTGAACAACGTCCTAAAGAAAAACTATAACTTCACTTCAGCGTTAGACATTCTGTTGACTAATAACTTCAGTATAACCAATACAGTACTCGACATTAAAAGGGAGGCAAATGCACTACAATCAAACTATTAACACTAAGCACTTCCCTCCAATCCTGTGCTTTGAACTATTGTGTATTTTAAAAATTAAAAAAACAACTAAAAATGCAGAATTTTATTAGACGACTTATATCCTAACAATTACGATCAATTTTCGTTTTACCTTTGCTTTATTACAATGGATACCTTCGTGGTAAAATTTGCAGATTTATATTAATTCATTGAGAAATCACTAAAGTAAAAATGTAGATGTCTGTCTTACCAGTGTAAGAAATTGTTGGGTAGGCCTACGTGTTTAGTAATTTTCAAAAATCTGTGTAAATTATGATCCTATGCTGGAAGAACAAGACTACACCACTGTTAATACGTACATTTCTTATTTCAAGGTAGAAGGGATTTTCATTACACAATGCACCGAAACTTTTCCCACCTAAATCATGGTCTCTTAACTGCCTCTGTGGTTATATTACAACCTTTGTTATTCAATACGAATAAACCAGACGTTATAAAAGAAGCGTTACCTATCACTGAGTTTTACGTTGTTGTATTATTATCCAGAGCTAGGTAGTTATCGTTGAAAAGGTTGAGAACCGTTGGTTCAAGAAGTGGATAAAAATTCCACAGTTTATAATGTACACATAGTTATAGTTTTTGCAGGCTCAGTTTTTCTTTTCTAAATCTTTATTGGATCGACTCACCGGTGTTTGTTGTGTCTCTGGAAAATAGGCAGGGTAATAAAAAGTGGGCTGTCGGTCTTGTCTACAGACTGTTACAATAACTAAAGCATTAATAGGTATATTGTTAAAATATTTTAGTACAATAAAAAAAAATTAAGATTGCTAAAAGTAAGCACAGAAAAATATGCTTAAAGGTTTTGCTTATTTTACGCTATATTCTATAATTCTATTAGTACCATGAAATGGAGACCATTTTTAATGTACAGGTAAAAACGGTTTTGGCCCTCGCTACCCTGCTCGCGTTTTAAAGCAATTTTACTTAGGCGACGAAGGTGTAAGCATAATGATAAAACAAACAACAAAAAAAAAACAAGTAAAAAAGGAGTCTATTGAAAATATCCGTATTCTCCGTGGCCCGAAAAAAAAATCGAACAATTTACACAGTAAGAAAGTAAGTAAAGTATTCCGTCGTACCAAGTAATTGATCCATAAGGCCGGTGAAGCAGCGTTTGCCAGTTTCTGTGGCTACAGTGTACTAGGGAAGTGTGTGGCCAGCACAATGCCCAGCCTCCTTTACTTTACTAATGCCACTCTATCGAGTATCCGTTAGAGCTGGACGGAGTCAGGGAACCCCCCCCCCCCGGGACCCGGGAACAAATACTAGTGTTCACAGGGATTTGAACCCAGGACCTTGGGCGGTATCCTACACCAGTCAAACGCACCGCGCCCTATTAATTTAAACTGGAGGAGCCTTAATGACCGACCTTGGATAGACCAAAAATACACCTGCACAGGTGTGTCGATGCATTTGATTAGTGTTCTAAACGTAAAGTACCATTAGGACCAAATTTATCATAGGGCCGGTGAGTCAGCGTTCACCAGTTTCTATGGGATAGTGTGGCCAGCACAATATGCCCAGCCGCCTTCACTTTACCCCCAATTAAATTCAGGTACCCATCAGAACTGGTTAGATTCAGGGACACCCTCCAGCCCCGGGAACAAATCCTAGTCTTCACCAGGATTCGAACCCAGAACATTCCGTACACCAGCCGAACGCGCTGCCTCTCGTAAATGTCACCGTGCCCAATTTGATTGATGGCGTATTTGAATAATTTTTTGTAAGAGTATGGCGTAGGCTATTTGAAGAATTTTTTGTAAGAGTATGGCGTAGGCTATTTGAAGAATTTTTTGTAAGAGTATGGCGTAGGCTATTTGAAGAATTATTTGTAAGAGTATGGCGTAGGCTATTCGAAGAATTATTTCTAAGAGTATGGCGTAGGCTATTCGAAGAATTATTTCTAAGAGTATGGCGTAGGCTATTTGAAGAATTATTTGTAAGAGTATGGCGTAGGCTATTTGAAGAATTATTTGTAAGAGTATGGCGTAGGCTATTCGAAGAATTATTTGTAAGAGTATGACGTAGACTATTTGAAGAATTATTTGTAAGAGTATGACGTAGACTATTTGAAGAATTATTTGTAAGAGTATGACGTAGACTATTTGAAGAATTATTTGTAAGAGTCGTAGGCTATTTGAAGAATTATTTGTAAGAATATCAGAAGCAACCATAGGACCATAGGTGACAGTGGAAACCTACCTGCGAGAGGACCAAGTGCAAAAATACAACATTCTCTATATTAAAAAAAATTATCTTCAGTTACAAAAAAATAAAAATAATATAAGTGTGTGTGTGAGAGAGAGCGAGAGCGAGAGGTGGGGGGGGGGGCAGGATGCTCCCTGACTTTTACCATTACTTCCCCCCCATATACACACACACACTTTGTAATCCTATTCCTATTATACAAAAAAGGCCAACACATTTAATCCATGCAGATAGATCTATAACTCCACCTGAGATAGCGAACAGTGATTTATGAGTAAACGGTAAGAAACAACACTCAGGGAACTTTTACCTGTAGGCTACCTGTAAGGAAAGTATCCCGTCGGACCAAATTGATCCATAGGGCCGGGCGTTGACCAGTTTCTGTGGCCACGGCATACTATGGGGATTGTGTGGTCAACACAATGGCCAGCTGCCTTTACCTTTACCCCCAACTAATGTCAGGCACCCATCAGAGCTGGGTAGACTCAGTGACACCCTCTAGTCCCGGGGAACATATCCTATCCTTTCCCGAGATTCGAACCCAGGACATTCGGTACGCCAGTCGAACGCGCTGCCGCTCGACCCACCCCTTTTTATCTGACTACTAACTATTCAGTCAGCATTTTGAATCTTTGTCATATCAGAATTAAAAGAATTAAAATTAAGTTCAAACTCTCACAATTCATCTATTATTATTAACTACTATGATTATTATGTATAAACTATAAACGGCTAGACCGCAGGCCATATTTCACATCACTGTGGATATTAAGCCTGATCCAAGATCGGTCAGCCCTCGCATTATATATATAAAGACTAATCATGATAAATAACGTTAAAAAAAGGGATCGTATAAAGTGCATCGAGGGGTTAGCATCGATAATAATCTAGATCTATTTAAGCAAATACGTATTACTAACTATTCAGTATTGGATCGGCACGTTTAGACCTATAGGCCTATATAACAATACAAAGTCAATGTGCCTTTTCAATGGTCATAAGTCATAAGTCATATGTCAACATAATCCGTTTAATGCATGGATATAGCCTGAGATAGGCCTACTGATATAGGTCCAGTATTAGTAGTATATTACATATTGATATACAATCAGCAATGCGATTCAATCAGCTCTTACCCTTGGAATTGTATAACACTATATCTATATCGAATATTATATCAATTTATGTATGAATGTATCCAACTGAACTTACTATATTAAATATAAAGATATATCCACAGAAAAACAAAAAGAAAACAAACCACGCTGTGCAATACTATAAATAAAAATGTTCTCCTTCCTCGCCCACAGTTTGTGGGATCGTGTTGTCATACGACTCCAGGTAAAAACCAAAATTTTTTCGCTATGACAGCAATGAATTGAATTCACACGAAGAAAAATCAAAACACCAGAATAACACACGTATATAAACCCACACACTTAGAGCTTACTGCTTCTTCGACATAGGTCAGCTTGTCCAATATTTGGAGGAAAACCAACAATTAAATGCAAGCACTTGTTGTAGTAGAAGAAATTAGAACGGTAAATATATCCAACTCATGAAAGACAGGTAGAATGGCCTATTGCTAATTTAAAAAATAAAAAAAGGTTTTTGCTTCTGCTGGGATACAACACGAGTATGTCACAGTTGCGGCCCCTTGTTAGGTCTGTCTCTTCCCGAAGTTACCCCCGAAAAAAAAAAGAAAGGGGGGTGGAAAGGGGGCAAGGGGAGTAGAATGTCGTTTTTTTTTTCATTTTTACAATTTTTCGTCTGCTACGCCGAGACGCCGACGAGGGGTCCACGAGACGTATACGATTTGGGACCGTGACGAAACGCTATGTGGCTTTCTGCCAATGCGGTGATCGTAAATAGGTGGTATTAGTATAAACAATAAATGAGTTGAGAAATACGGCGTTTGGCATAGACATAGTTATATAGTCTAGTTCAGAGGTCGGCAACTTTTTGCGAACAGTGTGCCAAACTAGGATTCCAAAATCATTCTGCATGCCAAAAAGTCAACCTGTTCTATTATAGGCTACTTAAAAAATATATATATATTTATAGGACAATCATTTAACTCCGTAGCAAGATCATGGCAAAAGCAAAGCAGATTTATAGAGAAAATATTAAAAGCGTTTTATATTTAATAAAAAAAAATAATAAGGTGTTTGTGATTATCATCCTTTTTAAAAAAAATATCAATTTAATATTTTATTAGTCAACTTAACTTTCACATTTATGGTAATCATTGTCTCAATATTATTTTGGTGCTCAAGATAAAGATCTAACACTTAGTAATATTAATTATATTGTGATCTCAGTATACTGAGATGTCCTTTTAATTAATGTATTTAAAGTATGGTAGAGTGGTACAATACTATTGTTAAGCGGTATAGATACGTTGTAATCAAACAAACTGGGTACTTAATGTAATGTTTGAAAATATACATATAAATTCTTTAGTCATAAAATATTTATACAATTTTAAAATAATATTCTTTTCTAAAGTTTGTTCATTTTAAAGTTATACATTGTAAGCCATTAATTCTTTTATCAAAGAAATAAAAAGGAACATACTAAAATTATTAGCGAAAATAAAATGCTGAAATTATCTCCCTTTAACTTTAAGAGAAAAAAAATTGATTCATTAGTGATGCCAAACAAGATATGTTTTGTAATATAAAAAAAAAAATATTACTGAATTATTTTTATTTCTTAATAAGTGTCCAGTGGACCTTGGAAATACAAGTTCAACTCACTGAAATATGTCGCTATGTCATTCAGAAACTTCGGCTTCAACAGTCAGTTTTCCACATTCAGAACCAGAAAATGTTGTTGTTTTTTCATCAATCTTGGAGATCTCTCGCGTGCCATTGAAAATCGACCTGCGTGCCAAGTTTGGCACGCGTGCCTTAGGTTGCCGACCTCTGGTCCAGTTTACCATGTTGTTGATACTTGTTAAAATATATGACAAGTGACAGTGAATGGGTGTCCAGGACATTTAAACAACCTAGATCTATACAAACAAAGTTTGGCAAATAAATTCTTTTAATTAATATATATATAAATATAGATTTTTTTTTGTGTGTTTTTTTTTTTTTTTTTTTTTTTTTGCGAACATTTTTTTTTTTTATTTTTTTTTTTTGTCATTCAAATGTTAAGTAATAGGCCTAATATACATGCAAAAGTAGTAAAAAGACACATAATAATACGTATAAAAAATATCACTGGAAATCAAAATAAACGTATTGACTAGTCTATATTTTATAGAGAGAAACGCATGATTAAATCAAAAGGTAACACAATTATTATGGTGTTTATATTCATTTTTTATTTGTTGTTATGCTTTAGCCATCTGAGATCTGAAGATTTGTTGCCATTGTAAAAAAAAAAAAAAGAGAATTTAATACTTAATACGTGCTCCTAGGCAGGCAAAGGAAAGTATCACCGAAAACATGAATGCTGTGGTGATATGATGCTGTCGATAGTTATAAACAAAACAAACATGAAAGAAACGCACGAACTAAATTGTACTTAAAATAATATAATGTTGTTTCTATGCATTTTCTTATGGATTTAACATTATGAGCAAAAGAGTAAAAACAAACTAAACACAAAAAAAAGCACGATTTATCGTGTATGTTCAATAGGGATTTACCAATGAGCACCAAACAGTGTAAAATAAAGAACTGTTGATAACTGATTTTTTGTGGGGTGAGCGTTGTTACTGAAAATTTGATATATATGTAGTGTCGCCCAGGATTTGACTTCTATGTACCAAGTTTCAGATCGATATTATTCGCTAAAGATTTTTGAAAACAAATTGTTTTTCATCATCAGACCCCTGACCTTTGTGATCGTTGTAGGGAGAAAATGGACACCCCAGCAGTCATCTTTGTCCATTTTTGCCTATCTTGAACGGCTGTCAATAGTTCAGTCATCTACAGCCCTGTCCAATATTTTATATTGTCGAACCAGCATTTCCGACGTCCATCTTCTACAGCGCCTTGGAGAATGGTTTTCGGTAGGTTTTTATGCCGCAACATCTGACCGAACCATTTCAGTTTGCGCCGAGTGATTGTTGCCATAATGGTTTCTTGAGTTCCCGCAATTATTCTTTCCCAGACATACCCATTATTCCTTTTGTTCTAGGTAGAACATTCGAATGATTTTTCTCATGCATTTATTTTCGAATATTTTCAGTTGCTGATAGCACCGTCCAGGTCTCACATCCATACAGAACAATGGTTTTCACAAGGGCTCTGTAATGCCTAAGCTTTGTTGGAAGACTAATGCTTTTGCTGGACCAGATTCTGTTAGGTCTAGCCATTGTCATTTTTATTGGTTAGAAACTGCATGTTATTGTTAAAGTATGCCTACATTTAATTGTCCTAATGCTAGTATGCACTAACATGGTCAAAGGGGAATGACTCAGGAAAGTCAATAGTATAGTACAAGAGTTATGGGCATTGGGAAGATAGTGAATGTCACAATCTAGTTTGTTCTACTGCGTCGTAGCTTTATAAAGAATGCTTTGCACGTTTTTCATGTGAGGCTTGCTTGACTGGGCAAGGCTGATCACGGGGTAAAAAGACCGGAGGAAAGTCAGTCGACTCAAATATCTAGAAGCGTATAGACGCATACGTTAGACTCGGAATTATACTACATTTTATCAGAATACTAATTCATTTCTTGGACTTATATTATATTATATGATTCATTGGATATTACATGTGATTGTTGGATGTACTGTGAATAATGTATTGTGAGTAATAATAAATAGATATATATTGCTGCGAAGATTTGAATTATCAAGTGTGTTAAACGTACTGTGAAAATAATATTAAAAAAACATTTAACTCAATCAACTCAATCAACTCATGATTCTATTAGCCTACGAAGAACACTAATAATTAAAATAGAATCAATAACAGTGGTGGCAGCCTGGTAAAAAGAAGAGATTATGGTGCAGCGAGTGCTGGCGATTGAAAAAATCATTATCGAGTCGTAAATTTGACATTTTTATAAACCATACCATATGGTCTGAGCAGCATACCAGTTTTTAACTGAAGTCTGAGTCCGACATAAATAAATATACTAATTTTTCATCTGAGCAACATATTAGCTCTATGATTTCAAGAGAAAATTCATGGATTGAATTTTTCTTAATGTAGTACAAATGGATAAAAAAATGTACTAATATATCTAAAGGAATACACCGGACAAAATTTTCGGAACCGGATGTAAAGTTAAAAAATATCATGTTGACAACTAATAAATATTCAATGTGGTTTATTATCGTCATCGGAATGTAATGAACTGTTGCAGGTTGGTGAACATTAATAACGAAACTCTTCCTGTCGTAACTAAATTCGTGATATTGACATGTTCTCTACATGTTGAAGCCTAAGACTACCAATACTCGTTTCAATCCTGAACTATCTGATGTGCTTACCGAATCTGAAGTGTACCGAAACTATTAACTATCTGATGTGCTTACCGAATCTGAAGTGTACCGAAACTATCTGATGTGCTTACCGAATCTGAAGTGTACCGAAACTATCTGATGTGCTTACCGAAACTATACCGAATCTGAATTTAAGAAAAACTATTGACTTTAAAGTTAAATATTAATATGTGTACCAAAAGACTTTTGACATTTATAATGGTATACATTTTTTAATTCTGGGTTTTATTTAACCTAAATCTGGATTATTCTCAAGAAACTTCAAATTATTGTGATTTCATATTGGATTATTAATTAAGTAATTGTGTATTTCGAACAAGGATTTACAAACACTTTAATTACTTCATATTTTCTCAAACTTAATAATCCTAATGTTTATTATTATGCATGTCTACATTTCATATTGCTATATGTATTAATGGGCTTGGAGGTGGTAGTTTAGCATATATCTCTCAATTTCTAAATCTTACTCTGTCTGTACTCTACTTCTGTTTCTTACAGAGAGATACATGTTAAATGATTCTTTGATAGGGTATAGGGTTCCACGCACAGTTTTTAAAATACTAATTGATAGCTCGTTAACTTGACTTATTAAAAAAAAACACAATTAAATTACAGTAAAACATAGTCTACATCTTTCAGATGTTCTTCATCGGAAGTGTTTTGTTTTTTTGTTTTGTAAGCACAGAAATGAGACTAACTTCTTATCGTTTGCTGCACGTCAACAAATCTCCTATTAGCTATTCATTGACTTTTGGGTTTGTGTGTGTCCATAGCCATAAGAAACCTTTTGCAATTCACAGCCTAGTGCTTAATTGATTTCACGGCCACGTGTAACTAAATCGGCCCTCATAAACTTGTTTGCCAAACCCCGAGTTAATACGCTCGCGTTGTGATGAAACGTAATGACGTAATTTAGTGACGTAACACAGTCGTCAGTACCTCATGTATGCGATGCCAAACTAGAACGAGTTCTTGTAATCTATAAAACTATCGTGTTTAGACAGGCATTCTATAACTTTTGAAGACTGTGAACAGATCCTAGGGTGTTGGAATTTCATAGAGCGAATCCGGACGAATAGGAAATCACGACACTCGGTACTTTGAATAGCTCAATGTTAAGCAGAGGCGTAACTAGAACTATGTGTATGTCTCTCAGAGTAGGGATTCGATGCCCAATCCACATTTCAAATCATTTGATCATTTTGCCAGGAAACAGTGATGGTCGCAGTCTATATAATTAGCTTCTACAGATTTATTTATTTTTGAAAACCTTAGAAAAACATAAATATAATGAGTAAATTGCTGCATTTAAAATATAAAAAAAAACTAAGGAAATAATTTCTGAATGCGAAATTAGTTAAAATACACAAGGCTTTAAATTCTAGCCTAGAATTACAATACTATTTTCAGACAAGACACTCACAGTGATATAGAGAGTACAAATAAACACAACATATTTTCTTATATTCCATATACAAGGAAACGTTCAAATACAAAAGAACGAAATCATCTTCTAGAGCACACTGAGCATGCTAAAATAGCATGGATAGAAGCGCAATATAAATAACCATTATTATTATAGTTTTCTTTCTTCCAAAGTGCCGATTCGACATGGAATGGGTTACATTACCTAGTGGGCAAGACTAACAATTTAACCTTGAAATGCAACACTTGTAAAAGTCCTTCAGATAATTGTAGGATGGAATTAATGAACCCCTAGTAATCTAGCATATACGATTTAAGGAGATGATAATAACCGCTGTTCGTTTAGAGAGAGCCGTCTACAATAGGTTCTTTTTTTCTAAGCTCTCAAATATGCATTATAGCCATTTAAAAAACACTGAAGTCTGTGGAACAGTCGCGCAACCTGCTGCAAAGGATCGCTTTATCAAATAAGTATACACATAGCATAGGCCTAGGCCTCGACCTACTGCCCCTACTTACTAATAAGCTTAACCATAAATATTTGGATTACCTTTTTTTTCTCTATTTTTTTGTTACACAATATAGTTTACTGGAGCTACTGCTAACATGTGGATTATATTTCTTTTTTAAAACTTTTTTTACTCTTCGACAACGCCGAAATGTAGTGCTTTTTTTTTTATAATGGCTTTAACAGAAATTTGCCCCCCCCCCCCCCAGAATTCCAAATTCACAGCAACGTGTGAAAGCCACCTAAACATTATTTCTCGACTACGCGGAGGTTCCAGCAGTGTATCACCTACCTGCGGATGCACAAAGTGCCTGTGACAAGGGTGCGAAAAGGGGGGGGGGGGAATGTGGGATTGAGCCGACTTGGGAGGAGGGCGTCGGTGTAGTGGGCGTTAGCGAGAGAGGGAAGCAGAGTGGTGGATGAGGGGGGCCACGAGGTGATGGGGGGAGTCAGTAAATCAGTTAGAGTGTGGGCCGTAAACACGCCGTGTCCAACAACTAACTAACAATGAATTTATGACACTAATCTGACCAGTCCCCCCCCCACTTCCACCCCCCCCCCCCCTCTCTCCAATTTATTCTCCCAGTCCATTACTTTGTCCGAGGTTTCCACTATCCACTTTAACTGACTATAGACAAGCTTACCTTACAATAATATCTGTAATTTAGGGAATAGCTTATTGCTTATCAAATCTTTTCCTTTTTACGGTAGGCCTATATAGAAGATTTAGACCAAATTGTTTATTAATTTTGTTTGGGTGTTTAGAATTTAGAAGTCTACGTTTTCTTATCTGGTTTGTTCGGGCAACGCATTCCATGCCCTGGGTATCACTCGTGAAGAAAAAGTACTAGTATGCATTTATTTGTTCTCGCATATTTATAAGGGATGAGGAAAGTGTTATTAGTTATTGTCTTTATGTTTATCTGAGCATTGTATTAAATTGTTTTGTGCTGTATTTCTAAATTGGAATGTGATGCCTGATTTATTATTATTACTGTAGGCCTACTCTTTGCCCTTCTGTCCTCTAGTGTTTCTGAGGTTTACTGATTTAACTATTGGTGTTACTCTTGTCACTTGTGAAAATTTACGACTGATTAACCTTACAGCTCTTTTCTGAAATGTGTTCTATTTTATTAACGTTTTCTTTAGTCTGTGGGTCCTATACATGAAAAGCATATTCTAGTATAGATCTTGAGATTAATTTACTAATTATGGTGGGTACCATCTAATTGTAGAGCAAAGATTTACAATTCTCAGCTCTTAAGTTTTGTAAAAAAAAAACCTGGCTAGAAGAAGAGCAATGGGTCGGTTGCCGGGTTGAAGTGCTGTTCTAGGCCTTGTCACTGGTAAACGAGGGTGTGATTAAAATGTCGCACGTAAAAAACACCGTAAACGTAAGGTCACGCCAGAACAATTTATGTTGACAATTATTCCAAGTTTTCACCCAAACCATATTTTGTTTTAACAAAAAAAATAATGTGTCAGCCACACCACGTCTGGTGAACTCCAGTGACTGATTCCAACGTCTAGGTACTAGCGGATTGTGTATGCCTGGGGTAGGGCAACATAGGGTACGCGTTCCAGGCTTGGCACGCAGACAGATTTTCAAAGGCACGCGGTGGACCCAAGAAAGAAAGCATTTCTTGAGACTCTCTTGAGTGCTAGGACAAGATAACCTTTAAGCTGTCTGCTCACGGAATTAACTAGAAGTCTTACTTGGTCACACTATAACCAAAAGTTTGCCTAGAACTCCCTATTTTTATATTCGAACAGCTTTGGAAAAATCTATTCTAGAACTTTCTGCACCAAAATCTACTTAAAGCACGTATCTGTGCAGATAGGTTTTTTTGTGGATGATGATTTTTGCTTAGAAACAAGTAAACTACATATTATTAACCAGTGAATTGGAATGTTATTATTGAATAATTGTATATAAGTTAAAGCATTACATTCTTCTTGAAACATTCATTGACTGGCTTGAGTGTATTATTAAATAGTGACCAAGATCCCAGACAGACAACAGAGGAGCCGCATTCGTAATACGTGGCTTTGTAATTCACGTGTAGTGTGTGACTTTGTACTTCATGTGTAGTGTGTGACTTTGTACTTCATGTGTAGTGTGTGACTTTGTACTTCATGTGTAGTGTGTGACTTTGTACTTCATGTGTAGTGTGTGACTTTGTACTCCATGTGTAGTGTGTGACTTTGTACTTCATGTGTAGTGTGTGACTTTGTACTTCATGTGTAGTGTGTGACTTTGTACTTCATGTGTAGTGTGTGACTTTGTACTTCATGTGTAGTGTGTGACTTTGTACTTCATGTGTAGTGTGTGACTTTGTACTTCATGTGTAGTGTGTGACTTTGTACTTCATGTGTAGTGTGTGACTTTGTACTTCATGTGTAGTGTGTGACTTTGTACTTCATGTGTAGTGTGTGACTTTGTACTTCATGTGTAGTGTGTGACTTTGTACTTCATGTGTAGTGTGTGACTTTGTACTTCATGTGTAGTGTGTGACTTTGTACTTCATGTGTAGTGTGTGACTTTGTACTTCATGTGTAGTGTGTGACTTTGTACTTCATGTGTAGTGTGTGACTTTGTACTTCATGTGTAGTTTGTGACTTTGTACTTCATGTGTAGTGTGTGACTTTGTACTTCATGTGTAGTGTGTGACTTTGTACTTCATGTGTAGTGTGTGACTTTGTACTTCATGTGTAGTGGGTGGCTCTGTACTCCATGTGTAGTGTGTGGCTTTGTGATTCATGTGTAGTGTGTGGCTTTGTACTACATGTGTAGTGTGTGGCTTTGTACTTAATTTGTAGTGTGTGGCTTTGTGATTCATATGTAGTGTGTGACTTTGTACTTCATGTGTAGTGGGTGGCTCTGTACTCCATGTGTAGTGTGTGTCTTTGTACTTCATGTGTAGTGGGTGATTTTGTACTTCATGTGTAATGGGTGGCTTTGTACTTCATGTGTAGTGGGTGGCTTTGTACTTCATTTGTAGTGTGTGGCTTTATGATTCATGTGTAGTGGGTGGCTTTGTACTTCATGTGTAGTGGTTGTCTGTGTACTTCATGTGTAGTGTGTGGCTTTGTACTTCATTTGTAGTGTGTGGCTTTGTGATTCATGTGTAGTGTGTGGCTTTGTGATTCATGTGTAGTGTGTGGCTTCGAACTACATGTGTAGTGTGTTGCTTTGTACTTCATTTGTAGTGTGTGGCTTTGTGATTCATGTGTAGTGTGTGGCTTTGTACTACATGTGTAGTGTGTGGCTTTGTACTTCATTTGTAGTGTGTGGCTTTGTGATTCATATGTAGTGTGTGGCTTTGTAATTCATGTGCAGTGGGTGGCTTTGTAATTCATGTGCAGTGGGTGGCTTTGTAATTCATGTGCAGTGGGTGGCTTTGTACTTTATTTGTAGTGTGTGGCTTTGTGATTCATGTGTAGTTTGTGGCTTTTTACTTCATGCGTAGTGTGTGTCTTTGTGCTTCATGTGTAGTGTGTGGCTTTGTACTTCATGTGTAGTGTGTGGCTTTGTGATTCATGTGTAGTGTGTGGCTTCGTACTACATGTGTAGTGTGTGACTTTGTATTTTAAGTGTAAGTGTAGTTAGTGGCTTTGTAATTCATGTGTAGAGTGTCGCTTTCTTTATCCTTCAAAGCTCCTTTCTATTGAAATACAAAAATAATGCCTGGGTATGTGCCTATAGGTATGTGTGTGTGAGTGTGTGCGTATTTTCACCTTTGAAGAAAGCCTTGAACCCCAAGCCCTCCACAGACTATATATCAGCCCGGCGTCTCACACCTTTTAAAATTAGTTCGTTCTTAAATAGCGTGACAAATAACGCCCACGCGCCCTATAGGACGCCCCTCGCTCCCCTATTTTCCGGTTCTCATTCACCCCACCTCACATGTTTTATTTTTGTTTGTTTGTATTTTTAACACAAATTTACCACAAAAGAAAAATATAAATCACCAACAAAGATATAAGATTACCTCCCATTGAGCCATTATTTCTCTCCCCTTTGTTGTGTTCCATTGAGCCTAGCCTCATTTAGAGGCATTGATCAATTACACCCCTTTTTCGGGGCCAGCATTTTTTTAATAGGGAGTTTGGAAGAAGAAGGGGCGTAGGTAAGCCTTTAGGTAGTTTGGGGGTGTGTAGAAACTGAACACCTTAAGATTTTGATTGCATCCCCCCCCTCCCCCCTGTTCAGTTTAATCGCCAGATCGTCTACGAAAAAGCCCAGTAGTTAATGGCAGTTTGTAAGCAAAAAAATATAGAAGAAATCAAGACTAAAGAAACCGAGATACGAAGATGAAATTAGTCTGTCTGCCTGACCCGATGTCTGTCATATGATCCGCAAATTGTCCATTTTGTTGTCTGTAAGCTTTAGAATATAGATTATAGCAAATAATGTTCATACAAACAAGACAATATTAAAAATAACCCAAGAATATGGCTGTTTGAAAAAAAAAAACTTTTCTTATTGTTGTTGTATGTTAAATTCTAAACTTAGAAATACTACACAATAACAATCTCTTACCATACTCAGATAAGCATTTTGATTAATATTTAAACACTTTTCTTATTGGTGGTCGAGCGGTAGCGCGTTCGGTTGGCGTATTGAATGCTCTGGATTTAAATTCTGGTGAAGGCTAGAATTGTTCTCGGGGCTGGAGGGTGTCCCTGAGTCTACCCAGTTCTGATTAGTAGGCCTACCTGACTTTGGTTGGGGTAAAGTAAAGGCGACTGGGCATTGTGCTGGCCACACAATCTCTTAGTATGCCGTGGCCACTGAAACTAGTAAACGCTGCTTCACCAGCACTATGGATCAGCTTGGTACGACGGGATACTTTACTTTTTTTTAAACTATAGAAACTTTGCTTAAAACACATTGGGTCTACGCGTTAAGACAACCGTGTATCGGGGACCACATCAGGATTATAAACAAGAAACACTAATCTCGCAAACACGGCACAATTAGTAAGTACGCCCCCCTCCCCTTTCAAGCGCCCCCATCACGCCAGGCGCCCTCTATTCTGATGACTGTTGTTTTAGTCAACCAAGTGACAGGTCATTAGGTATCATGATCGTTTACTTTTTCCTTTTGTCATTTTCGAGTCTCCCCCCCCCCCATTCCCATTGTCACAGACGTCTACCCACCCCACCATCTCCAGCTCTCTCCAGTCATCTGACACTGGCACAGTGTCGATGGCGGGATAAGTACAATTTTTTTGCCATGACAGTTGACAGTGTCTCAATTACCAATGCTTTTTTTTTTACTTTACATTTTACTTAAAAAAATAGAAACTAAAAATAAGAAGACTAAAAATAAAAGCTAAGAGATTAGCGACGGCTGCAATAATATTCTTAACGCTAAAGGAGTTACAACAGATCCAAGCTGTGACTTACGGAATGTTTTTGTTTTTATATTGTTTATGTTGTTTTTTTTCATCTTATCAATCTTGACCCAAAGACCAAAATTTAGACCAATAAATATGTCTTCTGGCCCTCTCAATCCCAAGAACCAAAACCAAAACCAAAACCATCGGCGACCGTTCCTTCTTCTTCCACGCCCCCACCTTCTGGAACCAGCTCCCCTTACACATCCGTCATTGTGAAACCTCCTCCACTTTCAAAAAGTCCCTTAAAGCCCATCTGTTTAGGTCCGCCTATGACCTGTGATGTCTCGTTCCTGGTCTCGGTTTGTTTGTATTATTTTTACCAGTATGTGCTAATGTGTCTTTGTTATTATAGCCACTTTACTGTGGTAGCTATTGTTTTTAAATATTGTATTATTTTGTCACTTTTAATGTTGCACCTATTATTTTAAAATCCATTTTATTGCTGTAACTATTATCTTTATAGCCTTTTAGTGATGTAGCTATTGTCTATTTATTTTAGTAGCTTAGATAGTTTGCAATTTTAGTAAAAATTGTAAAGCGCTTAGAGCTGTAAGGTAAGCGCTATATAAAAATGCCTCAATAATAATAATAATAATGACTTGATTTTGACCAAAGGGTCTTTTACTGCCCAGACTCTAACTGGCCCATTTAGGGAAAAAAAACCACAAAACTAAAATAGTGTGTGTTCTGGGGGGATGGTAGGTGGATCGACGTCTTGGTTCAGGGACATTGACCAACATTGACCATTGGTGACACGTTTAACTAGTTTTGGGAGTTTTTCTTTTCAGGTGTTGATGTCTTCACGGTACCACATAGAGATCTATCTACCTTATAAATTAACATTTTTTTTTTGGCCAGCATTTTCTTTGCAGGACTATTTATTTGAATATTGCTTAATGACCGTTTATGCTATTGTTCTAAATTCTTATAAGTTTAGCTTTCCATAAAATGTTCTAGAATAATATAGAACATTGTTTTGACACTAGCCATCTACTGTGTCAGTGCTGTGTCATGTTAAACCTTACTTTTTGATAGTAATTATACATTAAAAGTATCCCGTCGGATCAAATTGATCCATAGCTGCGTTAACCAGTTATTTTGGCAACGACATACTAGGTGATTGTGGTGCCAGCACTATGCCTTTACTTTACCCCAACTAAGGTCAGGTACCCATCAGAGCTGTGTATACTTTACTTCTGACACCCTTTTCTCGACCCTTGTGAAAGCATACTAAATATGTATATTCAAAATAAAATGCTATAAAATAATTTCAAAACTGCCCCCCCCCCCCCCCCCCCCCCCCGTGGTTTTCCGCGGGCTATGTCTGGTAAGATAAGATTACTAAGGGCTCTTATCCTTTTAAATCAGAATTACCAAAGACTATAATAAGATGCTTTTGTACTTACAGAAAGAAAAAATGGGCAATTCCAACGAACAGTCTGGCGTAACATTCTAACAGACCCAATTGCCCACTCAGACATAAACGGCCACTTGAGTTTTGGCACCGAGTGATTCTTATGGGACACACAACCCTCTCTGGGACTGGTCATAAATCTCAATGGCCAGCTAAACGGGGTACCGGTATCTCATCTCTTTTGTTTCGTTTTTCTTCTTGCTGACCGTGGTCTTGATGGCCTGTTTGGAACATTATGGCCCAGGCAGTTACACATCTGGTCAGGTTTCAATGTTGTTTGAGAATCAAGGACAGCGTTGTGTGCGAGTAGGGAGTGTGGGGTGGGGGGGGGGGGGGTAGGCGAAGTGCTAAAAGGCCAGTGTGGGAAAAATATTATAAAAAAAATCTCGTGTAACTTAACTCTTACAGTCTCGGGCGCGTGTATAGCGGAACTGAAGGCAGCATAGATAGAAGTAGGTCGGTACGGGAAGGGTTAAAAAAGAAATGAAAGTCTTACACTTACAGAGTCTTATTTACCTTTACTTTGATGTATAACTCTTGGCACATTTAATAAAGATAAATATTGAAAATAATTTTGTTTATGACATATGCATTTTTTAAAAAATTCCGTCAGAACCTAAATAAACTACGACAGAAAGGGCTAACTATAGGGTTCGGCAACATATCGCTCGCGTGCCACACTTGGCACGCAGAAGGATTCTCAATGGCACTCGGAAGACCTCCAAAAAGAGGTAATTCAAGTCTCGGGAGTGGACATTTAGGGATATTCTACTTTGGCACATAATTTTCAAATGTTTGCCGCCCCCTCGATTAGTACGCTTGCTGCCCGAAGCTCCTAAATTTGAGACAATACCAGCTTTTCGGTTACAATTATGGATTCTATTGGGGGCAAAAGCTTTGACGCAACCATATAAAGCAATCATTCGTTATAAGCGGATATTACGTTAGCCCAGTTTCCATTTACCATTTATAAAGTTTTTAAGACTACACATGGATAGAGAAATAATAATAAAAAAAAAAAACAAGAGTTCCAATAACCCTTTCACCTTTGTTCTGTGTTACAAAATCATTGAACCGTGACCAGGTGGTTTCCACTATGGGATAGGCCTACGGTACTATTCCCCCCCCCCCCCCCCCCCCCCAGACACTCTAATTAAGGAAAACTCTTCTACCTGTCTAAACACCCCCAAAGGTGTATCCCCAGGGTTATTGTAGTCATCCGGTGACATTCTAACATCAAAGTGTATAATATGATTCGAAGCGAGCCTATTCTAAATTCTAAACAGGATTATGTCCAGTGGTCCGTATGCTTATAGCTTCAGCCGGTATTGCTATTGTTACTGAGATAAAAGCCAACAAAGCAATACCATAGTTTAAAAACTACAATCTTAGACTCTTGGGCCGGACAGATGCCTAGGAAAACAAGTGTCCGGTGGGCGTAAAGGAAGGGGGGGGGGCTTTCTAGCGTGGTTGTTTTCAAAATATTAGCAGTCTGACGTAGAAGGTAAGTAAGGGGTAACAGAAAAAAAAGTAAAGTATCCAGTCGGATAACAACATAATTACATTGATCCATTGGGCAGGTAAGGCAGCGTTCTTACAGTTCCTAAGGCCAGTGCACACTAGGGGATTATGTGGCCAGCAAAATGCCCATTCGCCTTTACCTTCCCCCCCCCCCCCCAACTAGTGCCCGGGGACAGCCTCTAGAACACAAGGAGAAGAAATCCTAACCTGCACCAGGATTCGAACATGGGACATTCGGTACGCCAGCCGAACGGCCCACCATGCCAACCGTAGACTACATCAAGTGGCAGTAGCCCCCCCCCCCCTTCTTTCCCCCAAGTGATAAATTTCGGAAATGCTCTAATAAGACAACTTAAAATGATGTAAAATATTATCGATGCAAATTTCATTTTAATATAGCAATTATCGGTTGTACATTGCGCTGGTCTCGCAATTTCCTAGTATGCCGTGGCCTAGGAATCTGGAGAATGCTGCTTCAACGGCCCTATTGATTTAATTGGTCCGACTGGGAAACTTTTTTTTTTGCAAACCCCTTTATGCCCCGCCCTTGTTTTGTTAACCAAATATAATATAATATAATATAATATAATATAATATAATATAATATAATATAATATAATATAATATAATATAATATAATATAATATAATATAATATAATATAATATAATATAATATAATATAATATAATATAATATAATATAATATAATATAATATAATATAATATAATATAATATAATATAATATAATATAATATAATATAATATAATATAATATAATATAATATAATATAATATAATATAATATAATATAATATAATATAATATAATATAATATAATATAATATAATATAATATAATATAATATAATATAATATAATATAATATAATATAATATAATATAATATAATATAATATAATATAATATAATATAATATAATATAATATAATATAATATAATATAATATAATATAATATAATATAATATAATATAATATAATATAATATAATATAATATAATATAATATAATATAATATAAGCTAATAAAGAGCGGATGGTCAAATGTATTTAGAAAAGAAATACAAACTTTTTTTTTAAAATAAATATTTATCGCTTTTAATTAAGTTTTTGTTTATTGACACCAATATACAACTCCAACTGCTCTCCCCATCTTCGGCCACAACCAATTTTCAGCCCGCCCCCCCCCCCCCAACCTTTGTCCCACGCCCCTGTTCCCACACTCATAAACACACACATAAACACACACATAACACGCACACGTCAGTCGCTGTGCAAATAATGTCGCCGAAGACCCTGACGTTTGCGGAATTGATTGAGAACCGTCGTCACGGAAGTTAACGATTTATTTTTAGATTTCACGATTGTTTTCTTTTTTACTTACAACGCTATAACCATAGACTATAATACAGGCGTGTCAAACTCAAAAAGCACCATGGGCCGCATAAGATACTTTGAGTATACCGGCGGGCCACACCAACAAATCCTTGAAACACTGTAATGTTATTGAATTATATTTAATTAATGTACACGTCTACTACAACGGCTTTATTAAGCTAACGCCCAACAACGCCAAATATAACAATTGTTATCCAACATTTATTCAAGAACATTCAATCAATTTTTACACTTTAATCAGTGTTTTGTCCTGAGGTTTGATGCCTCCTTTTCATTACAATTTTTTTTATATCTGGCTGAAATGTAATTGCAGTTCCGACCTTCATCAGGGACGACAAGTGTTCATCGGTCAGCCCTGTTCTCTGAGAAGTTTTCGTTAATTTCATGAAGGAAAATAACTGTTCACACACATAGGTGGAACCGAACATTGCCATAATAGTAGTGAAGTTTTTGAAGTTTGTAAACTTTTCAGAAAGGTATGAATAGAAGCCAGGTATCCCGACTTCTAGATACTTTGCTTTGAGTGTAGAATCAGACTGCATTTCTAATAGCTCCATCTGCAAGTTTTCTCTGCTTTGACAACATTAAAGTTGAATGGTGCCGAGAATAATGCAAAATGGTATTCAAAGATGTGAAATCACTAGATCTTTCCTGGAACTCTTTTGACAATAACTCTATGTGACTCTCGTATTTAGCAAAGGTAAGTACAGATTCAGCATTGGCATGTTTTTTTTTAGTTCTTTGCAGTTAGGAAAATGAACCAAATTTACACGTGACAACTGTGTCTTCCAAAAGCTTAGTTTTGTAATGAAACACTTTATGTCGTCGTACAACTGAGTGATGAGTTTGTTTTTGCTTTGTAATTTCAAATTAAGATCGCTTAAAAACTTAAATGTGCAGTAATGTCCACAGCCAACGCTAGATCCTGGATCCAACTTTCATCTTTTATTTCATCTTGTCTCAGCAAATGAAATCTTTTCAGCACTTTGTGACACAACAACCAACGGACTGCTGTGTAGAATGGAACATCGGTGAACTGACTATCCATGTCTTATAACAGCTGACTGAATTGACGATGATTGAGAGCATTGCATTTGATAAAGTTCACTGTTTTTGTGACCACACTAAGCACGTGATTTAATTTAAGCGTCTTTGAACACACATTTTGCTGATGAATAATGCAGTAAAAATGTACAATTGTTGAATCTGGATACGAGTTGTCAATTTTTTTTAACCCACTCATGACGACCATTCGGCTGAGTTCATAGCTTGCAGTAACGGAAACGACATTGGCTTGATATATTTTTGTAAAACATGTCTGTTGCTGTATCAAGTTAGCCTTCAATTCCTTGAGTCTTGAAACACGCATTAAGCCCTCGTATTTAAGCTTACTGTTCTTAAAATATCCGCATTGTTTTCTTACACGTGGCACCGTGCCAGATTTCTGTTTTATTCACCCAGTCTAAAATATTTTAAATGAAATTTTCGCCATTAAATGAGACGATTGCAGTATCCTTTGTGCGGGCCGCACACGCGCTTGCAAAGGGCCGCACGTTTGACATGCCTGCTATAATATACATGGACCGCTTGCTTTAGTATTTCTGCTATATGATGACTGAAACACTGATTTTCGGAATTTCCGATTCGTTGTTTCCTTTGCACTTCCGTTTTATTGAATCGCTTCAATTTTCTCACTGAAATATTAAAATTAAAAATCGAAAGTTCTATACAGCGGAAACATTTAAGAAACAACGAGGAGCGTAGAAATAATTTAAGACAGCATTATTGGTTGCGCACGGAAAAAAAAAGTATATATAAGCTCGAAAAATAGAGCAAGCGATCCATCTTATAATAGTCTCTATGCTCTAACCTCCCTCATTTCTCTCCCTTTCTATCTCCGACTCGTGCTCGGCTATTTCCGGAAGATCGATTCTCGTTCTTACACAGCTTTAAAAAAAATTAAAGCTCGTTTTCAGATATAATTCTTTGCCATAGCAATATAGCTAGTTGGGGGTGGGTGGGGGGGGGGGGGCGTGCGGATATAAGGCTAGCGACGTCTGGATTGTTTACATTTATTTATATGAAGTAAAACACTTTATTGATACTGCATTGGACATACATTATTATTATTTAAAATGTGTTATCATTATCTTTTTATTTAATGACCCTTCCCCCCACACCCCCCTCAAAACAGGCCACTGCGTTTTCATATCGGGCCAGTGCATGATCAAGTGTTTATAAATAAAATGGAGAAAGGGGCGGGGAGAAAATCTCTGGGCATCTATTGCACACCTCTGCTCTACCAAGACCATCGTAAATACTTACGGTGGTCTCGCCCCTACACCCATTCTCGGTATCATTGTTGCTGTAGTTCCTTTTGTTTCGTGAGGAACCAGTGGATTGGTTTATGTAGGGTATCACACCTATATGTGTTAGCACCCCATTCGACGCCGCAGCAGTATATCGTCTTATGATAACGAGGTAAGCCGAAGGTGGCGTCGGGGGGGGGGGCACTGTATGGATAGCTGTGTTGGCAAGTCGTCCTTCCCCTCCCCCCCCCCCCCCCCAGAGGCGTCCTTTTCCACCAGTCGAGCACAAACTAATACATTTCACACGTAGGTGATAGATTATAAAAATGAAACTGTAACAGCATGCGGTAAACGTTAAATGGAGAAAAATAGAAAGAAAGATATTACGAGACAAATTTCATACATCACCGTGCTGTAGGACAAAGTAAGGTGGGAATAGGTAGATTTTGATGAGGTTTATGTTACACCGTTTGATCTGTTGTATCACATTTGCTTTAAAAATAGTGTCGCAATGAGAGTTTTATGTTGCCATCGTTGAATGATTAACACCCAAGTGAGGAGAGGCGAGGGAATTTAAATATGAAACTTTTTTTTTTTATAAATGTTTTTATGTACATAGTACTATTCGTATGGCGGTCAACAAAATCATATAATTACCTGTTAGTCTGTGTACCCATCAGTCGATAGATCTACTTGTCTACCTGTCTACCTATATTCCTCTCTACTATTATATACCTGTTTACCTATATACCTGTCCACATATATAGGCCTACCCTTCGACCTGTATCCCAACATACCGCTCTACTTGTCTCGCTGTCTACAATCTACTTGTGTACCTGTCTAAATGTCTTCTCTCAAGTGGGGGCCCGGGGGAACTTTCAAATTTAGACCCCCTCCCCCCACCCTAGCTACGCCACTGGGCATGACAAGTTTTTATTTTTATTTTAAGTATTAGCCAGATACTGCTTTTTTTCAGCGGGCCACCTGCATTATTCAGGTGGACCACCAGTTAACCACAATGGCTGCTATTGTTTCCTTTAGCCAACAACAAACACAGAGAAAACCAATTGAGGAGCTTAAAGAGAAAACGTTATCATTGCAAGAAAAAGGATTATGGTCGAACAACGAAATCTTTCCCTGGGAAATATAGGAGCGAAACTGGATGACTTAATCCCGCGTGGATGATTCCAACAAACACACACACACACACACATTCACACAGTGTGGAGAAACAATGCTCCTCCTCACAGACGACCTCCATCTATGACCGGCTCTAGGGTTTTTGACGCCCTAGGCGAAAACAAAATTCTGCGCTCTCATTATAAAGTGGCTTCGGCGGAGAGAAACTATGAGACGTGTTAAGGCATACTTTCCTATTAACTAAGTCAACTTTAAAACAAGAAAACCATAAAAACGAAGTTTTCATTATACTCCCTTTATTCGCAAACTAAGTTTACCATCATGTAATTAAATAATTGATTGACTACTACAAATGAAACGTACAGAAAAATATCTGTGTCGCAAATCTCAAAAATATCTCCTTACTCCGTATGAATTGTTCTAAAAATAATCTTAGCGCAAAATTTTTTTTTCTTGCTTTGCGCCGAAAAACTTTAAAAAGTTACACAGGCATTTTTAACGCGAAATCAAAATATTTCTTATACTTTCCTTTTAAGAAATGAATATTGTCATAAGTGTAGTATTATTAGGTCGTTTTAACTGAAAATTTGATAAAATGTATTGTTAGGCGCCCCAAATCTGCTGTCCAAATTTCAGCTCGATCGGACCACGGAAAGTGGTCGAAAAATCGAAGCCAATTTTTGCACCACGATTGACGGACGATTGCAGACATTGCAACTTAAAATAAAGGGAGTAAAAATACCCTTCGCCTTTCATTACTAGTAATTCGTCTACCTATGCTTGTAGCGCGCAAAAGTACTAAACTTTAATTTAGTTTATGTTTTTAAATCCCCAAATTAAATTTTTTTAAAGTCAATTATGTGCCCCCATCCCCCAAAATTTTGCGCCCTAGGCAGCCGCCTAGGTTGCCTATATGGACGAGCCGGCCCTGCTTCCATCAACATCCTGCTTCTTGGTGTTATCCCAGTGTACCTCCCACAGGCGCTATGAACATTAAACTGGCGCCTGAACTAAAAAAAACAACAACAGCTAAAGGAAGGATTTGCTCCGTAGAGCATCTTAATTTATTGATTATCTTGAGTTACAGCGATTATTAGCACATCGATACCAAGATCCGCAACTCTAGCGATAAAGCAATTCTACTATACATTGTACTATGAATGGCTATTTTTCCACATTTAACATACAGTAAAAATTGTTGACGTAATTAATGGACGTCCCCTAAGCAATAAGTACTTGACATGTTAAAATGACCATTCACAAATATAAAAACATGAGCTGGGAAGATCAGCTTAGAAAAAAAAAAAAAAAAAAAAAAAAAAAAACAACTATGGAAAATAGTAGCCTATAGCATCGTGGTATTGTGCTTTCAACACAATGCCCTATCCCCCACACACACACATTATTAGCTTTCTCCAACTTAATTCACAGCCTTAGCGCAAGACTTTAATAGTGATCCAGAAAGGAGGTCACTTGGGAGGGGCCCGGTGGTGGTGGGGGGTGTCAAACCGGAAGTAAAAGTATCAATCAAAGCCATGAACATTACTATCAATGGAACTCCAAATTTGAAAACAGACGCATTGCTGTAGCGTTGTTTGTAGAAAAAAAAACACACACACACGCACACACACGCCATATTGCAATTATCCCGCAAGAATCGGGTTCAACTCCTGCTAAGAACAGCAAGGTTCTTCTATTTTTATTTTATTTTTGTTTTTGTCGGAGTTGCTTGTGAAGGATCCTGATATCAATTTGTATGTGAAGTGATGGCGGCTGGGCATTGTGAATGCCACACAATCCCCTCTTATTATCTTTCGTAAATGAATTGGTGAAGTATGCTTAAGCAACAGGGCCGGATTTAGACTTGATGGGGCCCTAAGCTATTTGAGATATGGGGCCCTTTATAAGCTTAGGCCTAGGCCCTATATGTCAGTGTCAAATATAATTTTCGGTTACCTAGAGGGTTAAACTGAAATACAATTAAGAAGTAGGCTATAGATCTATAGATAGTGACATAATAAATCAAAGTCTATAATAAGATGGACAGCTTGCTTTGATGTTTCGATATCTGCTATTTGATAACTTGAAACACTTAGTTTCGGAATTTCCGATCGCACTTAGTCCTCTAGACTTCGGATTTAGACATTCGCTATGATTTGCTCAATGGAAAATTAAGATTTAAATAGAAAGTTGTATACAGCGGAAACCATTAATGCAATCGTAGGAGTGTAGAAGTCGTTCATGGCAGCTTTATTGGTTGCGTACGGAAAAAAAGAACACATAAGCTAGATTAAAATAGATTTTAGTAAGTGTCGAGTCCAGTCATATGATAATGCTTCCAATACGTCTGGCAAATACAAGGGTATGGAAGAAACAATATTGAAGATTAACAAGTAGTCTATGCTATGTATATTTACCCATCTCTAGGAAAGTTAGAAAACATCCAATAGGGACCCCATCATCTGGTGAAACATACCTCACAATAATTTGAATAACAGTGGGCTGATCAATATGGGACCGGTCTGGAATGGAGTCTACAGATAAACTGAAGTACCCTGCAGTTTTTAAATCATCCAAGATTGAATCTCTTACTTCGTGTGCCATAATTTGGATAAGTTCATCACATATTGTTTTAGAAAGATAAAATGTGACACCTGATCCTTTATTCCCAATTTTTTTATATGGCTTGCTAGAAAAGGTTTAAATTTTTCTATAAGTTCCAGTAATCCAAGGAAATTTCCAATGTGAGGAGAACCAAATAATTGCTTATCTCCTCTTAAAGGTAAATTATGCTCTGCCATAGTAAGCTTAATTATGGCTGCCACAACTCGTTCAAGAACATTTTTCCAAAACTGCCGTTTATTATTTAAATATATAATAATGCTGATTATTATATATTTAAGTAAATATGACAATTGTTCACTTGAACAATTTTGTTTGGGGGCCCCTAAGAAAGTGGGGGCCCTAAGCTATAGCTTGTTTAGCTTATAGGTAAATCCGGCCCTGTTAAGCAATCATATAGACCTATTTGTGGAAAATAAATCCCTTTCTTTTAATTTCTCCATAATTTACGGCAAGAACAACACAAGAGCGTTGGAGTAAAGCAAGGGCAATAATCGTAAGTTAAATTACAAAGATAATATAACATTCTCAATTCTCTCCCTGTCAATTAAAAAAGATGTTGTTTTTTTTTCGCCTTGATGAAATCAAAAATAGAAAATAAAACGAACAGAAAAAAAAAAAAGACATTTAGGTAGACTATATTAAAAGAATTTAAACTTTGGTCTCAAAAAAAATCTGACAGAATAAAAAAACGCATTACAACTTTAAAAGAGACCTCTAGAGAAATAGAAAAATATGATAAATTATAATAATAATAAGAGAGAGGTTGAGATTGAGAGAGTAAGAGACAGAAAGAGGATACGAACGAATGGCATGAAGATGAGAGATACTTAGAGAGTGGGAAGGAGAGAGGAAATCACAAAATTACAACATCGTGGCTGTATTAAACTTTTTTTTGCTACTAATATAGATCATTGGACAAGTTTGAGATGAGTTGTCTATTTGAATTATCATCTTTTCTTGTTATACTTAATTTCTGAGAAGTGTAAAAAAATAAATAGTACAGGGATTTGAACTCGGGACCTCTCGCAACATAAGCTAGGATCATGTCTATGCTTTAATAAGTTGAACGTTTTGATGGAAAGATAATTTCATTAGAATAAATTAGAATAAATGAATAAATTAGAATAAATTAGAATAAATGAATACATTTTCAAACAAATTAACAAAAAGACGAACATCGGGCACGTCCGGGATTTGAACCCGGGACCTCTCGCACTCAAAGCGAGAATCGTACCCCTAGAGTCCTAGACCAATGAGCCGATATAAATGACCTATCTATTAATACATTTTATTACTGATTAATTCACTTAGCTGGCGATATTGTTAGTGTTAAAGGTTGTGATCAATAAAAGATTAAATTACGTTCTGCACACATACTTCTCTATGTACAACATTGGTTATCAAACTGTATCAAGGATACATTACACCTTGTAACGAATTTGTAATGTTACTGGTTTTCCTGGTTTGTTCAGGAAACATTCCATACCCGAAAGCTACTCGGGAAGAAAGAGCGTACTTATATGCATAATTTGTTCTTGCATTAGGGATAAGGAAAGTGTTTTTGTCTTTATGTTTATCTAAGCTCTGTATTGGATTATTTTGTGTTGTATTTCTAAAATAGAATTTAATGTCTTATGTAGGCCTATTATTACTACTTTACTCTTTGCATTTCTTTCCTCTAGTGTTTCTAGGTTTATTTAGTGATTTGACTAATGATGTTACTCTTGTAAGTTGGGAATATTCGCTAGTTATGAACTCTGCCGCTCTTTTTTGAATTTGTTCTATTTTTTAAAATGTTTTCTTTAGTTGAAAATGCATATTCTAGTAAAGGCATAACTAACTAATGTTAGATATCACTTTTGTTTTGTATTCTTATTACGTTTGTGAAAATTCCTTTTAATTAATCCTAATGTTTTGCTTGATTTTTTTAATTACTTCATCAATATGATGATTCCAAGATAACTAATTATTACTCCTATGTACTTTGCATTGTTAGTTTGAGTTTTTTTTTTTTACCATGAATGAAGTTTGTTATTACTAAACTATGTTGTAGCCTATATTGTATGTGTATCAAATTCCCAGTAGAGTATCCAATTCCGTGTATGGTCAATAGTACTTATTGAATAGCATTTTTTGTTTTGTTTTGTTTTTTGTTTTTCATTAGTTTAGTGAGAAATAACAAGTTGACAGAAAAAAAAGTTTTGATTTATTTTGTTTTTATTTTTCATTCCCACAATACATTCAACAGCTTGGAGGACGAAATCGACTCAAAATTGCTCACATCATACTGTCAACTCAAAAGTAACAAGACTCTCCGAACTATCTACACTTCAGATACAAAACGTGTATACATCACATTCAATTTGCAGATCTCATGAAATTGTCAAAAGCACAGTTCTAAATTGATGTACAAGATAGCTATGTTTACAAAGGTTTTAAAGAGACCTAACTGTGGAGATATACACCGTCACATGTATCAATTGCAGCTAATTAGTTGACCCATTCTACAACAAAGAAAACAAATGTGTAAAAAGACATTAAGATTTAATAAATTATCATTAGCATATTCTATATATAAATAAGTCTGTGATACTTTAAATCTGGCTAATTTCAAATCAGAGTTATAAATCTTGATTTATATAAATGTGAGTTATAAATCTTATTTATATAAAATATGCTATTTGTCTTTTTGAAACAAAAAACACACAAAAAAAAAACAATTTAGAAAATTGAAAATTGAAAATGAAAATCCTTGAGTGTTCTGTAGATCCTCTGTACTGAACTCATACAGACTGGCATCACAATGAAAATCCTAATGAGTGTTCTGTAGATTCTCTGTACCGAACTCTTACGAACTGGCATCACTGGATTCACTGCAGCTCTGGGGTGTGACATCTTCATCCTCACCCTGTAACAAAAATATTGAAGGTAATGAGAACAGTGTATCAGTATCCTGACTCAAGGTTTCTTACTTAAAAATCCCTTAAGTTTCTCAAACTTAAAAAAAAGAAAATTATTCATAAGCCAATGTATATCTACTGGCATTTGTCAATGTTATCAGAGATGCCTAGCCAAAACAAAATGTCCCAGTCAATTAGTAACAATAAACAGCCCATCGCCAGTCAATATAATGCAGCACAATTTTCTATATACTACATCATAGGTTCTCAACATTTTTCAGCCCACTGTCCCCTTTTTAATTTCTTTTTCGTTCACCGCCCCCCTCCCAATTTCCATAATTCTATTAATGAGTTAAATTTGCCGCATTAAATTAGTATAGGCAGCTAGATTTGTGTGCAATTTTACGATCCTAAAATGAGCTCAAATGAACAAAGTCGGTTTCACTATTTAAAAACAAAAATATTTACAAAAAAATACTGCACAAGAGGTTTTAAAAAAATCAACTCTAGCAGTTTGTTTATGTTTGTTTATGTTTGTTTATGTTTTGTTTGTTTCAATTTTCGTTTACCAAAATCTTTGGGTTTCCATGATTTATTACTTGCAGGTTGCTTCTCTTTATTAACAACACCCAATCCACCTTCCACTAAATATGGTGATGGAAATGAAATAAAAAAAAATTGTTGCCAAAACCAAAAGACCTAGTGAAACTATAAGTTGAGATTAGTTTTTATAAATGCAAGACCTATGCGTTCAAACTTGCATATGTAGGCCTACATTAGTTTGATATTATAAAAAACAACATCCTTTTCCTACTTCTTTTACGTATAACATGTTCTATTGGGTGATAGATGTTTAGCAGCAGTTACGTTCTATGTCACATTTCATCCATATTCTTATCACCGCTCCCATCTGCCTTTTAATAAAAAAAAAGGGTTACCTCTTCAAAGAGATACTCCTCAACGATAGCATTGGCTCTCCTGTAAACGTCCTGTAATTTCTTTATCTTTTTTAAGGCCCCAGCTTCTTTTAGCATGGATAAGGTGTCCTCAACTTCACCAACTTTTGCAGACTTCTAAAACAAGAAAACCAAGTTTTAAGTTTATAACAACCTTTTCTCTATAACTAGTGTTTGTGTGCTTTATCTGTTCCTACATATGCCACTGAAATTTATATTAAGAGTGCACCAAGCATACTAAGTGAAGGATAGGAGAGATGCATTATATAAATAACCATCATCATAATTTTTAACATTAAAAATGAAACAAGTCCAACTGAACATTGAATGCATTAAAAAAAAACTCGTATAAAACGCTTTAAAATATGAAAATGCACACAATTACCTTCAAGATGTTGTAGACAACATCCAAAATAAATACGTCAAATGATGTAGGACAATCTTGTGCAAGAAAATCACACAAAGGTTTCAAGGCCCCACACTCTAGAGCATACATGATTTGCTCAAATGTTCCCGAAGCGTTTATGGCAATGAAAACCAAAGCTGCCTCTTTTTTAGATAGCTCGTCTCCCTGAAAAAAGGTCCAAAACAGTTTGTGAGCAATAAGAATATGCAGCATTTAAGTATAAAACACCCATCATACTGTGACCATACTGACAATAAGCTTGACTTGCAAGGGAAAAATGAATGTGAATTAAAATCTTATACTCACTGTGCACAAAACTTTAACGACACTCGGAATGACATTGTGGTCGATGACTGACTGGATATAGGTCACTGTAGGTTTACCCATATATATGAGATTGCATAAAAGCCCGCAGGCTGCTTGCTTCGTACTCTGATCTTTTTGCTGCAGGAGTCCTGGCATCAATGGCATAACACTGCCAACAATTACGGCCTGGATATAATGTGGTAAGATTAAGATGGATAAAGAGCGAGCTGAGCTTTGTCAGAACTTAAGTTAAATGTGAACATTTTCAGAAATGATAGCAGATGTTGGGGTGTGGAAGCACAAACACCCACAACACAAAACCAGGTACAGAAAAAGGTCTTCTGGCAGATTTTACATGATGGCCACCAAAAGGTGGGAATTTATTGTTTGGTCTAAAAAATAAACATTGTAAGTGTTTATATGTCGAAGTATCAGCTACATCAGTATTGTGTGTTTTAATTATTTAGTTATATTGTGTGTTTTTTAAATTTAAATAGGGACGAACGTTATATAGTGGCCTGATGCCATTTCCAGATTTTGGGTATATATTTGAAAACAACTTACCAGGATTAAAATAAAACGAAATATATCGTTATATCAATGTTTATCATTCATACACATGTTGTTTTTCCTTAGACTTCGGCCACCATTAAAAGCCTTAAATTTTTACGGCACATTAAACATTTTTTTTCCACCACCGAGGCTAAGTCTAAAACTATATCTAAAATAAGATTTATCTACGCAATTTCGAAAAACTCTTAATATTTCTTTTCATAAATATTATGTTTTATTTTTTTTTAATATTTAGCCGAAGAATTCATTTTATTACTAAATAAACGAAACGTGGTTGTTACGTAAAAGCTTTAAGTCCGCGAAATGTAACGCACGCTGTCAAAACAAGATTCGAGATTATGATTAGACTAGTTTATATGTACACGTTTTAAATTTTAGAATGAAAATTCGATCGGATAGCTTTTAAAAATTCCATTTTATGCACTTTTTGGTTCGTAAAAACATAGACAATAAACATGGACCGCTTGCTTTAATATTTCTGCTATATGATGACTTGAAACACTGATTTTCGGAATTCCCGATTCTAAATAAAGTAATTGCTATACAGGAAATAAAGTTATTGCTATACATGTTCCGTTTTATTTAATCGCTATGGTTTTCTCAATGAAAAATTAAAATTGAAAGTTGTACAGAGCGGAAACATTTATAGATCAGTGTAGTGTGCGCACGGAAAAAGAACCTATGCTCTAAAAATAGAGCAGGCGGTCCATCTTATTATAGTCAATGATAATAGGATTAATAGGCCTACAAGTATTCATTTAAAGTCGAAAAAAATGCGATTTAATAAAACGGAACTTGTCTAACAATTACTTCATTTAGAATCGGTAATTGCAAAAAAAGACGATAATAGCATAAAAAACTAAAGCAAGCGGTCCATGTATATTATAGTCTACGGTAACAAGAATTATGTATTTTTACTCGTGTCTGTCCGTAACGTAATGTAATGCATATAAATATTAAATAAATGTAAATATATAATATATATATATATATATAAAATATATATATAATAAGACATATAGACTCTAGCGCATATCCCGTTGGGAACAGTTCTATGCGCTGTAAACACGCTGGTGCCTGCTGGCGCATGATCAATATCAAAAAAGTATTTTCTAAAACACTATTTATCCATTAATTTTCTGATTTTCTACTGTTTGTGTAGGCCTACTATCCACGGCAACAAAAAAACTTATTTGTAGTTTAAAACTAAATTTAAGCAAACTGCAGTGGTTTAAACAATCAAAAATACTATTCTTTTCGCTTTTAACACACACGCTTTGTTTACATTCACTGTAACACTATTTTGAGGGTACGGTGCCTCCTTCATTACTTCTAGACTTTACGACGCCCGAGATCAAAATCAAGTTAAATTGAAAAAATAATAACACAACAATAACACTGATATGATAATTAAAAAAAAAAAGTATCCCGTCGGACCAAATTGATCCATAGGGCCGGTGAAGCGGTGTTAATGAGACTATCTCGCGGGAAGGGAGGGATTAAGTGTCGCGGGACCGCGTGTCAATGGGATTATCTGTCGTGGGGTTAAGTGTCAGGGAGTAACTGTCGCGGGATGAAATGTCGCGGGATGAAATGTCACCAAACCGGTGAACTAGCGTTCACCAGTTTCCGTGGCCACGGCATACTAGGTGATTGTGTGGCCAGCACTATGCACAGCCGCCTTTACTTTACCCCAACTAAGGTCAGGTACCCATCAGAGCTGGGTAGACTCAGGGACACCCTCAAATCCTGGGAAAAAATCCTAGCCTCCACCATGATTCCAACCCAGGACCCTTGGATCGCCAGTCGAACGCGCGGCCGCTCGGCTACCATGCCCCATATGATAATTATTAGTCATAAAAGTAGCCATTTCAACAAAACAAAAAAAAACATTTTGCATTAGATTTTTTAAATGAATTCCTAAAAAATCACACACCTGAATTTCTTGAACACAATCAATATAAATGTTGCCAACATTCGTTATAGCTGAAATTACATCTCCATCAATGCTACCAAGCACCTCTACAAGTCTTTGAACAACACTCAGGTTTGTCGCAGTAAGAGCCTGTGCAGGTTCCAACTGTATGAAAATATCAAAAGGTTAAATATTAGTGCACAAATTCATACAGCACAATCTCTCGTTCATTCAACAAACGAACAGAATGTCAAGAAAAGAAAAAAAGTCACTTTTTGTCATTGAAGTTAAGAAACTTGACAAGTTTGTCAACCTGACCAGCTGTATTCAAACGATCAGAGGGTGGAAGTGGAAGCTCTTTGCACATAAACTTTGTAACATATTTAGTGGCATTGAAGACGGCTAGAGAGTGAAGGCGGCTTCTGATGTCGGTAACTCTGGTAACTCTTTCGTCCATGGTCATTGTAGACTGCTGTTCAGACCATTGTTTATTTCCAACAATATATATCTTTTCAAAGATATACGATGCAATGATAGCAAGAGCCTGGGCAGCTTCCAACTGTAGACTCGGCCTGTGAAAATATCAAAAGGTTAAATATTAGTACACCAATTCATACAGCACCATCTTTCGTACATTCAACAAACCAACAGAATGTCAAGAAAAGAAAAAAGTCACTTACTTGTCATTGCAGTCAAGAGCCTTGACAAGTTTGTCTACCAGACCAACTTCAATCGCACGATCAATTGGTGGGTTTTTTTTAGACAACAATTTTCTAACAGATTGAGTGGCAGTCAATACGGCTTGAGCGTTACTGCTTCTGATGTTGGTAATAATGTCTGCCAATGTCATGATAGACGGCTGC
This sequence comes from Anisus vortex, assembly GCA_949126835.1. Classification (NCBI taxonomy): domain Eukaryota; kingdom Metazoa; phylum Mollusca; class Gastropoda; family Planorbidae; genus Anisus; species Anisus vortex. Next base: position 8,041,714 of record OX421507.1, on the reverse strand, counting down.
TCAAATAGAAAAAAATTGATACCTACCATTGTTTATAAAGGTATCTAAATAAGGAAATTTGGCCTGTGTAGAAATTGTCATGAATATAAGAATGTTATGTTATATTTTATAGGGTACTGTTGTCACTTTTGTTTTGTTCTTGTAAGGGACTAGTATGCTTAATATAATTTTAAAAAACCCACTATACTTTAATAAGCTCAGTGATTCTTTTATTCCATACCTCAATATCGTCGATTTTATCGGCAGTTTTATCGGCAATGTGTCCACTTTCAGCCATCTTTCTTTTTGGAGTATATTCTGAAAAGAAATGTTAAATATTTATAGTCATGTTCAACGTTTCAAGTTTGAATAGACAGCTTAATTTAAATTGACTCAACATGACATAAACATTGTAGGCCTACTACTGTTAACAAGGATTTTAACCCAGTTCCTGCGGCGGTATACTACACCAGCCGAACGTACCGCGCTGGAGGAGCCTTAATGACCGACCTTGGCTCAGAACATAGAGCCAACATAAAGTGCAGCTTAAGATGGTTTAACTAAAGACACGTCTTTGTGTTAAAAAAAAAATATGCTGATTGGCTAGCTGGTGTAAACAATGAATCTGATTCAACACATTATTTTGAACTCAGAATAAAATCAGTGTGTATATGTGTGCGTTGGCGTAAGGCTTGCTTACAACAATAAAGTGTGTACTTTAACAACCTGGGCTGGTTAAAATGAACAATATAAAAATCCCATCTGTAGGTCATGGGCAGTAGATGATTGACGTAGAGTAACCTAAATAGACTCTAATAGCCAAACAATAATTGGGGAAGAATATTTAATAAAAGACGAAGAAAGTATTAAAAAAACAAAACAAATGGTACACTGGTGTAGAATTAGCTTCGAATTATCTAACAGAAGATCCCAGGTATCAAACAAATATATATATATATCACTATTAACTTAAAGAAATATTGTTTTATAACTGAACTTACTATAAGCTTAGATCTAGTCTCCAAAGGAAAAAACATCAAACAACGGTGTGCAGTCCTAGAAATGAAAATTTTAACCTAGCCCACAGTGTGTAGGATCGTTTTGTTATAAGACTCTGGGTAAAAATTGTTCACTGTGATTGCAATGAAGTGAATTCACACGAAGAAAATCAAAACAACTCTAAGACTGCGGGTAAAAATTGTTCACTATGATAGCAACGAATTGAATTCACACGAAGAAAATCAAAACATCAGAATAACACACGCATATAAACTCACACACTTAGACTGACTGCTTAGACATAGGTCAGCGTGTCCAACATTTGGAGAAGGGAAAATAAAATAAAAGATAATAAAATGATAGTTGACATATTTCAATCAAAGACTTAAATTACGGTTTAACACGGTCTACATCTTACAGATGTTTTTAAATCGCAAGCAGGAGCGAAGCCAGAATTTTTTTCCAGGCCGGGGGGGGGGGGGGGGGGAGGGGGCTGAACTCTCGCGTGACAAACATTTTAATTTTTTTTTTTAATTTAGTACATATTTTTAAAAAATCTTCTGAAAGAGATATTTAAACAAAATTCCAGATGGGACTTAGCCCCCCTCAGCCCCCCCCCCCCCCGCCCCTTGTGGCTTTGCACCTGATCGCAATAGTTTTTTTTTGTTCGCACTGAAATGAGAATAATTTTGAAATGTTTGCCAAAAACCCCGAGTTGTATCCGTCATTAGGCCTGTATAAAAAAGTAGGTCTATATTTTATTAAAATTGCCGTTACATTGTTTTAAATTGTTATTTGTTTCATTCGTTATTTTATAAAAAATAGTTATCGACGGGCTCCTCCGGGATTTGAACCCGGGACCTCTCGCACCCAAAGCGAGAATCATACCCCTAGACCAACGAGCCGATATATTGATTGATGTAGTAATACATCTTATTACTCATTAATTTGCGATATGCACAAATACTTCTCTCTGTACATCAGTGGTTATCAAACTGTGTCAAGGATACATTACACATTGTAACGCGACAAATAGAGACAAACTAAAAAGGTTTTACAGGACCGTTCTATAAGTGTCTCTAGAACTATCGGACGTGTGCCTTCCTGCTATTACGTCCAGGGGCGTATCGACGTTAATGTGAATCAAGGGCGGGGTACACCAACATCCTGTCAGAGACGAGCCGTCCTTATTCGGCTCGCCGCGTAATAACAAAGGGTACAGTCTCAGCAGTACACGCGCTTTACTTCTCTCCGGACCAGCATAATTCCTTTTGGACCATTAACGTGGTTACTCGCTCGCATATCTACCACTGCCCCCTCCCCCCCACCCCTCGGTAGCACAATTTCAAGGCTATAGTTCTGGACATCCAGGCATCAGGGTCGGGATTTAATGATGCTTCACCGGCCCTACGGATCGAACCTGCGGGATACTTTACTTTTACACGTGAATAGTGGATTACAGGTGGCTAGGGCATTGTGCTGACCACACAATCTCCTAGTATGCCGTGGCCACTGACAACTGGTGAACGCTGTCCGTATGGATCAATGTGGTCCGACTTACTTACTTTTTTACTTACATGTAATTAATTGTTGTTTTTATTAAATTAGTACCAGGAAAACCAGTAACTTAACATCATTTAAAACATTAATAAAAATGCAAGACTAGACTCGGACCACAGATGAGCGTAGGACGCAATAATCTTCTTTATAGAAGGAGCGTCTGTAATGTATAAGATAAGATAAGATAAGAAGTATGAGACGATTACATCATAAGTCTAATGATAAGGGTTTAAGGGTTTTAACAGACTATATAGGCAATACATATTATTATTATATTTCTCTTCTGTGTTGGTTATCATTGATTTTTGCAAGGTCCTTTTTGTTTTGTTGACATATCTTTCTGACTACTTAAGTAGACGCATTCTGATGTCATTTGGTATAGAAAAATAGAAGAAAAAAAAATTCACATAAAATCTATGAAACCTCTAAAAAATAGTATTTTCAAGGGCTCGTCCGGGATTTGAACCCGGGACCTCTCGCACCCTAAGCGAGAATCATACCCCTAGACCAACGAGCCGATAGGCCAATATGATGTGTATGGTGTTTGTGAGTGTGTTGTTTTTTTTTGTTGTGTTTCCTTCTTTTTCTAATGTTTGATGAGCTTTGAAGTATTTTGAGAAATTTTGATGAGAGAAGTAGAACTAGATTGACCTAGTGAACGGAGAGAAAGAGACAGAAAAGGAGAAAGAATGAGAGAGACAGAAAGAGAGAGATAGAAAGAGAAAAAGAAAGAGAGAGAGAGAGAGTGTAGAGAAAGAGAGACTATGCCTTTATCCATAATTAGTAGTTAGGCCCTACATACTACATAGTAAGGTAAAGTCTATCTCTGTTTGCAAGACCATTTAAGTAGTTTTTGTCTTGGTGTGTCACGCAGTGCCCTCACAAAGTGAAGGGGGGGGGGGGCAGAGGGGGGCATATGCCCTGGGGGGCACTTCCAGGGGGGGGGCATATGTAGTCTAAATATAGCAAATATAGCTCTAAACAAGCAGTTACAGTATGCAAGGGGGCGGCGCTGAAACTTTTGGCCTGGGGCGCTACATAAGTTTGTAAAGTTTGTGTGTGTGAGTGTGTGTGTGAGTGTGTGTGTGTGAGAGTAAGAGAGAGAGAAAGAGAGAAAGAGAGAGAGAGAGAAAGAGATGGGCCGCAACAAGAAAATAATAAAAAAGAATGAGAAAAGGTACACGTTTCTGTGTTTATAACACTTAGGTCCAGTGTACGATTTTTCGTTTGATTCCATTCATTATACAAGAGGTCTATTATTCTGTATTTGCAAGTCCTACCCTGTCATCGATCATGACTACTCCCCCCCCCCCTTCCCCCCACACACAATAAAGAACAATATAACCGTCACGTGACAGCTGCACGTTCACGCAGCTTGGTTCTACGTTTTGTCTGAGAAAGGCATCAGCGCCCAACATATGAAATCTTTTTGTGTCTTACAAGAAACTCTTCTAACTTTTGGATTACGAGCGTCCGACTGGCGTACCGAAGGTCCCGTGTTTAAATTCTGGTAAAGGCTAGGATTTGTTTCCTGTGGTTAGAGGGTGCCCCTGAGTCCACCCAGCTATTTTGGGTACCTGCCTTTAGTTGGGGTAAAGTAAAGGCGGCTGGGCATTGTGATGGTCACACAATCCCATAGCATGCCGTGGCCAAAGAAACTGTTGAACGCAGTAAGAAGTAGTCCCAAGTCGTCAAAGCTGTTAAAGTGGTTTGTATGTTTCTTAAGCATAACAGAAAATAGACAACAGTTTTTAAATCAAAACATTAATAGTTAAATCACTAAACATAGACAGGCAGAATGGCCAAGAATAAAGTAGTAAGGCGTTAAATTCTAATTTAGATATATAACACGATAACAATCTGTTGCAATGCTAAAAAGAAAATAAGGGCAAAAACACTTTCCTTATCCCTTATGCGAGAACAAATGCAAATAAGTCATCTCTCTTCCCGAGTGACATCCGGGCATGGAATGGGTTGCCTGAAAAAAACCAGTAACTTAACATTATTTAAAACACTAATAGAAATGCAGGACTAGACTCAAACTGCGGAGGAGCGTAGGACGTAATAATCTGCCGTATAGAAGGAGCGTAGAACGCAATAATCTGCCGTATAGAAGGAGCGTAGGACGCAATAATCTGCCGTATAGAAGGAGCGTAGGACGCAATAATCTGCCGTAAAGAAGGAGCGTCTTTAATGAAATAAGATAAGACCAAAAAGAAAAAGTATTTACTGTTTTAATTGAAATATTAGCTAACTTTCAGGAATTCAACAATTAGGTCAGTTGTTTCAGTTGTCAACCCCTTTTGCAAAGAAAACAATAACTTGGGCACTCTAACATTTATTTATTTAAAGTCGAAGTTTAGAAGTTTCTAAGAGTGTCTAGAGCTTATTAATTATAATTATATCATTAGGTTGAATAGTGGTGTTTTTTTTTTAATGAAATTGTTATTTTTTATATTAATATAAAGCTACTTATGTTTTTTTTTAATTGTGAAAGAGAGAAATAACGTTTCAATAGAAAGTGAGGTACAACTACTAGATAAAGGAATAATTAATTTAGGAACAGGGCCGGTCCTTTGATTGCTGGCGCCCTGGGGTTTGGTAGACCTATATATTTGCCTGGAACCACTGTCAAATAAGAGTATAAGATTGACACAAAATGGTTGTCCTATTCCATCCACTCCGGCAAAGCTTAGGTGCGGTCCCTCCCCTCAGTAGAATCCTGGACATACCTTTGTCAGATGGCTATTACAATACCATATTTTCAAGCCAGTTTTCTTTCCCTTATATTGCAGGCCCTCAAGAAAACATTAAGGCAACAATCAAACAATCAAATGAACACAGTTCGGTCATGTGTTTGCGTCACAATAGCCTGTCAAAAAACAACAACTATCCTCCAGGGCACGGAAGAAGGTGGGCGTAAGAGAGGCCGTCAGCAGGAGATGCTGGTACGACAACGTAAGGTCTGCAGGGCTAAACAGGGCTGCAGTTGACTCAACTATTGTCAACCGCTAAAGTGGACAAAGCTGACTGCTGAAATGTCCATTTGCCCCCCCCCCCCCCCAAACAACGACCACAAGTTCACGGGATCGATGATGATGATTGAAAAAACAAACATTGTTAGAATTGCTGTAGGCTAAAACATATTGAGGAAGTGGGGGGGGGGGGGGGAGTAAAAATATGTGAAGGCTTGGTCCGGCCATTGTATAGAGTCATTTGTTATTGTTTATGAAATGTCTGCCTATGTACTATGTACACATTATCTACTATTCTTCCAGTCCACCCCCCTTCTCCCTCCCCCTCTTGCTCTCTCCCTCACTTTCTTTCTCACCCAAGGCAAAACCTTATTCAAAGAAGAAGGCCAAAATAAAAAAAAAACGTCAGCTGTTAAAGACTTTGTTACTGGGTTCAGCCACAACCAATATTTATTCAGGTAAGTGATTTTTTTTTTACACATGTAAACATATCCATACAAATCGATTGCCGCTCCTCCCTCCCCTCACTATTCAAGTTCCCCTTCCCCCCCTTTCTCTTTCTGGACCCTCGCTACCTCTCGCTACCTCTCGCACCGTTCTTGCAATCGCTTTAGTCTCGAGTCTTCGACTAACATCGACAATTTATAGTGTTTTCAGTAGGCCTATAGATATAGGCCATCTATAGGCCTACATGTAGTCTATTCACAAACAAGGGAATTAACTCAAAGCCTTACCGGCAATATCATTCAGTCTCTGACGGGTTTAGGTCTACATGATAACCGGTGAGTACCGCAAGGCCTACTTGTTCATTATTTTGACCGTGTTTCCGAATTATTAGTCCACCTTGATTGTTTTAGAGAAGTCTTAGCGTGTAGGTCTATACGATTCAGTTAGAAATTATCTATTAATAATTCTAGTTGGCGAAAAGTTTGTTCTTTTAGTCTGCGTCGTTTGTTGTTGGGGTTATTCGAAGGGGAATTCAATTTCTTCTATCAACCAGAGTGTTCGCTTAGCGTATGAAAAACCTCCACACTAGTCGGGTCAGTGATAGCAATGCCCCCCCCCCATAACAATTAGTCTAAAAAAGGGTATCCGTGAATCTATCAGATTTTTTTTGTCGACAAGAGCAGATGTTGTGTGTTTAATAATTTTAATACAATCACATAGCTTTAACTTATATTTTAGGATTTGAATGTACGTTATTATGATTGCAAAATATTTGTTCTATTAAATGTTTTAATTATGTATTTGTTTTATAATAAAGATAAGGCAAGATAAGATTTCTTTTGCGATCCAAACAAACGGAAATTTGTATTGATTAATGATGTTTTGTCTTTCCGCATACTTTAAACTATATAAAAGAACTATTTGTACTCAATCACAGAAATATACTTACAAAAATAGACATGCACGCACATTATCACACAATTTATCTTACAAGAAAAAGTTCATTAGTAGTCGGCTATTGTATTATGGCTGACTGAAGTCTTGACGATATATTTCTTGTTACATATATTTGTGTGAAGTCTTTTGGTAGATAGTATGGCCTGAGACTGACGCACAATAGTTCTATTCTGGTGTGCACTGTGCACATCCTTCGTTGGGTTGTAATGCAGTTGATTTTGCACTTTGTTTATATCGATGACAAGCCCTCCAAATTTATATTTTGCCACTATTGACGGATCTGTCTAAGCGATTTGCAACAACACGCTAGACACCGCCAGGGAGTTTTTTTATGCAAGTCAAAATCAACGTACGTCAGTATAATTAACGGGTGCTGCATGGTGAACTATATGGTAATCACACTGAACGTCGACGTCAGGAATGTTGGTATGCATTAGTATGCAAAGCTCTCATCGTTGGACTTGCCACCTGTGATTGTATATATCAATGAGATAAGCTCAGTCAATTTTATGGTTTTTCAAGTCTCTTCTAGAGAAAAGTGATACGGAGTATACGTAAAGTCTTGGACAGATTTTTTTCGTTGGTTCTTGACTGGAAGCAATAAAAATGTATCTTGATGAAAAAAAACACACACAATTTTCGATTTTGAATGAGGAGAACTGACTGTTGCAGCCGTAGTTTCTGAATGGCATAGCGACACATTTCAGTGGGTTGAACTTGCATTTACAAGCACGCGGTCGAAAAGCACTTGAAGAGTTGGACCACTGGAATGGATGTGCATTGAATCTGGCCAAATCTTGCCGTGAAATTGATTTCAAAACATTTAACTCTTTCCCTAATTTAAGGCAAATTATGATAGATGAGCGTTTTCCAAAGTACATTGAAGCACTCAATGCGGAGTTTTCTAAACAATGGCAAGATTTTCAAATTCGTGGACACAAGTTTCCATACCACATCAAGCCTTTCTGCCTTGATCTTACTACAAACTATTTAGATCGGGATCTTTTTATAGTGGGGGGATATTGGCATTTTTTTTTTCATTTTAAAACATCCGAAAAATGGTCATCAAAATGTGACTATTTGCGGGAGAAAATCTGCAAGGAAAAGCTGCTTAGGATAGTCATCTGTTGTCAACTGTGCAAGGCATTTAATCTACTTTCAGCTTTTGGTTCAATTTACACTAGTGGGCAAATGTTATCGCACATGAAAGCTGTTTCAAGCCTAACAAGATGTCTTTTAAACTTGACCTCTCAGAAGTAACTAAATATCTACCTAACATTGAACAGTTAGTGAAGAGCATTCGAGGAAAAGTCGCTCATTAATTGATACACGCTAATTACATACAAAAGAGGTTTTTTGCTCATCTCTCTTAATGAAGTATAAATATATTTTTGTTCTAAAACAAATTTGTTTGCTTTATTATTGTAATAAATAATACAGGCTTATATACAAGCATTATATTATGTAATTGATGTAATTATTAATGTTTTAAAGAATAAACTCCTTAATTTGACTATTAATGCAGAAAATGTTTATTTACAACGAAAATTAATTGTATATATCTAATTAAACGTTGAAAAAATAGCATAATGCTGAATTTGTATAAAGAATATTTTTTTTTTAATTAACACTAGCTATATTAAAACAATTAAATCGTTTGACATCACTAGCATCTATTTTGAATAATTTAATTAAAGGAAGATAATTAACCCGTTTTCTTTGCGTTAATATTTTTGATATATTTTTTTTTGTTTCCTTTAAAAAAAATGACTTACAATGTTTAACTTTAAAATGATCAAGTTATAAAAGATAATTGAAAAATTATAGGACTAAAGAATTTATATGTACATTTTCAAACATTACAATAACTACCCAGTTTGCATGATTACTACGTATCTCTTTCGCTTAACTACATTATTTGCACACCGGACAAAAAAGAAATATAATCTATAGCGGAAATCTCAGATGCCGAGATCAAGCTATAAAGAATGCATATACTAAATTTACTAGAATAATATCTTTGACAACTAACTCTAAATGTTATTACGTAAACTGTTTTAAATTGTTTTATAAAAATAATATAGCTGAGCAGTTTGACTTTCACGCTGTTGGCACGCTGAATGACTTAGAAATCCTAGTTTGGTACACTATGAGAAAGACCTCGCCGACCCCTGTCCTAGACTATAGGTCTGGATATCCAGTCACAAAGGGCGGGTTTGAGATGGGCTTTTGCGCTCATCGTTTCTTCCCCACCGAATCTCAAAGCCTCTTGACAGTGCTACGACCCTCGGGGGGCGCGCAACATGGGCTGTCACCCCGTGCGTTAGCCCACCGGCGTGCTCTTAATGTAAGCGTATCGGTGGTTTCCACACTTCGCCAACGTTGAGACCCATGGGTACAGACGTGTCCAGTCATACCAGACCGCTACTCTTGGATATTGAGAAAGTCTATACGACATACTTTGGGCACACACACACAGATATCAACGGAGGACTAGTACACTTGATGGATCCAGGCAAACACGAAGAAGACAACTTTAAACGACCGTATAGAAATAAAATTATGGTAGCAGCAAGCGCATGAAATAAAAACCTATGTCCTGTTGATAGGCTGAGGTGTCGTAAACAACCTTAAAACAAGAAAAAACAATAGAGGCTAAATATTTCGTGACCTAAAAATCTACCAACACAATTGTACTTAATAGCTTAATAGCCATCCTCAGTATAATATCATATAGCCACTAGTAAACCAATAGAAATAACTTTCGGGTACTTACTAAAAGATCACAATATATCATTCAACTAACCTATATAATTCAATGCAATACAGAGATTACAACACATACAACAGTACTCAATACCATAGTTGATCAATATCTTAAAGACTGTCTCAAGCCCACCGGCCTGAACAAGCCAACCACCCTCGACGTCTTGAAGAGTATTCAAGATTTATAGGCTAGTGATTGTAGATCAATTTTTTTTTTTATGCAGACCAGTCGCGGTGGTTTTGTTAGAAGCGTTGTACGACATTCATATCGCATTTGTTCACTTCTTGTTCATTTCCATTTTTTTTTTTTATTGGTTTGGTGAAAACTTTACGAGATCTCGAGGCGACTATATAGTGAATAGAACAGATTATGTTTCTTTTGTGTCAGAACAGTTTTCCCGCCATGTATTAAAACGAATGTATGTGGCCCTATGTATTGATTTATTTCATGCGGTGTTTCATATTAAACTGTATTATTTGTTCAGAAAGGGCATATATTATTGGAATACTATATTCTATATTTGCTATGCCAGCTCGTAGTGTGAAAGTTTATTGATTTTTTTTTTTACAAACGGGTTAATATCTATTCAAATAACTTTTGCACCACATAATGGATGTTTGCTGTTGGTATGTTAAGGGTTAATTCATGTCATGTACATGGAGCGGCGTGGTGTGCAAGCGATAAACTGCTAATGGGAAGGTATCCTATTCAATTTCAAAAAGGTGTCTTTGAATATGTCCGCTTTTAGATCTAGTAGACGCTATTAAAAGCTGGCCTTGAATCTATTGAAGGTCTATATAGCTTATGAGCTGAGCATGCCAGTTTCATCGGCGATGTCCTCAAGGGGATCGTGTGTCCAGCATATTACCAAGCCTTATTTTTTTTTTCATAGGGATCCCAAGTATTTATCAGAAGCCGGTGATGGCCCAAAAGTGACAGTGTTTCTTAGAAGAGTTATGTTATGGCATTTTTCTTTCCCCAAGGAATGCCGGCGTAGTTTGTCTATGCATTTTGCCTTTTGTAGGGTTCTCCACTATGCGCTCTCTGATGCAAGGGTGGCATCGGATATATATGTGCCCTTTCGCACATCCTAAGTGAAATCCTTCCACGACGCAGGTATGGTTATTGCGTGTCAGGGTTTAGTCCATTTAATTTTTTGAATGCATCTTTAAACTGCGAGCAAGTTCGGCCTCTTTTCCCTCATTTCCTCCCCACCGAGTCTCAAAGCCTCTCGACGGTGCTATGATCCTCGGGGGAGGGGGCGCGCAACATGGGTTGTCCCCCGGTGCGTTAGCCCACCAGTGTGCTCTTAAGGTAACGTATCGGTGGTTTCCACACTTCTTTGCCAACATTGAGACCCACGTGTACAGACGTGTCCATTCATATCAGACCGCTATTCTTGGATAATGAGAAAACCTATACGACATACTTTGGGCACACACAAAAAGTTGTGCTCTCCGTACAGCAAGGCTATAATATTGATATAATTATGTTCAGAGTTCATACTCTTCAAAGAAGCCACTTAATCCAGTGCAATGTACACTCTGGGCTCCATTTGGCTTCATAAGTTGTTCGAAACACCATTTACTCTGCTCAGATAGAAAGTAAACTTCTGGTTTCTCTTCTGTTAAGCTATATAAAGGTATAATTATAAGTACAGTTAAAGTCAAACATTTTAATTGCAGGTTGTTTTATGATAAAACTTTACAATATGGAAATCACACAAGATTTGACCTGTCCAGTATGCCTTGAGTTCTACACGCATCCAATCATTCTCACTTGTGGACACGTCCTTTGCCGATCACCATGCGCGCAGAACATTCTAGAGCTCAATGTCCTGCGTTGCCCAGTTTGCAGGTAGGTCATGAACAGCACTCACGTCTCTGCATGATCTATTTCAGCACCTCTTCTTATAGAATATTTAACACGATATTGTATCTGACCTACTGAAGAAAAGCTAATAACATAACATCATTTAGAGCAGGTTTCGGCAACCTTTAGATAATATTGTGCCAAAGTTGAATTTCTAATTCATTCAAGCGTGCCAACAGCTAAAAGTCACCCTACTTGTATATATATAACGAATCGTTCAGAATTAGACTATTATTACAAGCATAAAATAGGGTAAGTATGTAAGTGTGTACGTGTGGTGGTGTGTATGTGTTAACAAAATGATTCCTTCGAGTTGCAAGAGGAATTAAATTTGAATTTCTCGCTGGATTGAAAGCAAAGAAATATTTTTAACTAGCTAAAAAATGTAATTGACTTACTTTGACTTAATCCTGTATATCCCCATAGGAGCATAGGGCCGCAACTATAGGAGCATAGGGCCGCAACTACACTTTTCCATCCGTCTCGGTCTTGGGAGGCTCCCTTTATTTGTGTAATAAATCTATATGTAAATATATCTAAATGTAATATATCTATATATAATTAAACTACGAAAAAGTAGCGGCCTCGAATTATAGATTTTTCTTAGATCTAGTTGTTGTTTTGTTTTTTTTGCCTCATTTGCAATCTCACGTCTTATTTTTGATGTCTGTTTTGTTGTTTTTTGACAGAGACAACTGTTTTGTCCATGGCGGTCTGTCCAGTCTGCCAAGGGTCATCTCACTGGAAAGTATCGTCTGTAAACTTAAAGCCGTGCAGCAGAAGACACGCGGTAAGGCTGACGAAGAGGTGAAACCGGAATTAAATGAGATACACCCTCATGACAGTCGAGAAGTATTCATTCCATACAGATTTCCAGAGAGAAGCTTTTCTCGACAGGAGAAGAACGCAGAACCATTCAGCCAGTTCTCGCCCCAGTTTATAAATGTTTTGACACTACTGCGCAATGCCAGTGCAGAAATCCCCTTTTCTATAAAAACGTATTGCCAGTCCGAGGAGATGGTATTTTCTGGCCGAATTTCCACCATGGTTGACTCCAACTTTGACACCTTCTCAAACACTTCAACGCGTACTGAGTTTCAGTCACGAGTATTGTCATTGCACACTTTGGCGGTTTCTGAATATAGAATAACAAATGAAACAGACAACGATGCATGGGTGAGGGAAATTATTCCACCAAGTCGCCCAATCACAAAATATGACTTACTACTACCATCCTCGAAGTTATTCCCCTTGACTGCGGCAGACGCGAGTTGCCAGCATGATGGATCTGACAACGCTTCGATGATTTTTGTGCCTGGGAAATCGTTTGACACTTCCGATGACTTCCCGACGTCTGCAGCTTTTACACGTGGTCGATGCCCCAGGGACTTCATTGGCGCAGCCGTGTCACGTGATGAATGTTACTTTAATTGTCCATCGGATTCATTGACAAGCCAATCATTAATAACGACGGTATGTCACATCTAAATTAATAAAAGTATATTACTAATAATAAAAAATGAAAAATGTATAACAGATAATAACAAATTTAGACGAACTGTAGTTTTTGTTAAAAGTAAAGTAGAGGGCCGGTGAAGCCTTATTCACCAATTAATTTCCGTGGCCATGGCATTCTATGGGATTGTGTGGTTATCATAAAGCCAACCACCTTAAGTTGGCTTCATCTGTAGGATGGTATCCATTAAAGCTGGGTAGACTTAGGGACTCCATCCAGACCCAGAGAAAAAAAATTCTTAGCCTTCACCAGGCCTCTCGACCACCATGACCCATAGTTCTGTCAGTACTATTTCAATTTGACCAATCGTTTCCCATAATTATGCACTGCACTTCTAAACGTTTACTATTGCTGTAGAACGTCTGCTGGTCAAATGTTGTAGTAATTATGCTACGACTTCCGAGGTGAAAAAACTGGACATAATTGACCAGAAAAAAAACAGGATGTGTTTGTTCGAAAAAACAAACTTTTGCGTATCTTTTCATTGTAATTAATTCCATTAAAAAAAAAGGTACGGGCTCGTCCGGGATTTGAACCCGGGACCTCTCGCACCCTAAGCGAGAATCATACCCCTAGACCAACGAGCCACTGTTGGTTGCTTGACCATCACTGTCTTGGCTATTTTAGCAGTATGTACCTCGAAATCGCGAATTAGGCGACTTGGGCCATAAAATAGTAGGCCCCTACTTACCTTTTTGATAACAAATTCATGGTGATTTTTGACTAAACAAAGAAACACTATTCTCACTAGATGACAGAAGTGCACAGACTCTTTGCCAAAGAGTAAAGTAGTAGTAATACATAAGAAATACAACACAAAGACAATCTGTTACAATGCTCAGAAAAACATCAGGGCAAAAACACTTTCCGTATTCCTTATGCATGAAGAAATTTAATGCATATCAGTACTCTTTCTTCCCATATGGCATCCGGGCGTAGAATGGGTTGCCTGAACAACTGGAAAACCAGTAACTTAGCCTTACATTCTTTACATTACTAGTAGATATGCAGGACTAGACTGAAACACGGATGTGCGAAGGACGCAATAATCTTCGTTATAGAAGGCGCATCTGTAATGTATAAGATAAGAACAAGGAAGAAGAATACAGCCATGCAAGTGTAGCATTTTCGCTTGAAAGTCCGATTAAATTTGCACTGTAATATGATTTCATTTACATAACTGTTCTTCATACCATTGGCATAAGCACTGAACTAAACTGTATGCACTAAGCTTCTAAACTGTTAAATTAAATTTCATTTGTGTTGTTTTAATGTCATAAAAGCTTTTTTTTTTAATTCCTAGCTAATCCATAGAATTTTGAACTTAAAGTTTTTTTTGTTTTTTTTTTAAATTTATAATTAAATGAAAGGAACACTCATCTGCAGCATATTATATTTAATTCACATAAATCACAATTAACGTTTCACATCAATGAAATAGTATTACAAGTTCAGGAAATCTAGTAAATACCTCTGAGTCCATCCCAAATATAATTATACGTCTTTACTTTACAAGATGCTGCGGGAGACTAAAATAAACCGCGTGTTTGATCATGTGACCACTTCCGTTTTACCAAGCGAGATTCTATGTTTTATTCAATACCCAATTCTAGTTTTATCTATGTTGTATAACTCTTACTTGTCTTAATATTACAATTGATTTACATGAGTCATTTCCCTTGCATAATATTACATATCAATATGTAAAGGCATATGCTTACATGTAGGTGTGATGTGTTGTTAATACTATATTAAATTAAACCATTTCTGAGATAACATTAAAGAAACATAATCGTATTATTTACGACTTATAATTTGTAATGTTTGCAGCAAGACGTCGAGGACCAGATCGAGAAGATGATGAGCTTGCGACAGGAATTATTGAACTACAAGACCGCCATGAACCAGGAAACACGAGACTTGCAGGTCAGTGTCAATGGAATAAATGACAGGTTTTGAGGACTTTAAAAACATATAAATAATATTTTTTTAGAAATCAATTTTGATATTGATTGATGTTAGAATCTTAGAAAAACCTCTTGCTTTTTTTTTAGAAACCATTTTGATAAATTTTGCATATTAATAAGGACTTCCTCTCAATCTCTTTCTCCCTAGATCTACAGCTGCGAGACAAACGCGCACCACACACACAGACACATCTATCTATCTATCTATCTATCTATCTATCTATCTATCTATCTATCTATCTATCTATCTATCTATCTATCTATCTATCTATCTATCTATCTATCTATCTATCTATCTATCTATCTATCTATCTATCTATCTATCTATCTATCTATCTATCTATCTATCTATCTATCTATCCCTCTATCTATATATCTATCTATCTATTAATCTATCTATTAATCTATCTATCTATCTATCTGTCTATCTATCTATCTATCTATCTATCTATCTATCTATCTGTCTGTCTAGCTATACAACTATCTTTCTAGCTATCTATTGAACTATTTAATCAGTCTGGTCACATTGGTATTTTGTCCCAGATGTTCGGTAATTCTATTTTTCGTAGCTCTTCTTTCCTTTGCCCCAAACGTAAAAATATCGTAATCCAATCACTATCAGTAAACGAGTTTACAACTCTGAACGCCACAACCACCCGTAGGACCCTACATTGTTTTCTAGTTAACACCTGCAACGACCTGCGTTCAACATCCGCCATTTTTCTGATCCCGTACAGGAAATCCTTCAGAGTAGATGTGACGTCCTCATCTCTGAGCTGGACTCTCTTGTCTCGGAAATAGAAAGTAGAACCAGGGACGTGATTGACATCTGGGAGGAGCAGACGATCACACCGCAGACCGGAGCGGACTGGAGACAACTTGAATCACAGGAAGACCGCGTACTTAGAAACTCACAAGAAGAACAAAGAAATACACTGGTTGAGATTTCCAACGAGCTTTCTAGGTTAGAGGTTACAATTTTAAGATAACTTAGACTTATTAATAATAATCGTATAAACGTATTTTTGTAAATTCACGCAAAGAAAAAAAAAGACTAAGAGAAATAGTCATAACTAGGCCCCACTATTTAGCACCGCGAAAAAGAGTTAGTTCTGCGGCCACGCTATTTTCAAAATTTCGCAGCGTACAGTGGCAAATGATGTAGGCCTATCCTGCTTGAACTTCACGAGTATAAAATATCTAGTAATTCTTAACCCAAACAAAATAAATGCATATTAAAATAAATTCTTAATCATTTAATCAATCATCATGTACTTTATCTTATAAATTACAGACGCTCCTTCTATAAAGAAGATTATTGCGTCCTACGCGCATCTGTGGTCCGAGTCTAGTCTTTCATTTTTATTAATGTTTTAAATGATAAGTTACTGGTTTTCCTGGTTTGTTCAGGCAACCCATTCCATGCCCGAATGCCACTCGGGAAGAAAGAGTAGGCCTACTTATATTCTAATAGGTTTATTATAGCGTTCACTTCCGCACATTTTAACCCTTACAGTCCCGGGCGCGTATATAGCGGAACTGAAGGCAGCATAGATAGAAGTAGGTCGGTACGGGAAGGGTTAATCCACAGATTTGCTTGCTGCAAACGATGCCGAAACATCAAACACCGCTTCTTTTCACTTTAAGTGGTTTCGTTTCTTCCTATACTAACATCTATAGTGAAAAAACAACTGAGATTGAAATACTATCTTTTTATTTCTTTAACAAGAATTATACTAATAGTAAATTTATATTCTCAGTATCCGGTCCGAAAGTATGGAATCTACTTCCCATCAAATTCTGGCGAACAAGTTCTATCGTCACTTTTAAAAAAGAACTTAAAAACACATTCTATTTTAATATTTACCTTCGTTAAACTTTTTTTTTTAGATCCCCACTGTTTTACTTGTATATATAGGTCGGTTCATGCTCCATTTTTTTTTATTTGTTCTATGTTGGATAGTTTAAAATTATGAATTAGCTTTTTTTTTAGCCTAGAGAATGGGCTTTATTCACAAGTCCTTAGCGATAGCATTTTGGTCACGTGATGTACAGACTACAAACAAATAATGGCGTCTTTCGCCTCTATTTTATCTGTATCAATGCTTATTAAAAACATTGAATTTAGAGACATTATATAACGGCACAGATGTCTTAAACACTGCACATGGGTGTGATTATAACATATCCACATGAAAATGGTTTTTAAAAGCCAAGCATTGTTTAATCATGGAGAGATTTAGGCCTATTGGGTGAGTGACTTTCGAAGCGACAGTCGACACTATCGACATCGAAGTATGCTATAGGCCTACAGTCTACAGAGTTAGCCTACCCTACAGAGTACGACTTGTAATGGTATAATTACCATATGTATGAATAGTGGAAGCAACATTGAAGAAAATGTCTGTCATGTGAACAGCATAGGCCTACTCGACAATTCAGGAAAAGTAGGTAGGCCTATTACTTTTAATTGTCTTCCTCATTTTTATTAGGCCTACGTTCCATTAAAATTGTACAAGAAGAGAAAGTTGACAGTTTAGTTTAGTTAACGTAAATACTTTATTAAAGTGTAAAGTAAAGTAAATTGTAGCCTAGGCATTAATGAAATTAAACTGATTTAAGGCCGACCTATGAGGACTTATTTTATTTGATGAAATTATTTAGCCTAATCATCATATTTGAGTCATTTAGTAGGCCTATTGCCTATGGCGGCTATGGTATGTCCGGTATGATGATTTAGGCTAGACTTTCAGATTATTTTTTTTTTTTTGTAGTCACATTTCGTGACATATTGTAGACCTAGCTTTAATTTTAATTTAATTGTCATTGATAGGAGAGTATATCCCCCATATACTATAGCCCTATCCTATACCTATAGTCTTTAGAGGCATGTGATAAGATATAGGCCTAATCAAACCTATTAATAATTAGTCAATATTCATTGGCATGCTGCAGCTGGTATATAGGCTATAGTTATAGATTAGGCCATCATTAGGCTATAGATATATCAGCACCACTGCTTTGAATAGTCTTATTATCTTAGAACAGTTTTTTAAACTACATAAAATTAAAACTATTAAAAATACAAATGTAAAGCTTGATGCCAGTAGCCTTACATACTATAGGCCTATTGTTGTTGTTGTTCGTCCGTCGTGTTCGACAATGACCATTTTTTTGTAGTCCAATGGATGACTAATGATTTGCGCATGTTTGTTTGTTTAAAGTGAAGAAGAGTTGCACGGCGTCGACCTCACTCTCTCGCCCGGGCCCACCAGTTGCCAGTGGCAAGAACAAGTCTAGATGACCGGCGATGGGCTCAGATGCAGTGGATGACCAAGATGTGCTACGTGCCTCACCTTGCTCTACGCGCTCCACAGTGCGTTGCTGTAGTATTTTAGGATTAGCCTATATTGTATGATGAAGCCAATACACATTTTGGTGTGACGGCTATATAGTCCTATATATTAATATGAAATAAAACTAAAACTAAATGACTTTTTTTATTCTGTAGATATAGGCCTAGACTATGTAATATATATTTTTTACTTAATTAATATTTTTTCATGTAAAAGAATATTCCTCCCTTCAACTTCAACATTTGATATATGTTTCAATTCAGATAAAAATGCTACAAGTAAATCCTATATACATATATTAATATTGTATTTATAAAAATATAGGACATAATAGGGCCTACCAGTATATAAATCCAACATTTATTTATATCAGGTTAAATCGTATTATAATTGTTACAAAGTGTCAGCTATACCTATTTGTTACTGCATTAGATATATTAGTTAAGCAATAATAGTATTAATATATAAGGATAATATAAGAAAATTTTATTATCTGCAAATTTAATGGATGTATTGTTTTCAATTGACATTATAATTATTGAATAGGGGCATGGGGCCATGCAGCTGCACGTTCGGCTGGTGTACCAAAGTTCCTGGGTTCGAATCCTGGTTAAGTCTAGAATTTTTCCCATGTTGGGGTGTCCATAAGTCTACCCAGCTCTAATGGGTACCCGACATTAGTTGGGTAAATTAAAGGCAGCTGTGCATAGTGCTGTCCAAACAATCCCCTAGTATGCCGTGGCCACAGAAACTGGTGAATGCTGCCTCACCTGACCTATGGACCAATTTGGGTCCGACAGGCACTTTACTTTAGGCCTATTGAATTTAGAAGAAAAATGTATATGACGTGTTACATTTTGTTTCCCAACAGGTTATTGACGCAGAATGTTGATGCAGGGTGCACGAAGACAGCTTGTTGCAAGTACAATTTTGGAAGTTTAGCTGCAATATAATCCTAGAGGAAAAAGAATTGTATATGTTGAACCCTAAGACCATCCTCCTCTATACATAATATCAGTCTACATCTAAATAAAATTCTATCTTTATTTACATCACATATTTTGTTGTAATTTATGTTTCATTGAGAATTATTTATATATATAATTATATTTCAACTTTCAAAAAATTAAAAAAGAAACTAAAAATATTTTTCTTTTTTGTTTTTGAATTTAATACAATAAAAAATCTGAGTATAATGTCAGCACTTTTTCTTCCTTGAAAAATATATTATTGACCATCCTTTACTGGATATAATTGAAACACAGTCTTCTTTAACAGCACATGGTTAAATTTTCTGTAAGCAGTGTCATAAACTGATGCAATAACTTTTTCTCATGTCTGGCAGCTAACATCATTTTGTATTTGATGATCCACATAGACATTTGTTTCAGTGATTGACACATTCAGTCTAAATAGATAAAAAAAAATTATAAACCAACATATTACATTTACAGCATAAATGTTCCCTTTCCAAATTGTACTACAATACATAGTTTTCAAGATAATACTTAAAAAAAATAAAATATTTATAAAACATATAATCATACCCAAACTTTTAACATATGTATGTTAATTTGTCTTATACTTATAGTAATGCAATGGAACTAATTTCATTTTATTAGTGTAATTAATTATTTTATGTCCAATAAACATATGCACAATCAACAAAATTTAACACTACAAGAAAAAGAAATGGCCCAAATTCATAATATGTCTATTTAATTATGCTTATCGGTCAATGGTAGGACTATGTGATGAAAATGACTATGAAATGATCCACTTTTTAGCTGACCACTACATAAAATATAAATTAAAAATAATAAGAAGCCTTCTACTTCACTATGTGGAAGAAGATAAATAGTACTGGAAAAAGGGGGGGGGAACACAGTAATTGCAAAAATACTGCTCAGTTCTTAATTTACTTATTAATTAAGTGGCCACATTGTTCTTTTGTTACCGTACCATTTTAACTTTAACAAGAAGAGTAATAGATGCAAAATGGATTAATTCTGTACATAGGCCTATATAACTCTGAATATTTATATCCGATTGATATAGGTTATTAAACATGTATGGGAGTTAATTATTATAATATGAATTAGGCCTATAGGCACTATAGGTCCATGAACGCAGCACCGGGATGTGTCTAATGTTCATCCAAGGCAGAGCACTAGCCCCAGCTCTAGTCTAGGCTAAGCCTAATAATACTACAGACTATAGTCATAGTAACACAGGTCATATCATATTGTATAGCCTAATCAATATGGAATTTATACATAGGACATAGGCCTACATATGACATATATATATATGATAGGCCCATAGTTAGCCTATAACTCGATCTATATATTATATAGGCCTAGTATATAGTGTAGGCTTAAATGTAGTAGACCTAATGACTAATGATTGCCTTTGCCGGCCTTAGCCTACCTAGCCGTTCAGCCTAAAGACTAAGCAGAAGCTCGTGCCTAAGCCTAATTTAAATAATTTTATATAGCCTAGCCTATTATAGGCCTACATATATTATATAGCCTTGTAGGCCTAATATATAAATAGTTTAATTGGCTTTTCATTATCCTAGCAGATAGCAAATATCGCATTGGATTGCATTTTATAATAAAAATAGCCTATTCATTAACATTATTAGATAGCTAGGCCTACGGGTTATTAAAGTATAAAGTTAATTGGCAATTAATGAGTTGACAACACAGTTGTAGGGTATTATCTAATCACACATACAAATTGAAATATGCATAACTGCATAAGAGAATGATTTTTAAATTTTATGAGATCATTTTATCATTGACTTAAGCTAAGAAGATCTAGGCCAATGGCAAGTACACTTACCGTCGCTTAGGCCTAGCAGTGAAAGGTTTAAACTTGACAAGGAAATCTCCGTCTTCGTTTACGAAGTGTTTGGAACATAATATACTCTGTTATTATGTCTTCTTTTGACATGCCATGCATTTAAGACGTTTGTATCTATCAGCGGATATCGATGAAAACATAGTTTATTTTTCTTTAGTGAAGATTTAACGTCGGAATCCTATCACACTAAGACAACTTCTTATAATTTCTTCTTTATCATTATGTAAACAAACACTTCCTGATCAGTACATCACGTGACCCGGAAATACTTGTGAATAATGCCCATTATATCTGTTTTCTTGCTTGTTTGTTGCTCAATGTTAAATGCGCTGTGATTTTTAATAATGAAAGTTGGCAGCGCTATAAAAATATAATCATCATTATTATTATCTATTTATTTGAATATTTTTATCTTAAAACTAAAATTTAGCTGTGAAAGTCCAAGCGGAGAAATATCAAGCAACAGTAGTCCTGAAGGTGAGTGGAGAGATGAACGTAATCTTCAGCTCAAACTCTTAGGGGTCAGAGGTTATAATTGGCAGGCATTGCTGTAACCTTTATAGTGTTACGGATACAGAGCAAAAAAACTATCCATAATTTGCTGGCTGCACATCTATCGGGTACGCCACTGAAACTGGTACATCCAAATTGGCTCTTATGTAGGCTATGTTGCAGATGCTCCTTCGATCCACATTAATATTGCGCCCAACGCTTATCCTTGGTATAGAGTATATAGTATATAGAATATAGAGCCTTCTCAATACCCGGCCCGAAGGTGTGGAATCTACTTCCCATTCAACTCAGACGAACAAGCTCTATTGTAACTTTCAAAAAGAACTTAAAAACTCATCATTTAAGTATTTACCTTAGATAACATGCTTTAGACCACTACTGTCTTACTTATATGTTAGGTCGGTTATTGCTTCATTCAATTGATTTGTCCAATATTGGTAAAGTTTTAAAACATCAATTAGTTTTATTCTTAGCCTAGAAATTATATCCATGCTCTTAGTTGTATGTTAAATGCGCTCTGAGCTTAAATGCTTACATTATGTTTGTTGGCAGCACTATACAAATATTATTATAAACGTCCGGTATATCCACATAGGACCATAGGGCCGCAACTACACTTCTCCATCAATCTCGGTCTTGGGCGGCTCCATTCAGTTGTGTCCATGTGAGGCCAACAGCCTTTGCCGCACCTACAACCGACCACCTCCAAGTCTGCTTGGGTCTGCCTACTTTTCTCTCCCCCTGTGGATTCCAGTCTAGGGCTTGTTTTGCCACACTGTCCTCTGGTCTTCTCAAAGTTTGTCTAATTCACTTCCATCCGTAGTTTTTGATGCCATTGTATTGTTGGCGTAGCCCATTTCATGTTCGGATGCATTCAAGAAGAAGGAGAATGTCTATGTGTTTCTTATTGCGTATGGGATAAATAAAAGTTAAGTTTTTTTTATCCTTGTGTCTATCTGATTAGTTTAATATTTTCTTTGTATAACATGTACTGTTCTTATTACATTGTGAAGGCCTAAATGTGCCACTAACAACACAATTAGTGTTTTTTGAAAGTAGTTGTAAACATTTGTTCACCGTGTGTCTTCCAATTCAGTACCCGAGAAGCCACTTGTGGACATTTCAATGTGCTCCAGAAATAGCCACACCGTAGTTCTCGCCATAGCCCCGCCCACGCCATTTGACGTCATCGATTTTTACGAAGTACTCTTTGGCACCAGGGAGCAAAAACATTTAAAAATGGAGGTAACTCTTTTAGTGTAATTAGCAGTCTTATATCATTGGTTGTGCCCCCTTTTCGGTTGTTAATAACTAGAGCGTGTGTGAGAAAGAGATAGAGAGAGACAGAGCGAGAAACAAATTTATTTTTTTCACAATATGTTATTAAATTTGGCGTTTAATGTCAGACAAAATCACTTAACTATAGACCTAATAATGCTTTTGTGTTGAACGAGAGCGAGAACAGAGATAAAGGAGTTTAGTGTGCCCATTCCCAAAATGAGAAGAAAAAAAAACCACAAATTAAATGTCAAACTCAAAGTATAAATAGAAGAAACAAAAAATAGCAGCGTCCACAATTTTAAATCAAGCAAAATAAGAATCCAGCGTATAGAGCATAGGTTCTCAACGGGGGCGATTGGAAGGCGGTGAAGGGCAAGTGGGCGGTACAAACGTACCTGATATAATTTGAACACCTCAGCTATTTGAATCGATTAGTTTTTGCATGAAATATGTAAACGCAAGTGCTGCTAAATATCTGATATCCCCCAACAGTAGGCATACATTTAATTAAACTAATAAGAAATAGGAATCGCAATGACTTTTCAGTGAAGTATGGGTCAGTATTTGGCTAATATGTTGTGCAGCCGGCTGGGGCGGCTGGTCCTATTAGTGGTTCACCGGACTGTCACCCTAACATATGCTAATTTAATGATATTTTGATCTCGATTTATCGAGATGTCCTTTAATCCGTTTGAATTTTATGGATGAATAACGACGTTATCGAATTACAGATATGCAGAGTAGATACGTAGAAATTATATAAACTGGGTAGTTATTGTAATGTTTAAAAATATACATATAAATTCTTTAGTTATATAATATTTATTTAATTTTCATATACTTTTTACAGTTTGATCCTTTCAAAGTTATAAATGTACGCCATTTATTTTTTAATAAAAGAAAAAAATATAGAAATATTAGTTTAAATGAAACGGGTTAATTTTCTCCCTTTAATAAACAAATGTTTCCACATTTGATTCAATAGTGATACCGAACAAGTTCTGTTTTGTAATATAACAAATATTACTTATTATTATTATTTCTTTATATAAATTCAACATTATGATATTCATAACACAATTTAATTATTAGAGGATTAAAATAATTTACGTTAAACAGTTGTAAATAAACATTTCCTTCATTAATTAATTTTTTAATTAATTAATTGTTTTGTCCATTTTTAAGGAGTTTATATGTTAAACATTAATAATTACTGAAATTACATGATATGGCGCTATAAAATAAGCCCCTTATAATTCTAAATTAATAACACCAATAAATTTGTTTTAGAATTACTTATATTTATGTTTAATTAAAATTAAGTAGGGGGGGGGGGCGGTAAGCGGAAAAAAAATGTGAAAGGGGGCGTGAGCCGAAAGAGGTTGAGAACCTATGGTATAGAGTATAGAGCATTTGCAATAGGCGTGGCTTAGGTTTCAAGGTCACGTAGCTATGTAAATAGAAGCCATGATGGAGACATGGTTGAATAAAATTGTTCTCTACAATATCTATTTAGTTTTACACCCTAAATATATGGAATTTGTTTCCAGAAATCTTGATATTAAACTGTGATACTATTAAAGAAGATATCAGGATTTTATAGTTTTTCAATAACTATTGTGAAACATCCTGAATTATGCTTTACTTTAAGATATTAAGTTACAGGCTAACTTTCGATAGTCGACATCTTTAATTAAATATTATGCACTTACGGAACCTATTCCATTGATTTTTAATGGTTTAAATTATAGCTTTGAATGTTAATTTTCATCGCATGACATTGTTTTATATATGTTTACGTCATATTGTTGAAATGATGATATTTAAAAATAAAACCTTCTTAAGCCTATGGTAGGCAAATAAGGTTGCAATTGTTCACCACTAGACAATGTAAAAAAACAACACGTGCTATTTGTCACGTGATTGCAAATGCTCTATTGCTGAAGTGTTAAACAGTTTCATTACTAAACTATTTAAAGCTTTATATTTTATCTTTAAAAAAAAACAATGACTGAAACGCAAACTGAATCGTTAAAATAAAATGGAATTCACCTTTTTTTCTGAACAAATGATCAAACACACTTATAAATGAAAATGTAAATATAAGATCTGTTTAAACAATATGATAATTAATTGTCATTAGAATTATTACTTTTATTTAGAAAACCCATCCATCCACCCCTCCCCTCCCCAAACCTGTAAAGAAAAACTTCCCCTTGGTTAACAAAAATGAATTGCGGGTATTCTGATGAACGTATGCACTTTTGCGCCCATGGGGCGCAACGACTAACGAAGTGTGTAAAACCACCGATACGCGTATATTAAGAGCGTGGGCGAACGAATGGGGGGGGGGCAGCCCTTGTTGCGCGTCCAATACTCAGACTGCCGAGAGGCTTCCGAGGCTCGGTAGGGGGAGGGGTGGGGTAGCAAAGAGCGCAACAGGCCGTGTTAA
The DNA here is from genome assembly GCA_949126835.1 of Anisus vortex. NCBI lineage: Eukaryota > Metazoa > Mollusca > Gastropoda > Planorbidae > Anisus > Anisus vortex. The sequence continues at coordinate 8,016,205 of OX421507.1, read as the reverse complement.
GCCCGCCCTGGTGCCTGGGTGTCCTGACTTACGGGCTTTGTGCTACCGAGGGGGACAGTCCAGGTATACGAGCGAGCCACCACGATATTGATCCGAGGGGAAATTCCACAGGAGTGGAGTGAAGTGTAGTGCATGTACTGTGGAGATCGTCCTCTAAGTTAAGCGAAAGGCCTTATCGGCGTGTGGCGGGGGGTGGCTCGTCTCGAACAGGGTCTTGGTGTGCCGCCCCTCCCCTTGAGCCACCCCATGACATAGTCACGTTATGGACTCAGGATCCGGAAGTCTCGTCCGTTTTTTTTTTCAGATACACTTATAAACGGGGGAACATTTGCCATCCTGCTCGTGTAGGCCTATCCCGTTGCAACGCCACTGCCTATAGCAATGATTAAACAAGGATACGTTTATCCAGTTTCTATATCCCCTCCTATTATAATGATCACTTCGGTTCGAATGTCCTTTACTTGGTGTGTACTTATATCCCCTCTTTCCCATAACCCTGAGAATTGACAAGATTGATTGCAATGCCGGGGAATTTAGCTTGTATATATATATATATATATATATATATATATATATATATATATATATATATATATATTTAAACCAACATATTATAAGCTTACGGCTCACGCTAATTATAATATATATCGAAGCCAAAATTTGTTTGTAAGTATTTGAAATAATATATCTACAACATATCATCTACCCAGGAGACGCTCATTGCTCAACGGAGCCCGGAATCGCAAGGGGGCCACAGCTTTATCATGATTGAGAACCTGTGCAAAAATACCCACTACTTCATAAGCGTGTCGGCTGTCAACAAGTGGGGCCGGGGCCCTAGCAGTGAGCTTATCCAGTGCTCAACGCTTGATCTTGTGGACACTAATCTCACAGGTAAAAACCCTTTTTTTTTCTTTTTGTCGCAATGGAATTGAGGTTGCCTGCGATAAATACAGGTGAATCGGGGCTTCATATTTAATGTATGGAATTTGAAATTATAGAGAAAATAACACACACACACACACACAAATTAAATGTGAGGAGCATCAGAACAGTAAAACTAGAGCCAACTTGAATTATTTTATGCTAGATCTAGCAGTTTTATTTTTCTATAAATGCTTACTATGCTTACTATACAATACAAGAATAACTGTAGTACTCTAATTGTAAACAGATTTATTAGTGTCACCAAATATATCGGACGAGCCATTCATCTGTTACGTCCTAGGAATGGGGGCATACCTAGGGTTAAGTAATTATATAGAGTGATGATTAATAATTGCTAATTTATAATTTGCTACAAGTGTTTATGGAACTTATTTTATTCAATTTCACAGCGCCTGCCATTCTAGAGTCTTTGAGCTACGCTTCGATCAGTTCCGCCACTGTTGTTACCCCTCCCAGCTCCCATCTGCAAGAGACGACTCCTGGATTTTACGGGTCACGGCTTATTTTGTATAGGCGAGAGGCTGACCTTGGTAAGCCTCACGCGTGGTCTGGGATTAGGCTTCAGGATGGGGTCAGCCGTCCAGAGGTGGTGGGTTTGACCCCTGATACTGAATATCAGTTTCGAGTAATGTCGTGCGGAGGTGTTGGACGGTGCCAGCTGTCGGAGAAACTTTTGTTAAGGACGGGCTCCGACTGAATGATTCAGTGGACCAGGGATCGGCAACTTACGAAATGCCTGCCGGACTTGGCACGCAGAGCGATTTTTTATTGGCACGTGGAAGACACTGTTCAATAATAATTGGACAAACCAGATCTCTTCTTCAAAAAATTGATTGGTGGCGCATGTTGACTCTTAGGCTATTGGCGCGGTCAATGAATTGGAATTCCTACTTTGGCACTATATTATAATATAAAGGTTGCCGACCCCTGCAATAGACTGTGGAAAATCACGGATGGAAACTGCTTTCTCAAGGGAATAAAAGGACATAATCTCAACTAAACAATGCCCCCCCCCCCCTCACTAGTAAGGTGTATAATCTCTCTAAAAAAAATATTGCACCCCAGTTGGGTGTCTTCTCTTTACTAAAACATTTAGCCCCTCCATATTGCGTCAAACCGCTGTTAAAAAAATACGCCCTCTGTAGAACGTCAGACCTCTGCTAAATAAGAGCACCCGTAGTAGGGCGTCCGACATCTTCTAAATATTAGCGCCCATAGTAGGGAGTTAGACCTCTGCTAAATATTAGCCACCCTAGTAGAGCGTCAAACGTCTGCTAAATAATAGCGCCAATTAGTAGAGGGTGTCTTTTAATATTCATTGAAAACAAAAAAAATATGAGTTTTTAGCCATGTAGTAGGCCTATACGTCACGCGTATGGAAACTTCTACATTAGTGACGTCACATCGGGTAAAGATCTTTCTAGTAATATCTCATGAGAAACGAATAATCTAGGGAAATAGGATTTTAAGGGACTATTTATATTTATATATTTTGTGTATCTGAAATTATAGTCATATTGAACATTGGTATTTTTGCGTTATTAAAATATGATTTTTATTGTTCAATTGGCTTCTGTGATTTGTAGATATTTTAATAAGCCCTTACACTTAAAACCATTTGACTCCACAACAGTTCTTACGCTACTTATTCTAAACCGCTTCCTGCAACACACTTTAAATGATGTTTTCGGCTTGTTTAAAATATTGTTTTTTTTTTTTTGGTCTTTTAGAAATATACAAAGGCTACAAGAATAGTTATAAGGAATGCGTTGTTTACATCAAATGTGAGTATGCGTGCTAGTCGCGTTAAGTTAAAATTAAAATGTGTTAGTTTACAATTACCCTACACTAAACTAAACTATACGTCAATGCATCCATGAACTTCCACTTTACTTCCGAAAATTGAAAAAAATCTAACATTAAAAATATGCGATTCTTCACGTCTGACGTTCACAATCCATCGTTTTCTTTTGGAAACATCTTTTGGAAATGAAATAAAATGTAATCCCCTACATCTTTTCTTACTCGTAGCACAACCAGGAACTCTTCACACGGACATGTTTTGATGGTAAATGAACGAAGTGTTGGTGTCCGTCAACCTTTTAGGTTCACCATGCATGCATAATCATTAAGACTTGTCAATGTAGGCCTATTCACAAACTTGAAATGAGCTATAAAATAAAATAATCCTCATGTTTTTTTTATTATTATTGCATCTCTGTGAAAATCAATGGCAGCCATCATTTGATTATCTAATAGACTATAATTAATTAATTGTGTGTCTTTACGTTGACCTTCCAGCATATGATGACGACCTTACGTTTGGCTAACAATAATTATGTTAAATGGAGTAGCGTCCCCTTGATTTCGCTAGAGCTTTGCGATATAAAGACAGAACTGAACTTTAAAATATTAACACAAGAACAACAACCATAACAAAATTAAATTAATGTTGATTGATCAAACATACAAACAAAACTTTAAAATAGTTTTAAAATCAGATTTAATACAAACAAAAAATTGTAAGATAACTTTTATTTTTTAAAATGGTTCGGTTTTCTTTGGATCATTTTTACAACATGCGTTACATCGTACAAGAGAAAGGGAGACAATTTATAGCTTTCCTAACTTCTGCATTATGGAACTATATAAAATATATAAATATACCAAATAATATAAGTTTACCATTGCAGCATGTCAACAACTATGTATATATATATATTGCTTTTCTATCTATCTATGTATGACTATTTTAAACCATTCCAATGGTTGCTCATCTCAAGTTTATTTAACTCTGTTTTCACGGCCAACTTTACACTTATTTAATATTTTATATGAAAATAATAAACTGAAAAAAAAAGATGATCTTTTTAAGGGATCTAATATCTTTAAGTAGCAAAGTAATACAGGCCTACCTAAATATAAAAGCATTTTGTCAATATGTATAAGCTTGTAGCCTGTAGGGCCTGTAATTGTTACAAATATTTTCTTTCACATATTCTCACTATATAATATTATAAATTCACCACAAGGCTATAAAAGTTAACGTTATGCATCTGTTCAAACATCAAAACATAAATATAGTCCAAAGTGAATACAAAATTAATTATAAGGCACATATAATATATAATATTGCAGCGGTTTATCAAACACAAAATATACTTTAAAATGTTATCACATACTATAGTTGTGTACAGCTTCAGGTGTGATTGGCGGTAAATTGACAAATTAAGTTGACAGACCAATCAAATTTTAAAGCATCATCATCAATCCCATGACCGCTGTAGTCGTTGTGGGGAGCGAATTAATAAATTACGTGTATTATAATTTTCTAATATTATGAGTGTTTTGTGTAGTCATTATAAAAATGTTCCGGTCTCGGCCTTATTAGGATAAAGACCTATAATAGATGAACCAATAGAGCAAAGTGTATAGATCTATTTCTATGTAAAGACTTATGCTTTGAAATATGCAAATGGTGTATTACAGGGTAGACCGATTTCCGCTGGGTCACCCAGCGTTACAAAATGGCCGCCAAAAGCGTTTGCTGAAGACACAATATTCTGTTCTTACTTTTTGTATGTCTGTCCCCTGTCTCTCATTCTATCTCCCTCATTCTCTCTCTCTTTCTCTCTCTGTCACTCTGTTTCTCCCTCTCTTTTTCTCTCTCTCTTTCTCTCTCTATATTCTATATATTTCTCTCTCTTTTTTCTCTCTCTCTTTCTCCCTCTCTCCTTCTCTCCTTCTCTCTCTTTCTCCCTCACTCCTTCTCTCTCTCTTTCTCTCTCTTTCTCACTCTCTCACTCTCTCTCTCGTCCTACAAAAGATTGTGTAATGTCATTTAAAAAACAAAACAAATTCTAAATGTCCAAATGTGTTGAAACGTTCATTTCACTTCGTACAAGGGAAAGCAATGTAATAATAATAAAAAAAACAACGCACAAAACACACAGTGTATTAATTAATGGATAACAGTGGGTGGTTAAATACATGGTTTACCTACTATAAAAACACATTTTGTTCTACCCAAAATTTTCACATTAATCAAACAGGCAAATTATAAAAATACATAAAGGGAAATTATCCGGTTCAGACTTAGTACTCAATAGGTAGCGGTAGGGTTTGACAAGCAACAGAAGCTGAGCGGCCTTTAAAAAAAAATCATTTCCCCCAAACAAATGTCACATGTTCAACCTGGTTAGATTAGTGTTAAACCTGGTTAGATTCAGGTACAACCTTCAATAAACTAAAGTGAAAAGAATTTTAGAAATTTTCACTTGGATTTTAACCCTGGATCTTAAGAACGGAGTCCGGTGGCTGAGTAGCAGCGCGTTTGGATGGCGTACCAAAGGTCCTGGGTTCGAATTCCGGTGACGGCTAGGATTAGTTCCCGGGTCTGGAGGATGTCACTGAGTCTACCCAGCTCTGCTAGGTACCTGACATTAGTTGGGGTAAAGTAAAGGTGGCTGGGCATTGCGCTTCACCGGACCTATGGATCAATTTGGTCCGACGGGATACTTTTTTTTTTACTCTTAAGAATGAAAAAAGCAAAAGCACAACCGCTATACAACAGGGTGTCTCGTTTATAATATAATATGTCTGGTGGAGAAAATGAAGCAAAGAGACAAAAAAAAAAGAATGAAACATAAGCACTTTGTTGAGCGAGTCAATGTGTGCAACTCGTGATTCCTACTTAAGGTGAGCTCATTCTCGAGGGCTCCTCCTCACCGGGCTTACACAGTCTCCTCAGTGACGGCCATAGCTGGGGCCTCCACGCCGTTCTTATTCTCTTCCTGGACGTTCTTTTCCCTGTAAATTACTTCTTCGGCGCCCTTGTCTAGCAGGAGGAACAACCCGGCTGCAAACTGGCAGACGGCCCCTGCCCATCCGACAATATAGGCCCAGCCAAAACTGAAAGTTATCATTTTAAAATATAAAGCAAAAATTAGCATTATTAACATGCATTTTATTATCAAAGTTTCTGGACAATTCACCCCGCTTTCCCGGCACCCAAATTCACAGAAAATAAATATAAATAATGATAATAACAATAACAAAATTTCTCGAACCGTTATAACCCTAGAATATAAAGTCATATGTGATTAATGTTTTAAATTTTATTTTTTAGAAATGCAAATTAATGTATATATATATATATATATATAATACATTATATATCCCTTTATTAAGAAAATGTATAGTTAAATATGGTATAAGCTATGGCATACATGATAGGAACATCTATCACATAGTCATCTGCTATTCTCAAACGCTAGGCATTCGCTTTCAGCTTTTGGTTCAATTTACACCTGTAAACAGATTTTATCGCACATGAAAGCTGTTTTAAGCATACAAAAGTCGCTTACACTTGACCACTCAGCAGTGTTTAAATATGAACAATTAGCGAAGAGCATGCGAGACAAGGCGCTCATTAATTGATACCGACTAATAACATTAAGCTCATCTTCTGTAATTAAACATAAATAGAATGAATTCTGAAACAAATTTACTTGTTTTAATATTTTAGAAAATATAAGAGGCTTATTTACTAGCAACATATCATGTAATTATTGTAATTATTCATGTTTACAAAATTTTTTTATCGACAAACAATTAATGCAGGAAACGTTTAGCCTCTTTGCAACAGTTTAACGTAAATTAATTTTATACCTCTAATTACATCTTGAAATGAATACCATATTGCTGGATTTGTATAAAGAAATAAAAAAAAAGAGTAATATTAGTTATATTAGAAAACATAACTTGTTTGGCATTACTATAGAATGAAATGTGTAAACTTTCATTTATTAAAGTTAAAGGGAGATTATTTACCAGATTTCTTTGCGTTAATATTAAAATTTCTTTTTTTTAAATTTTATTAAAAGAAATAAAAGATTTGCAATTTATAACTTTAAAATGATCTAATTATTAAAAGTAGTTGAAAATCATAATATTATAACATGACTACGGAATTTATACGTATAACATTACAAGAACTACCCAGCTTGTTTGATTACTACTTGTGTATACCGTTCAACTTGTGATTTTCTTCTATAGTGGATTCATAATAATTTCTAACAGGTTCTAAGAATTATAATTAACTTAATGACAAGTATCAAACTTAGACATTGACCATTGAAAGTTACTGGAAAGTAATATAAAAATGTGTATGCTATCAATGCAAATAAATAAAGATGATAATTACAAATACATGCTACAGGACTAAATAGTCTTTTAAAAATATATCGTACTGCCGGTCTACTTTTAGGCATTGAGAACTTTTTACCCATCACAATATCTCTACTGAGAAATTGCCTGCTAAAAATAGCCGAGCACTGTGCTGGTCATACAATTTGTATAGTAGGCTGTGGCCAAGCTCGGTCTTTAAGCACTTTTTTAATGAGGAGTTTCGGTCAAATATTAATTCTATAGGCCACTCAAGGGTCGGCAACCTACGGCACGCCAGCCAGACTTGGCACGCCGAGGGATTTTCAATAGCAACTGGGAAAAGGACTTAAATGTCTATTCAAGTCTCTTCTACAAGAAATTGAGTGCTACAGCTGGATGACTTTTAGACTGTTGGCACGCTGAATGAATTAGAAATCCTACTTTGGCACACTGTTATTAATTAAAAAGTGGCCGGCCCCTGATATGATATAGGCTAGAGGACAGAAGGGCAAAGAATAAAGTAGTAATAATACGTAAAGCATTAAACTGTAATTTAGAAATACAACCCAATAGCATCCTGTTGCAAAGCTCAGATTAACATAAAGACAAAAACACTTTCCCTAGTCCCTTATTGCGAGAACAAATGTATATAAGTACTCTTTCTTCCCGAGTGGCATTCGGGCATGGTGCCTGAGCAAACCAGGAAAACCATTAACTTAACCCTTACAGTACCAGGCGCGTATATAGCGGAACTGAAGGCAGCATAGATAGAAGTAGGTCGGTACGGGAAGGGTTAACATCATTTAAAACATTAATAAAAATGCAAGACTAGACTCGGACCACGGATGAGCGTAGGACGCAATAATCTTCTTTATAGAGGGAGCGTCTGTAATGTATAAGATAAGATAAGATAAGATACAACGCTAAGGTAAGAAGACATTTTTTACCTCCACTGGCTCTCACTTCTCATCGTCATTTCCGAGAGAAATTTGATCGGGAAAATCACAAGAGAGATGAGTTCAAAAGCCACTGAAATAAAACACAAACAAAAAACAAAAACATCTAGAATTTATGTAGACTGTCTAATGATATAATAATAATAATAATTCTATTTGTGTAGCACCACCAACAAATATAATATAAGCTCATAGCGTATTTAACTTTAAGCAGCTAATAAGCAAGAACATGGAAATATGTCTCAAGACTATTAACCCTTACAGTCCCGGGCGCGTATATAGCGGAACTGAAGGCAGTATAGATAGAAGTAGGTCGGTACGGGAAAGGTTAAGGATATAGATTATAGAGCTAACTAATAATTTCAAAAATTTACAAACATAGGACAAAACAAATAAATGTAGTAGGCCTATAAACCGATATAGGCCTAATAAGAAAGTAGAGCAGTAGGGGTCTAAGTTTAACAAAGGTAAATATTATAATAATGTGTTTTCAAGTTCTTTTTAAAAGAGATGATAGAGCTTGTCTGTCTGAGCTGGATGGGGATAAGATTCCATACTTTTAGACCAAATATTGAGACGGATAGGCCTGGTGGAAATCTATAGCTATTAATGTTTAATTTAAAAACTCGAGTTTAAAGAACAAAAGCGCACGAAGTTTCGTTTATTGATTCAAGTTTAACAGTGTTTGAAATCAATGCTGAAAGTGTCAGCGGTAATTTTATCATTTGTTTTTACATTGGTTTATTATGGGGGGGGGGGGGGGGGCAGTTTACATTAAAAAAGTATTGTCCTAAAAGTTCGACCTATACTACTAGGATATGCGTCTTCTGTGTGGGATCCATGAACTAAAGGAAACGTTTAAAAATTATAACACATTCAGAAAAGAGCTCTAATGTTAATTACTAGCGAATATTGACCATTGACAAGAGTAACATCAATAGTTGAAACACTAAACCTAGAAACACTAGAGGACAGAAAGGCAAATAGTAAAATAGTAATAATACATTAAGCAATAAATTATAACTTAGAAATACAGAACAATAAAAACCTGTTACAAATCTCAGATTAAACATAAGGACAAAAAAAACTTTTCTTATCCCTTATGCGAGAACAAATGTATATAAGTCATCTTTCTTCCCAAGTAACATCCGGGCATGGAATGGGTTGCCTGAACAAACCAGGAAAACCAGCAACTTAATTAACATCATTCAAAACACTAATAAAAAAGCAAGTCTGGATTCGGACCACGGGTGAGCGTGGGACGTAAGAATCTTCTTTATAGAAGGAGCGTCCGTAATGTATAAGATAAGGGCAGATAACAAAACTGTCATGATCGCTTCATCGTGTTTTACACAAATTAAGTGAAATTAACAGGGATTTTATTCTTTATGATAGTCCAATAGTATTTACTGTTCTGTATTACACTGACCTATATCCTTTTATTTTTTCGATGCCTTCCTTTTTGTTCTGCCCTTTACCGGAAGTCGGAGACTAATCTCCACACGTTTTGGAACGCTAATTAGCGATCTATTTCATATTCTACATCCACAAAGTTACGCCATTTTTAATTTTTATAAGTGGTCACGAAATAGTAGACCATTACCAGCAGCAAAAAATGTGATCAGACCGATCCAGTACAACTTGTACTTGACCACGAAGTTCAAGGTCTTCAGCCCGACAGACGTGATGACGATGGCGATGATGCAGACGATGAGGGAGATGATGCACAGCGCCTGGCAGATGGTGACCCACTCTGTTGTAGTACATTAGCATACAGCGTCAGCCAATGGAATCAGAGATAATAATAATAATAATAATAATAATTAAATTTGAATAGCGCTGCCAACAAACACAATATAAGCTCAGAGCGCATTTAACATACAACTAAGAACACGAATATAATCTCTAGTAAAAATAAAGCTAATTGATGATTTAAAACTTACAAACATTGGACAAATCAAATAAGTGAAGATTAGCGGACCTAACATATAAGTAAGACATTATGGGTCTAAAACATGTTATCTAAGGTAAATATTTCAATAAATATTTCAATAAATATTAAAATAATGAGATTTTAAGTTTTTTTAAGATATGGGAAAGGGGGAGGGAGGCAGTGGGCATCGAAAAAAAATCTGTGTGGGTGAACTGAATCTAGATCCAACATGTCAACATATGTCTTGGGAACGTTAAAATGTATTTTGTATTCAATTAATAATGAACATGGAGAATGTTCAATTTATGAATAATATTAATAATGAAATAAGAAGCTGCAAGGTTTACGTATAACAGAAAACGTCTACAACAAAATTATCGCTTCCTTTGTTATGTTTTATTGTGTAACAACTTAACTTTAAAATAACAATAAAATTATCATTTATTTAGCACCATACTATTGCATTTAGCACGCTCATTGCTACCTCTTCCTGCATTTCAGTTGCAGGTGTTGGGGTAGGGAAGGCACACACAAACTAGTTAAAGAGAAATATCTTTAAACTCATCATATAGAACTTTATTTGTATCAAACACTCCCTTAATACCCACACACTATTTAATTAATTATATATGCATCTTAATTCTTCAAAGAAATACGATAATAACCTATGAATAGGAATAAATATAATTTTATCAAACAACATAATTTATAGTTTCTACGCCATTAAAAACCAATGTGCTTTCCTTATGATTTATATTATTTTTTTTTAAGAATAAAAACATGTGTAGTTTATTTTTCCTAAATTATATACATAGCAATCTTGATTCCGAAATAAATTTTGGCACATGCAAAAAAAAGTAAAGATGAGAGGGAAAAGTTTATAATTCACTAAATTTCTAAGGAACACTTCAAACATCTAAATCTAAATCAAAATGTGGTCTATTGAGTTTCTAAACGTTTGGAACATCTCAATTCAATCTGCCAGCTTTAGCAAACATCTTAATTAAATCTATCAGCTTTAGCAAACATCTCAATTCAATCTATCCGCTTTAGTAAAGATATCAATTCAATCTGCCAGCTTTAGCAAACATCTTAATTAAGTCAATCAGTTTTTGCAAACATCTCAATTCAATATATCCGCTTTAGTAAAGATATCAATTCAATCTATCAGCTTTAGCAAACATCTAAATTCAATCTATCCGCTTTAGTAAAGATATCAATTCAACCTATCAGCTTTAGCAAACATCTCAATTCAATATATCCGCTGTAGTAAAGATATCATTTGATCTGTCAGCTTTAGCAAAGATCTCAATTCAATCTATCAGCTTTAGCAAATATCTCAATTCGATCTATCTATTAGGAGTCAATCAATTCAATCTATCAGCTTTAGCAAACATCTCAATTCTATCTATATATTAGGAGTCAATCAATTCAATCTATCAGCTTTAGCAAACATCTCAATTCGATCTATCTATTAGGAGTCAATCAATTCAATCTATCAGCTTTAGCAAACATCTCAATTCGATCTATCTATTAGGAGTCAATCAATTCTAGATAGGCCTACACATGCTTTTCAACTTTTTAAGGTGTGACTGTGATGAGGAGCGATGTTCCCTTGATGGCGCGTGCTTTGATATCAGTCATTTAAGGTAGGAAGGAGCAGTGCCATTGTAATGTATACAGCCGTGTTTAAGGGGCATAATTTTGTTATTAATGCGCTACATCACAGGAAGCCAGTGGAGATCTTTTTAGAACTGGAGAGATATGATCCTGCCTCTTTACTCACACCCATCGCATCCAAATATATCATGTCAAAGGAAAATCACTAACATCAACATTATCCCATTTCAACATGCTCGCTGTTTTTATCTACACCTTTTTTACAAAGCTAAACTAAAAAGCTTTTGCTATTGTTACTGTTGACTTTGCTTTTTTTGGCAATTTTTTACAACATTTTATAATATCAAATTGCGAAAGGAAAATTCTGAACAAAATCTTTAAATCTAAGAAATTATAGGCCTAGTATAATACATTCTTCTTATTCAGACATGTGTTTCTTAAATTGACTTTTACCCCTATAGAGTTGGCATTACTTACCATGACCTGTAATGAAAAAAAAAAGGAGAGGATTTTTTTAATAACTCAACTGCAAATATTCACTTGAATATAAAACTCTATGCATTGAATACCTGGATTATTAAACTTAACATACATTTACTTCATCTTTAAATTCCAGGTACGCCAGGTAGAATCTTTTAGTAAAGTTAAACTCTATAAATAGTAACATGTATACACTTAACTGCTTCCTTCATTCTGTGTATCACTTTTATATTTCTCTCATTACCTACCACTGTATTGTATAGCAGGTGCCAGCCTAAGAGTCATCCAGCTCTAGCAATCAATTTCTTGTAGAAGATAATTAAATTACCTTTAAGTGAGTGGGAAAGTTACACATATAGTCTATTAGGAGCTGGAAGATTGAAAATCACACTGCCCGTGCCTAGTCTGGCACGCGTGCCTTTTGTTGCCGGCCTGGTCTACGGTTCTTGCTATATTCTATATTCATTTCTTTTTCTATATTAAGCTCTTTCTTTTTTGTAACTTGCCTTCATTCTAGTTTACAAATCTTTTATGGCTACACTAGTGTTAGAACTAGTTAGAAGTAATGCCCCAACTAACTCAAGACCTATGGGAAACAAACCCAGCCTTTATCATAAACCCACAACTTTTAAAATGGTACCCAGACCAGATCCAGACTGGAACTCGGCAACTAAGGATGCTGCTGCTTTAAAAGCAGGTTTAGACAACATAGGTGTTACCTCGCGGGGTTCCAGAGTCGCATTCCGCCCAGTCTGTCCCGTTGTAGACGCACTTTTCCCACAGTCCCTCCATGACGCCCTCCGCCCTGAGCCAGGACGTGGCGGCAACAGAGAGCATCACCAGCACTGCCCCCAATATGCCGCACAGCAGGCCAACGACCTAGGGAGACATAGAGCTAGGTCTTCAATAGCAGACAGTGACGACTAGTGACGAGTTAGTAGAGGTGGGAAGTACAAAGCAATGTAGTTAATGATTTTACTGAAATATTATAAAGCATTGAGATACACAAAAGCCTTGCTGTCAATGATCACAATGAAAGATTATAAAACATTGTAAGCCTGAACAGACAGCAAATATGTTTCCTTTGATTATAATGAAATATTTTAAAAAGCAATGCTGCAAACGGTGTATAATTATGTAAAAGTGGGATGCTAATCAAAGTCGTCTTAGATTTTCAGAAAGATTTTACATTGATCTTATTCAAATCAATGTCCTTTTAGATTTTACGTAAAACTTTACATTGGTGTGATGCAGAGCAGTTTCGACAACGATTAATCGGGCCAATAATGAAACATATTTTGCAGATAATAATTTTATCGACATTGAGTCTCTGTGAGATGTCTTTAGTACCAGATGTAAAGCAATGTCGTCATTGGCAGCGATTTGGTAGTAATCTTAACACATTTTTACCAACTGTCCTTTAGCCTGTGTAACGGAAAAATTGTATAGATAAGATCTATATTTTGAATTTTCGTAAGTCTCAAAGTGGCATTACATTTTTTTTATACAATGGAGAAAATGATAGATAATGCCAATGAAATACGGGCGCTTGCCTTGATTGGTCGAATTATTACCACCGTCTCTATGACAACGGCTTTTGGCTTCACTTCTTCTGCTTCCGCCCCCATAATTTGTTATGGTAAACAACGGATTACTGCGTCTGAAAGGTAAACAAACGAAAGGCATTAAAGGGCAACAAATTGATTGATGAGAAGCAAACATTATAATCTAATAGAAAATCATTTGAATGAGCTTGAGGTTGCTGTTTTTTCTTGAAGAGTCATATAATTAAGAGTGAACGTATGGCGGTGCTTAGTTTGTCATGACTATCGCCTTGCATAGAGATTAACAACGTCATGCCAATGATGTGTATGTGTGGTGGGAGGGGCGTAGGTGAATGTTTAAATAATTTGTGACAGTGGGTAAGGGGGGGGGGGGGAGAGAGGGGGCAATGAAGAGTTAAAAGGGACTAGAATTTTAATAAAAACATAGTTTACTACAGGACTCCATCCAAGAGGTAACTAGACGCTTTAGAATAACTATATTATGCTTTCTTAGCTAAAGGCGATACAAATAACGAATTACCCAATTTTCCCCTAGAGATCTCTGGCTTTTTTTAGAATTTCTAACCGTGCAAGAAAGACACTAGACCAGGGGTCGGCAACCTTTTGCGAACAGTGTGCCAAACTAGGATTCCAAAATCATTCTGCGTGCCAACAGCCTAAAAGTCAACCTGTTCTATTATACTTGTTAAAAACTATTTTATAAGACAATTAATTTAACCCCGTAGCAAGACCAATGCCAAAAGCATTTAGGGCCTATAGAGAAAATAGTAAAAGCGTCTGATATTTAAAAAAAAAATAAATGTGTTTGTGATTATCATCCTTTTATTTTTTTTTATATCAATACCATATTTTATTAGTCTACTTGGCTTTCACATTTATGGTAATCATTGTCGAAGTATTATTTTGGTGCTCAGGATGAAGATCTAACACTTATTAATATTAATTAAACTTATATTGTTTACTGAGATGGCCTTTAATTAATGTATTTCAGACCGTCATGATTATCGGGATACTACCGTTGAGCGGAATAGATACGTTGTAATCAGACCAACTGGGTACTTAATGTAATGTTTGAAAACATACAAATAAATTCTTTGGTCACAAGAAATGTATACAATTAAAATATTTTTTTACAAGTTTGTTAATTTTAAAGTTATATATTGTAAGCTATTTATTCTTTTATAAAAGAAATAAAAAGGAACATACTAAAATTATTAGCGCAAATTAAATGTTAAAACTATATCCCTTTAACTTTAAGAAAAAAAAATTGATTCAATAGTGATGCCAAACAAGATATGTTTTGTAATATAACAAAAATATTACTGACTTATTTTTATTTCTTAATAAGTGTAAGTTGAACCAAAAGTTGAAAGTAGAACAGCGAATGCTTAACAGTTGAGAATATCAGATTACTTTCCTAAGCTAAGCAGCTTCCTTTCAGATTTTTGTCCGCAAAATGGCACATTGGATGCAAATTTGTGAAAAGTTTTTGAAAGTATTGCCTATGGTTAGAAAACTTCGCTTTGAGTACTTCGACCTGTGGTTCTGGTTCTGATGTCAGTCTTCGAAAAATCGCACTACGATCAAAGTTGTGGCTTCCGGTTA
Source organism: Anisus vortex (assembly GCA_949126835.1). Taxonomy (NCBI): domain Eukaryota; kingdom Metazoa; phylum Mollusca; class Gastropoda; family Planorbidae; genus Anisus; species Anisus vortex. Next base: position 8,000,930 of record OX421507.1, on the reverse strand, counting down.
GAGACCTTGGCCTTTTTATTGATAATAAAATATCAATGGTTCCACATATCAGTGCTGTGGTTAAGGCTTGTTCGTCTCATCTACGCGCCCTGGGTCTGCTGCGACCTCAACTTAATAGAAGGACGGCCAATGCCGTAGCAGTATCTCTTATCCAGTCAAGGTTGGATTACTGCAATAGTCGCCTGTGGGGTTTGGCCCAGAACCAGCTGCAGAGATTACAGAGAGTGCAGAACACCACGGCGCGCATTGTTTCGGGGGTGAGGAGGCAAGATCATATCTCCCCAACACTAAGAGATCTCGACTGGCTCCCGGTGATAAAGCGAATAGAGCACAAAATTATGTCCATTACGTACGGATGCATCAAGGCGTTGCTCCTTCCTATCTTCGAGAGCTTATATCAAGGCATGAGCCATCTAGGGAACTGCGCTCTTCACCTCAGTCACTCCTCAAAACTCCCAGTTTGTATGGACACAAAAAGAAGTACCTGGGAGTGCGCTCATTTGAATCAGTGGCGCCTTCAGTATTTAACAGTTTATCTCAGACACTGAGAGAATCTGGGACAAAAGAATCTTTCAAAAAGAACTTAAAGACCTTTCTATTTGGCTAATACATCTGCCACTAAAAATCACACCAAGAGCGCACTGAGCGTGCTAATTTAATAGCATGGATAGAAGCGCTATAAGATATGCCCATTCTTATCTTATGTACGTCTGAAAAAGCCATAACTATCTATCTAAATATATCCCTTAATATATGTTTTGTAATTGATTTCACGGCAAGATAGGCCTATATGTCCAGTTGTCCTTGTAAATGAAAGTTCAACTCACTGAAATGTGTGGCTATGTCATTGGGCTTCAACAGTCAGTTTTCCACATTCAGAACTAGAAAATGTTGTTGTTTTTTCATCAATTAAAAAAAATCTTGTAGGTCTATCGCGTGCCTTAGGTTGCCGATCCCTGCACTAGACTATCTTATAAATTTGTGCCTTAATATTATACAGAAATACAGTAGAAGAGTGGTTAAAACAATGACGAAAAAGTTCTTCATTATTTATTGAAAGCCAAAATTATCACAATGTGTATAGCCTACAGTGGCCTACAGCATAAACATAAAATTACAAAAAATAGTAGCCTTTTATAATAAATACATAGGCTAGACAATTATTTGTAAAATATTCAAAAGTATAATAGGTCCTAATGTGAATGAAAACTCTATTTTAAAATAGGCTACTTTAATTACACTTTAGACTTTTAACTTTTCAATAAATATGATTTGAACAAATATTCGGTTTAATAAAAATAAAAAAAGGGGGAGGGGGATTTCTGAAATGATTTGGGAGAAAGGTGGGCTACGCATATGTCAGTGCCTTTACAAATGCATTAATCACAACGCTTCGTGAGAAGGGTGAAATAAAACTACCTTTATAATAATTTGATGAACTTGTTATGCGCATCTATTTTTAAAGCCACGAAAATCCATGCATAAACCAAATAGCAATTCACTGAATGGCTTCACATGGTAATTGTTTAATAAATCTCGTAATAATAGGCCTACACTGTCCTACACCATTCTCACAAGTAGGCATATTGACATACTTTGCAATCTTTTACTTCAATTCTTCCCCCCCCCCCCCCACCCCTCCTTTACAAACACAATGCCAGCCATTCTCCAAGATTTTCGTTCAAAGTAGGGCACGCTTTGAATCCATTGGTGGCATTAAATATGGAATACTACAAAGAATCGCATACTTACACTTAAAGGTGATGTAAATATAAATAATATCGAAATGCGGTTTTTCACTTCTACTATGCAAAACACACAGATACTAAACCAACGCACTAAAAGAAGAATTCCAATAAAATAACGTTGGTGATAAACAAGTAGTGTGCAGACAAGGAGGGGTAGAGGAACACAATTAGGACAGATTTACACGTGCTGTGTACGGTGTGTGAGAGGGTAATAGAGATACACGTGCGCGTAAGCTGAGTGGTTCTAGAGAGCAGCGTTTACCTGTGTTGGGAGCAAGAAGCGAAGTAAAGGGGTGGGGGGGGGGGGGGGAAATGTGGGAAGGCCTAAAGGGGAGCAATAGTGAATAAAGGTTCAGGGCTTATTAGTAAGATTTTTGACAGCTTCCATGATAAAATTTATTTCCATATAAGTCTTTATGTTTATATTTATTTATCCAGTTTAAAGCAATTAATATGGCGCCACGAATTAGCTGTTGACCTCATAGTCAACAGTGGCTTTTGGAGATACCCGACAGTCAGAGTTTCGCGTATTAAAATATGCCCCCCCCCCCCTAAAAAAAAACAAAAAAAAACAACAAACAAACAAACAACAAAAAAAAAAAAAAAAACAACAAATATTTAAAAAAATCTGGCCAAAATCTCTTGACAAAAACTTCTCCCGCCGCCCGCAAATACCAAAATATGTTGAGAACATAATTCCGAAGAACCAGAAGAGAAGACGAACATTCACTTGAGATGTAAATTTCTGATGACGAAAAAGAGATGATTTAATTAATTCATCTTCAAAACAAAAAAACGAAATTGCAATAATAAACGACATTTTTTTTCCAATTGCAAACAAAAACATCGGAAGACATCAGAAATTTAGTTTTAAAAAATCATTTAGGATTGTGTCATTTTCTAAAAAAAAAAAAAGATATACGAATCCGCCCAAAAACTGTACTGCTACTTTTGATAGGTTATCAGTGACATTTTTTGCTGCATTAGGGCCTACTGTTGTCAGAAATTTTACATCGAGTTTATATTTCGTGACCTTCAGAGCTTTATACCTACTACGCATCTAATGGGCTTCTCCTATTAAAAGTTCATAAATGACAACACAGATTCACAAGCATAGGCTTTATGGGCCTACTGCTTTTGCAATGTTGTTGTTTTTTTCAACGATTTTCTGAAATGGTCTTATAAGTCATCAATAAGCCTATATGCTCCTTTTCTGCATTTCTCTTTGGTAGACCTACTTCCATCTTAACTAAAACTAAAATGTTTTTCCAAGTCAACTCTAAGATCAATTGATTATTATAATAGGCCTACTTCCAATCAGCTGCATTTCAAAGTCAACCATAATAGCATCCTGTGATTAAATGAAAACAGGCCGTGTAGGTTCAGTCCTCCGGTTTATCTTATCTTATACATTACAGACGCTCCTTCTATAAAGAAGATTATTGCGTCCTACGCTCATCCGTGGTCCGAGTCTAGTCTTACATTTTCATTAATGTTTTAAATGATGTTAAGTTACTGGTTTTCCTGGTTGTTTTTTCATGCAACCCATTCCATGCCCGAATGCCAGTCGGGAAGAAAGAGTAGGCTACTTATATGCATTTGTTCTCGCATATATAGGGGATAAGGAAAGTGTTTTTGTCTTTATGTTTATCTGAGCTTTGCAACATGTTTTTATTGGGTTGTAGGCTATTTCTAAATTAGAGTTTAATGCCTTATGCATTATTACTACTTTACTCTTTTACCTGGAAACCTCATGAAATTTGCCCTCTTTTCATGTTCTCTTAATTTTGCTAATCGTGTCGAGAATCGAGTTGACTCGATGATGTTTAAAAAACCTCCCGAAGCCTTGGAGGCCCTTGATGTACCTCTTTAAGTTTGCAAAAAGTCGTTATTTATACATAATTATGGTTTTGTGCACAGAATGAAATATTTTTCTCTGGTTTAGGGTGCTAGAAAAAACTTGAGGCGTGCCAAAGTTGGCACGCGGGTCAGCGGTTGCACATCCCGGCACAAATAGATCTATGTAATACTAATATGACTGTTGATTTGTCCTTTTAAGTGATTAGAATCTACAGTCACTCGACGTTGAAATTAAAACTAGCTGTCGTCATTGTAAGATTAATTAGGCTAAATTTGTCACTGTACAGTACAATGAGTACGATCCACCCACTAAAATGACCTAATTTCAAAACAGCGCCATCTATTTTTTGTTATGATCAGCTGCTGTAACTCGTGATTGTCCGTAAACTTACTTCTCATAATTTAACGTCATGGATATACCAATAATATTACATTTTAGACTGTGTGCTTCGAACAATAATTCACTAAAATGATTACACAATGTAACTTTGGTGGATTTTTAAGTGTAAATATAATTTTCATGACATGGCCAGGCCTACGACTGACCGAATGAGGCTAAAGGATAAAATTATCGATAATATTTCGAAGGCGATCAAATCGGTTAGTGAATTCTACTGAATTTAGCCTAATTACCTAAACTTAGTAAACTTAAATACACTAAAATTGATAATATAATTAATACTAATTAATATTATTAAATATATTAAAATATCTAGTAACTAGACTTGGTAAACAGACTATACTAGGCTAATATACTAGGCCGGTTGGAATTTAAGTAAAATCTAAACCCTTAAATCTCTTAAACTTAAATAAAGGTAAAAAAAATGTGATTGGATCAATATTCATATTCAATAAATTATTCATATTCATAGTTTATAGTCATAGACTATGATAGACTCATACTCATAATAGATCTCCCTGGTGGATCAATGAATACTATGTTGTCTATTACTATCATCATCATCATTGGCTCCATAGTCATAGTCTCAAAAGACGATTATTAGATAAATTTGCGCTCCTGTGATTTGGCCAGCCCTGCACTCTATGACTGACTATATTACATTTACTAGACTCTATATACTATATATATTAGTATTAGTAAATTTAGTATATTATCATATAGATGACCTAGCCTATGACTATGATTAGTATGATTCTATGATTTAAGTAAAGTAGCCTAGATGGTGCAGTAGTAAGTAGGCCTAGGCCTGCTACCAAGCTCAAGTGCCAAGTAAACTTATATATTATATTATATCTAGATTATATCAATCCTATCAAACTACTATTTACTGCTGTAGACTGATGTAGGCTTATCCTATTACTGCTGTGGGCCTATAACTATAGTATATAATACCTATTACTGAAACAGATGCTGAGCCTACCATAAATCGCACAAATTGGCCCAGACCTGTTGCCTGTTGAATCTTAGCAATAAAACTAATAAATTCAATTCATATTATACTAACACTATTAAATGATTACTGTAGACTTGTTCAATTGATTGACACCAATGTCAACAATTTGCTATTTTAAAAAGCTATTTGTACAATAAGTCAATAAATAGGCTTAGTATTAGAGCTCTAACTCTAATTATAATTTAAGATTTTCGCCATGCCTGTAACACAACACACAGTTTTAAATGTCATTCATAAAGATTGTTGTGTGGCCATTGTGCTAAACAAGAACAGATTCTGAGTTGAAGTTAAAAAGCATTCAGAATAGACTAGGCTGAAAATGCATTTTTGTTTTGTTTTAAAAATACGCACCAAAAAGTACCTTATATTGGGCATAACATCAAATTCAAGTGTCTTCATTTTATTTATTTAGATCCAGGAGCTACTATACTACCAGTCAAGCAGCCCTGTTTTAAATGGCACTTGTGTTGGGGAGATAAGACTTGTTCTCACCAACAGTGATCGCCAATGTCATAAGCTCTGCGAGAATCTGGATCATGCACTTCTACATGGGTAAAAAATATAACTGTTCGCCCAGTTCTGTACTTAATGTCTTAATCGTTTTGTTAAAAAAATTGTTTAATTATAATGTTCACATGTCAGTTGACATTTAAGTCTTTCACTTCTGTCTAATAAAACTATTTTTTTTTAATTAGGTTAAAACAGGTAACTCATGGCTACTGGCCAGTGGTGAAACAGCTGTCTCATAAAGGTCTTGTGAGGGAAATTGAAATATTGGTCAATGTTACCACAGACCTGGGCAGAGGTAAGTAGTATTGGATTGTAATATAAGGGACACATCATCATTGAAAGTTTTTTTGTGTGGCCATTTGCTCTTAACCTGTGATCAGTCATATGGACAGGAGATAATTATTATAATGTGCTGGCCAGAGCAAGGCAGTCATTAGGTTCCTTCAAGGCTAACTTAAAAAGATGGGGCCCAAAAAAAATTGTATGTGTGCTGTTCAGGACCGTTTCATATAGGCAACCTAGGTGGCAGCCTGGGGCACAAAATTTTGGGGGTGCATAATTGAGGATTTTTTTTAATTTGGGGATTTTAAAATATAAACTAAATTAAAGTTTAGTACTTCTACATGTACTAGCATAGACAGACAAATTACTAAGTAATGAAAGGCGAAGGGTATTTTATTTAAGTTGTCTTAGAAAATAGGAAAGTATAACATTACCCAGTTTCTCACTGCCGAAGGCACTTTAATGAGGGCGCAGAATTTGTTTTTTTGCCTAGGGCGTCAAAAACCTTAGAGCCAGTCCTGGTGCTGTTTTATTTATAATATTACCATTATCAGCCCCATTCTTTAGAAGTTGATGGAACAATTATCGGCTGCACCATCTTCTCCTCAGCCCTGCAATTATAAAAAATAAATGGTTGTATCTGTGGCATAACTGAATATTTTTACCTGATTATTATCAACTTTTTATCCTCTGTACAGGGAGAGCGTGGCTGTTTGCCATGCTAAATGAAGGCCTACTGGAGAGTTATATCAGATTACTAGGGGACAATGACAAGCTGATTAAGAAATACTATGCAAAGGATGCCCTTCTTCTTGATGGGGATGTGAGTTGGTTGTTTTATTGAGTTTTTTAAAACCATTACACTTTGTGCCGTGGCCACAGAAACTGGTGAACACTGCTTCACCAGCCCTATGATCAGTTTGGACCAAAGGTTACTTTTACACTTTGCAGATACATTAACAAAAATTTGTAAGTAAGTAAAGAATCCCTGTCAGACCAATTTACCTAGAAGGCCTAAGAAGTAGAGTTCATAAGTTTCTGTGGCCATGGCGTACTAAGGGATTGGGTGGTCAACACAATGCCTAGCTGCCTTTACCTATTCCCAACTACTGCCAGGTAACCATCAGAGCTGGATCACCCCAGGATTAGACAAGTGAACAAATCCTATTCTTCACTAGGTTTGGAAACCATAACCTTAAGCATGCCAATCGAGTGTTTGCCGCAAGGCCACATAGTGATGACTATCAATTACATGAATTGATTTATCTTAAAAACATTTTTATTCTATTCTATGTGTAAAATACAGTTAATTTAAAAAAAAAATAGAGATATGGGAAAACTTTAAGATTAGTAGGGCCAAATTATGATCAAAAATATGAGCCTATCATAAAGCTAGATGAACACTAGGGTATTGTGTGGACAGCAGAATGACCATCCTCCTTGACTTTTCCCCAGCTATGTCTGACACCCATCAGAGCTAGGTAGATTTAGGGACACCTTCTAGATCCTAGCTTTCACAAGGATTTAAACAGGCTATTCTGTAGACAAGCTGGGCATGCAACCTATAGACCATTGTGCCCAATTGATCACATTTGAGTGCCTACTTTTTAAAATTACAACTTTTCCAATTCTGTGCCTTGTTTAAAGTTTTTTATATACTTCTTTAGAGAATGAATCAGCTGTTGACCTTGACCTGTGGCCTGGAATATGTTACCTTCAAATTTGAATTGGTAAGAACATCTTGTCACATTTCAATAACTTTTTTTTTTTTTTTGCCAGACGCTATTGCTCTGACTTTTAGTAACTATTATTATCATTTAAAAAAAATGTTTCGTAAAGTTACAGTAAAATCAGATGTTTTTATCATAAAGTAAAAGTGCTTAATATATAGTTTAAAACAAAACATGTTTTGTTTTTTTAATTGCTTTAATGCATTGTAAAAAAAATCCACTTGAAATTTCTTTATTCTCTTGGATTGCAATTTTGCAGAACAGTTGAAATAAAAACTCTTTCCCCCTGGCTGCTACTAATTCTTTATCTACAGTATAACACTGATACAAATGGAACTTATGATTTAAGCTTTTCAAAGTAAATGTTTTAAATTAAAAAAAGACAGCAACTTTCTGTCAAGATTAGAGTGCTTATATTTTTATTTCAGTAAAAAAAACCCACTGAAAATGAAAGTTTTGACAATCTTCTATTGTTGAATTTGAATTGGTTCAAAAAATTTTTAATTTTTTTCTAGTTATTAAATACTGGGGAAAGAGTTTATGTCATTAAAATGTTTGCTTTTAGATTTTTATTGTCCTAAAAACAAATGAAAGAAAAAGAGAATTTGTTCCCCACAGGATCTGCCATATCTGGATCTTAATGCATACCCCCCTCGCAGCCGAACAGACGCCCAGGTCGAGGGAGACGTTTTCTCTACCTCTCCCAGTTACCAGGTCAATGGTGTGGGCAAATACTACAGGAGTGCCAGCTGCCGGTCTGCCACAGAGGTGAGGCATCTCTTTTAAAATACCTGGGCCGTTTCGCTTGACTTGGGTCAAAGGGCGTTACTAGAGCCTACCCATCACCGTTCACCATGATAATATTTTTGTAAGCTCAGCAATATTGTTAAAGTTGTAGCAAATTACAACCTAACCTAACCTAGAAATGGTGGACTTTGAATTTTAGGATTAAAGTAACTTTAATGCTGAACAGCTAGAAATCTCCAGGTAGTGCCAACTGACAAAAAGACTTAAGCTAAATTATTTTTTTAAAGATGTAGACATCCAAAGTTTCTCTTAGATGAGAAATATACATTAATTGAGATTAAGATGTAAACCTAATAAAGATGTGGGGCCCTGCGCCCAAAAGCTCTGCTTGTTTAAATCCTTGTGAAGACTATGGTTTTCTAGAGTCTGAATGGTGTCTATGATCCTGCCCAGCTCTGATGGGTACCTGGCATTAGTTGAGGTAAAGTAAAAGCCCATGGGTAATGAGATGGCCATGCAATCTCCTTGTTTGACTTGGCCACATACATTTTTAAACAATGCATTCCAAGCCAAACAGACCATCATGCCCTGTAAGTGAACTTTAGAAATGAAACATTCTAATGTAAGCATGTTTTTTAATGTAGAAGTTAAATAACCTAACAGCAATCAATTAGACTTGCTATCAATAGTCAAAGAACTTAAAGCAAGTTAGTATTGTTGCCAGATATGCATGAAATTAATTCCTGGGCCATCTATGAATGTAATAATTAGCCAGTCCCTAACTTTAACAGTGTTAAAAAATTTATATGTATAAAGTAGACTATGTGTGTGTTCAACCAATCATATTAGTTAATTTAAAGACACATGACCTTATTGTCTCAAATTATACTTTTGTGATTTCACTTGGGACATGTGTCTTTGCTAGCTAAGTGGTTAGCGTATCGCTAACCGGCAGCCCGGGTTCGATTTTCCAGTTAGTCTATATCGTTTTTTTGTAGACTTTTTAAAATTTCAATTTATACATGTGTTACTTTAAAAAAAAGAGACTAAATCTACGAGCAACACCGGGCAATTTAGATTTTTCTTGAATAAAAAGACGCCTATTTTTTTTACCCGATAACAATATTTACAATATTTATTTTGAATTACTTTCCTAAAAGTCTTCAGTAAATAATATATTTTTTTAAAATTTTTTAATTTATAGCTTTCTGTTAATTATAATTTATAAAATTTGTATCTGTAGCCAGTTTTATTTTCACCCGGGCAATGCCAGGCAATTTAGCTTGTATTTTAATATAGAGACAATGATCATATATTTAAAAGCAACTTTCTTCTATCAATGAATAATTTTATTTCAACAGATTAGCCCTGGTTCAGTGGAGTCGAGGTCCAGGCTCCCCAGCGACTCCGACTCTGTCAGCACAACCAGCTCCGACCATCACACGCAAGCGGACCATCAAGGGCTGCAGATGAGGCTCAGCACATACTCTGTTGACTCGGGCTTCCCCGGCGACCTGTGCAACAGCGTGACCACCTTGAGGCAGCGCAGCGTTACCCCTACAGACGTTGACGTGCACCCCAAGGCTAGGAGCGCCACGCCCAGCGACACCCTGTCGGTGGCCTCGATGGGGTCCACGGGGGAGCAGGACAGGCCCCAGAGGCTGGAAAACCTCAATCCTGCAACGGAGGAAGACGAAAACGGGAACAGCGAGGCCCTGGAAGTCATCCGCATCACCAAGAAATCTGGCGCAGGGAAAGCCAAAAAGAAGAAAAGTTCTTCAAGTCGCAAAGATATTGTGAAAAAGACAACTGTAAATCACCTTGACCATTCAATGCCCGAAACACTTTCTACCAGCTTGACCTCACATGCTAACAGTTCAAATAAGTCAGAACCTCTGTCCAGTGATAACCATAAACATTTAGAAGCTTCCGATGACTCCCTAATTTGCAAATCGAATACCATTCCCGATAAAGCCAACTGCTCTGTCACACTGGAGGACTCTGGCGTGGACATATTTACTTTGGCCCCGGACAGCGACAGAAGCGCCGCAGATGATGCGGTCCCTGAACCAGAAAAGGGGGAAGACGTTGAGGCCACTGGCCTAAACAAAGATTTTGCCCCTCTGTCATCAATGGCAACCATAAAAAGCAAGATTGACAGTCTCTGTGTTGGGGATAAGAGTGACGATTCTAGTCAGAGTTCAAATCCACTCAGGCACCCAAAAGCCCCCGAGATCAATGCACGTCACTCTAAGCCTGAACCTAACAGCCGGCAGCCCAATGGGCCGCTTCCGTCGCCACATTTCTTGCCAGCGGCTGCCTCGGAGCTGCACCCGAACAGCCCGCAAGAGGCTCAATCCGCGCCGACAGCAGAGCTTTCAAAAAGTTCCCCCAGAGGCACAAAGCCTACAAGTCACAGTGACGATGAGACTGATTTCTATTCGAACTATAGTTCGGAGAAGGATAACGCTGATGTGCCTGCCCTATATTACCAGATGGATGGTTTGTCCAGGGCCAAGGCTGCAATGCAGTCTTCCTCCCAACTGAAGGTAATGCAAATATTTTTTTCCCAATCATGCCAATTAAGCTAAGTAATCCATAATAATAATTTTATTCTTGCTAATTTTATACTGTATATATTTTAAAGGATCTTTTTTGTTGTTGGAATTAAAAATTTCTATGCAAACTATTGGTTGTATTCATTTATAAACTGTCCACTGATGAACGAACAAAGCCCAGACAGAGGGCACAGTTAATGTCTTATATGAACATCTTTTAAATGAAATTAACAGAGACTAGTTAGTATACAACAATGGTAATATTTTTATATAGAAAGTATAATAACTATATTTTATTATAAAAACTTTCCAGTTAAAATTAATATGGATCATATAGGTGGCTAAAGCATTGGTTTATTTATATTTATTATTACCGGTATATATATATATTATATTTATTTATAACTGGTCTTGCTAGTCTGTCTTTGAACTATTCTACACGACTGTCCTCTCTCTGGCCAGCTATTCTTGTAATTAGACTTCTTATATGTAATGAACAAGTCAGGACAATTACAGACATATAGTGTTGTACACAATATTAATAAAGGTATATTTAAATATGATAGTCACACTGATGTGTTTTTTTTTTTAATAGGATAGCAAGGATATCTGCATTAATTAAAATTAATATCTTAATTAAACTACCCCTAAAAAGAAAGTTTAGTAGAAATCCTTTAAATGCATTAGTTGTTATGGCTTTCAAATATTTTGCCTTTTGCCACCCATACAGAGAATAACAAAAAGCCAAGTTATTAGATCTGAAACAGATTTTTAAGAAAGGGGAACTGAACTGGTTTTTGTTTGGGTTGTGTTGGGTTCATATGGTTGACAATTTTATAGACGGTTTTGTCAAACCCCCCCCCCCCCCCCCCCCCCCCCGTGTTACCATGGACAAAGTTTCAATTCGGTAGGATGATGGGAAGCGGGTTGATTAGCCCTTTTGTGAAGTTAATGTACGTTATTAAAAATGATTATTCCCTACAAAACAAGAGTAATAACATTTGTGTTCAACAGGACTATATGGACTACATCTTAAAGTCAAACCATAATGCCTCCCCCGGTAACACAACTGCAGACATAGACAAGCCAGGTGACATGGAAGCTGATCTATCCGTCAGGTACAACCTCTTGCAACAGAATAACCTACAACGACAACAATAACAACAATGATTGTTGTACTTTCAATGTCGTGAGGCATGATGTCCGCGTGGCAGAGCGTTCGTCTGGCGTACAGAAGATCATGGGTTCGAATCCTGGTGAAGGCTAGGATTTGTTCCTGGAACTGGAGGATGTCCCCGAGTCTACACAGCTCTAATGGGTACCTGACATTAGTTGGGGTGAAGTAAAAGCTGCTGGGCGTTGTGCTGGCCACACATCCCCTAGTATGCCGTGGCCACAGAAGCAAGTGAACGCTGCTTCACTGGCCCTATGGATTGATTTGGTCCGAAGGGTACTTTACTTTTTACAATGTCTAGCAGTAAAACCTTCATGCTGTATTTATAAAGTTAACTCAGTGCACTTGCCTATATTATTATATAACAGCTCTTTTGAAGTTTAAATTAATGTAATTTAGTGGGAAAAAAACATGTTGAGTGTTTAAGTGCAGGGGTTGGCAACCTACAGCACGCCTGCCTGACTTGGCATGCAGAGTGATTTTCAATGGCACACGGAAGACCCACAAAAACAATAAACCAAGTCTCTTCTACAAGAAAATAATAGGATGACTTAAAGTCCATTGGTACACTGAATGAATTAGAAATCCTACTTTGGCACACTGTTATCAAAAGGTTGCCGACCCCTGTTTTAGTGTATTGTGTTTAAGACTATTCACACACTTGGGATATTTATATACTGTTGTAAATGGCATTTTATTTCCTTTATAGTGATATAAACACTACAGGGTATTATTAGGAATATAGTATTTTCTAGTACACGGGTCGGGAACCCATGGCTCGCGAGCCAGGTGTGGCTCTTTTGATGGCTGCATCTGGCTCGCAGACAAATGTACGATTATTAAAAAAACGTTTTTTTAAGACTTTTTGATCCACATATTAATTGCATATCAATATTTCATTCTACAAATGAGCTAAAGTCTACTGCAGCTCAGCATCAGAAAAATTCAGAGACATAATTATTGTACTTATAGTGTTGAAATTACACAAAATGCACACATTTACTTGAATTTTTAGTTTTAAACATAATGTATAGCTCTCACAGAATTACTTTTCAAAATATGTGGTGTCCATGGCTCTCTCAGACAAAAAGGTTCCCGACCCCTGTTCTAGTACATTTTAAATGATTTATTTTTTATGAGATAATCCGTTTTTTATTTTCAAATCACTCAGGAAATATTTTTTGTTTAAATACATTTTTAAGAAGAAGAAAAAAGAACAGTAATTCTGATTAAAAAGTGAATTGTATAGCTATTTCGATAGCAAACCTTTTTTTCACCCAAATTAAGGTTTGTATCTATGATTGATATCAAGATCTGAACTCTCTCGCAGCCCATTACAATCTTTTTGTAATGGCAACCACCGACATTTGGCCACTTTTTCATGGGTCAACGTTTACGCCCTGGGGGAGTGGGTTAGCAGGACTTCCCTGGGAGGTCCGAAGTTGAGGGTTAACCGCCAGCCTGCTGGGGTCTCAGGACGCACACATCGGGTGTGCAAGGCGAATCCTTGCCCCGAGACTAATGTCACAAACCTTATCTTATACATTACAGACACGCCTTCTATAAAGAAGATTATTGCGTCCTACGCTCATCCGTGGTCTTGCATTCTTATTAATGTTTTAAATGATGTTAAGTTACTGGTTTTCCTGGTTTGTTCAGGCATCCCATTCCATGCCCAAATGCCACTCGGAAAGAAAGAGTACTTGTATGCATTTGTTCTCGCATAAGGTATAAGGAAAGTTTATCTGAGCTTTGCAACAGGTTGTTATTGGGCTGCATTTCTTAATTAGAGGATACTGGGGACACTGGACTAGCCCGTCAAAAGATTAGAAAACAAATAGTTGGCAACCACTTTGATATTCCAACTTAAGTTTACTAACATATCATTTTGCCAGAATGAGTCCTTAGTGTAGATTTATTAGATTTAATTAAATCAACTAGTAGTGAAATATAAATTAAAAATGAATGAAATTGTCCCTTTTTGTTCTTATTTCACAATGTTTGAATTTCAGTTTAGACAACAATGCCAAGCTGCAAGTCATGTTGGACATACTATCTCATGAGGATGAGAAATTTATAAAGGTATTAGAACATGCTTTTTTAAAATTGAAATTATCATTAACTTCCAGTTTTTCTTTCTAAGTAAAGTGTGTAGTTGTAAACAACCAGGAAATAAAAAATCCCACAGTTTTGTTTACTTTGTTAATGCTGTCAATTAATTTATCATTGGCTACCGGGGGTAATTTTAGATGTAAAGTCTTTGACATAATTTTAGACATACCAATCTTGGACTTTAAAAATGTAATACATAACAATCTTAGACATAATTTTAGTCATAACAATCTTTGATATAACAATCTTAGACATAATTTTAGTCATAACAATCTTTGATATAACAATCTTGGACATAACAATCTTTGATATAACAATCTTAGACATAATTTTAGTCATAACAATCTTTGATATAACAATCTTGGACATAGCAATCTTTGATATAACAATCTTAGACATAATTTTAGTCATAACAATCTTTGATATAACAATCTTGGACATAACAATCCTGGACATAACATCTTAACCACTCAATTCTTGTTTTTTAAAGATGTTTGCTTCAAGGGAGAACATGATGGAAGGAGACTCTGGGGTTGTCTACCTCCTGATATCTGACCAGTGCCTGTACTTCCTCAAGTACAAAGAGTCGAGCAGGAAGTTTCTCCTGCATACCAGCGCCATGTTGACTGACCTCATTTTCATCAGTGTGAGTAACCCTCTTTCTTGCTCGTCCTGAGTGGCGTCCAGGCATGGGATGGGTTGCCTGAATAAACCATGAAAGCCAACAACTTAACACATCTTTTAAAACTCTAAAATCAAAATGTAAGACTAGACTCAAACCTCAGATAACATAGTACTCAATAATTTTCTGTAAAGAGGGGAGCGTCTGTAATATAAAAAGATAAGAGCCTCCTAGGATTAAACTGGTGAATACTGCTTCACCTATGATCAATATGGTCAGAAGGGTATTTTCTAATTAGTATTGCTTGATAGGTGCAAATCCAACATGGAAGTCCTTTTAGATTCAATAAACTAATGGGCTACTTCTAGTAAAAGATGCTAACCTTCTGAAAAAAGAAATAAGCAATGATCACGTTTAAAACTGACAATTGAATTTCCTATTATAGTTTAACGTCCCTTCTCGGAATACAAGGGAATTATACTTTCATCCTTTCCCTACGCTCTTCAGAGCTAATTTGCTAAGCAGGATGCTCTAAGCTCTCAGTAAAAAAAAATGTTTGACCTACAGTATTTACAATTTTCAAATTGACTGCAGTGGCTTAAATGGTGTGTCTGAGTCAAACCCTGCTCTGACAGGCACCTAACATTAGTTAAATAAGGTATATATTGCCTGGCATTGTGCCAGCCACACAATCCTTGTACGCTGTAGCAACAGGAACTGGTCAAATTGATCACCATGGTCAAAAAGAGATCCTCGTTTACTTCTCAAATTTAAACCAGGGTCTCTCAGCGCGTTCGGCTGGTGTACTAAAGGTCCTGGGTTTGAATCCAGGAGAAAGCTATGATTTTTTTCAGGGTCTAAAGGATTTCCCATGAGTTCTATGGGCAAAAAAAAAAGGTCTGTTGGTCATGTGCTTGTCACTCAATCTTTGCTGTTTGCTGTGGCAGCAGAAGCTTCACCAGCCCTAGGGATCAATCTGGTCCAACAGGATTACTTTAGATATTTTACTGTTAGAAGAAAAGAGCAAATATCTCTGGGTCTCTCTGTAAATGGCTGTGAGTGTAACTGAATTCTCCTCCAATCCTCAGACTGGCATCAATGAGCAGATGATTAGCATAGAGAGCCGCAACAAGGGCAACCAGAAACAGAGGCTGTGGGTCACACCAGGCCACCAGACCCTCACAAAGTAAGTCATGAGAAAAGGGAAACAATTCAGTGCATTCTGTACTTATGAACCTCATCAACACGCTTTTTTATGTTTTTGAGTAGAGCCTTGAATCAAGATGCAGTTAAATAATCTCATACCAACGTGAATGTCCCATGAATAAAAAGCGTATACAGTCACTATTACTGTCACACAGATGGCATTCTTTGAATTACTACCCAACCCCATTTCATCTTCAACATGCAGAAAAGCTGGTGTTAGTATGATATAAATATGACTCAGGTCAGGGTCTTTCTCTCTGGTCTTCTTAATCTACCTAGCTACCATGGATACCTGACCTCGTGTGTAAAAAAAAATGTATTTGCATCTAGGGGCTTCTAATGCAATAGATCCCCACAGGCTGTGTTATTCCTGTAAACCAAGCCATTGCAACAGTGATTTTACTTTGCCTGCCTTTTCAACAGCAGAACGGCTGTTTGGGTTTGAATCGTGGTGAAGGCTAGGATTTTGTCCCGGGTCTGGAGGGTATCCCTGAGTCTATCCAGCTCTGATGGTTACCCGAGATTAGTTGGGGCGAAGTAAAGGTGGCTGTACATTATGCTCGCTACACAATCTCCTAGTATGCAGTGACCACAGAAACTGGTGAGCGCTGCTTTACCTGCCCTATAGAGCTATTTGGTCACATGGGATACTTTACTTACAGACAGTTCTATACAAGTGCAACAATAAGGTGTAAATTGGTTTGTCTGGTTGTAACACTATTGTTTGTCCCCTCTAAGTGTACATTGGATTGTCTGGTTGTAACACTATTGTTTGTCCCCTCTAAGTGTAAATTGGTTTGTCTGGTTGTAACACTATGGTTTGTCCCCTCTAAGTGTACATTGGTTTGTCTGGTTGTAACACTATTGTTTGTCCCCTCTAAGTGTACATTGGTTTGTCTGGTTGTAACACTATTGTTTGTCCCCTCTAAGTGTACATTGGATTGTCTGGTTGTAACACTATTGTTTGTCCCCTTAAATTGTACATTGGATTGTCTGGTTGTAACACTATTGTTTGTCCCCTCTAAGTGTACATTGGATTGTCTGGTTGTAACACTATTGTTTGTCCCCTCTAAGTGTACATTGGTTTGTCTGGTTGTAACACTATTGTTTGTCCCCTCTAAGTGTACATTGGTTTGTCTGGTTGTAACACTATTGTTTGTCCCCTCTAAGTGTAAATTGGTTTGTCTGGTTGTAACACTATTGTTTGTCCCCTCTAAGTGTATATTGGATTGTCTGGTTGTAACACTATTGTTTGTCCCTTTAAGTGTACATTGGTTTGTCTGGTTGTAACACTATTGTTTGTCCCTTTAAGTGTACATGGTTTGTCTGGTTGTAACACTATTGTTTGTCCCTTTAAGTGTACATTGGTTTGTCTGGTTGTAACACTATTGTTTGTCCCTTTAAGTGTACATTGGATTGTCTGGTTGTAACACTATTGTTTGTCCCCTCTAAGTGTACATTGGATTGTCTGGTTGTAACACTATTGTTTGTCCCCTCTAAGTGTACATTGGTTTGTCTGGTTGTAACACTATTGTTTGTCCCCTCTAAGTGTACATTGGATTGTCTGGTTGTAACACTATTGTTTGTCCCCTCTAAGTGTACATTGGTTTGTCTGGTTGTAACACTATTGTTTGTCCCCTCTAAGTGTACATTGGTTTGTCTGGTTGTAACACTATTGTTTGTCCCTTTAAGTGTACATTGGTTTGTCTGGTTGTAACACTATTGTTTGTCCCTTTAAGTGTACATTGGTTTGTCTGGTTGTACCGCTGATTTTTTTAACCTTTTGTTACTTCTAGGTGTATATTGGAGTGCCTGACGGAGGCGGTGAAGAGGGCCAATGAGCACATCACTTCTGTGAGGTCAAGGTTCAGCGTTGGCAGTGAGGTTCCCTTACAGAAGATTGCCCTCAGAAAGTACATCTCTAAAGAGTTGAACTGTGAGGTGAGTCAGAACAATGATACAAGGGATGGGACAGGTCTTGACAAGGGCCGTGATGTAGTGTGGCAGCAACTAAAATGATTTCATCGATAACACCTATGGTGGAATCTCTTCAGAAAAGATCAGGCAACAGTTGCTCAGTTTTGCACCGGCAACTGCCCTCTAGAGGGCCTATTTTTGCAGGTTTAGGCCTCGCTGGAATTGCGGTTTTGAAACTGCAGAGAAGCAGAAGAGTCGGTCGAGCATGTGCTTTGAGACTGCCCTTCCTTGCAGGAGTGGATGGTAATAGTCAGCTTTTTGCACTGAACCTATAATGGTGACTTGGCTACACTGCGTAGCACAGGCGTGTTTGTTCTCCGAGCCCTATGAGAGAAGTATCACTGTATAGGCTCGTGTTTAGAGAAGTGAGGTTCAAGTCTGGTGAGTAAAACATGTACTAGGAGATACAGTAGCGTAGCCAGAGGGGGAGCAGGGGGAAAAAAAAGGGCCTTTTCGGGAGAAATTATTTAATAATTTTAGCAAGCCATGAAGCGCAATTTATACTGTTTCACTGTTTCTAATATTTTTTTTACTCCTTTTTCTATTAACTTGTTTAAATTGCATTTCAGCAATTTAATTTGTTACAATATGATTAATGAACTAGATAGATCTAGTTAATTCTAGTTTAATTTAATTTGATACGAAGTGAAGGTCACACTCTAGTGCAGGGGTCGGCAACCTTGTCCTAATGGTGTGCCTAGCTAGGGATTTCTAAATCATTCAGAGTGCCAACAGCCTAAAAGTTAAACTGCTCTATTATACTTTCTTATAAGTCAAGTAGGTAATTTAAATCCGTAGCTAGACAAAGGCCAAAAGCAAAGGAACTCTATAGAGAAAATCGTTAAAGCGTTTTATATTTAAAATATTTAATTTAAAAAAATAATATGTATGTGATCATCATCCTTTTTATTAGCATTTATACCAAATATAAAATTATATTACCAAACTTTCACATTTATGGTAACTATTTTGTAGAGGTTATCATTTAGTTGTCAAGATAAATATCTATTAACTGCTAATATTTATTATTATATTTTGTTCTCAGTTTCACTGAGTTATTTTATAATTTTTTAAATTTACATGTTGACATATGAAACCAGTGCTGTCATTATGCAGAATTGATATAAAGTAGTCATACAAACTGGGTAGTTAATATAATGTTCAGAAAATGTGCATAATATATTATATAAGTCATATAATATTTATATAATTATCAACTACTTTTTTGAGTTTGGTCATTATAAAGTTGTAGACCATTTAGTCTTTTATTAAATAAAAATTAAAAAACATAATATTAGAAATATTAGCGGAAATAAAAGTAGCTTATTATCTCCCTTTAATTAAAATAAAGATTCTAAATTTTAATAATAATGATGCCAAACAAGTTATGCTTTGTAATAAAACAAATATTACTGACTAATTATTATTTCTTTACATAAACTAGTGTTTTGGTATTCATTACAAGATTTAATTATTAGAGGTATAAAATTAATTTACGTTAAACAGTTGTAAGTATTTCCTGCCTTAATTATTTGTCCATTCAACCTTAAGGAGTTTTTCTCTTAAACAATTTGGCACATTTCGATGCCCATTTCATTAAATGTTTAAAATTCAACTGGCTATGTTTAAAAATCGCCAATATCCCTACACTTAATTTAAAAAAGTAACTACATCAAAGAAGGTCGTGGTAAGATTAAGCCAGTTATGCTTGATTAGATAATAAAAAAAATCAATTTGAAAGTCTTGAAACTCCGCTTTGAGTGCTTCGATGTGCTTGTGAAAAAGCCCAACTATCTATCTTCATATATGCCTTTGTAAAGGGATGTACATTTAGGTAAATATTGTGAAATTGATTTCACTCACTATAAATATTACTGAAAAAATATGGTTGTTTTTGTTTTCATCAATAATAAAACACCTCTTGGAGATCTCTCGCGTGCCATTGAAAATCGCTCTGCGTGCCGACCCCTGCTCTAGTGGATACCAGGTCATAAGCAGGAACTTAGAGTGGACAGGAACGGCCAACTGTTCGTGTCTAACTTTTACGTTGATGTATCAGTGGTGCGTGGACACGGCAGAGTTAGTTCTCCGAGCCCCAAAAGAGTACGCTCGCTCGCATTCTAAAAAAAAAGGTGGGGTTCAAGTCTGGTGTACTCACCGAAAAGTAATAATATGACTTAAAGCGCGCTGGCTTTCTCCTTCTCGGCCGTATACGTGTAGTGATCCAAAACTTGGTTACATGAACATCGCAAAAAAAAAAAAGATACCCACAGAATTTAAAAGAAAGAAGAAATGAAGAGAAATAACTTTTTTTCAAAGAAATTCCGTTTGTTAAGGCTATGACCGTCGGGCATGGTGCTTTAAAAGCTGAGAGGAAAAAAATAGAAAAGAATAGAGCGTTCCTATAACGTATCATAATCATAAAGACAGTGTTTTGTAATTGACACATAGATACAGAAAATCATGTTGAAACTCTATTTTGTTTAAATCTCTTTAAAAATGTCTATATTGGCAATTTATCTCGTCTTTCAAAATTAAAACGAAGAAGAATTCATTCCTATAGAAGCATTGACACTGACACTGATTCTATAAATACTTTTCGACAGTAGATGTTCATCCCGAAAATGAGCAGTAAATGCAATCAATTTTGCAGAAATTCCCATCACTAATAGTTGCTAGTAAAAATCATGGATGGTTACAAAAATACTGCACTATTATACAGTGTGTATATCCAGAGGCACAGGGTATTCCATAGACTGAAAAAGAAAATTAGAATTAACTAGATCTATCTAGTTCATTAATCATATTGTAACAAAAAGGCACAGGGTATTCCATAGACTATAATATACATGGACCGCTTGCTTTAGTATTTCTGCTATATGATGACTTGAAACACTGATTTTCGGAATTCCCGATTCTAAATAAAGTAATTGTTATACAGTTTACAATGTCTACCCTATCTATTTATGTTTTTAAAATACAATTAATTCTTTAAAATCCTAACAGTATCCTACAAGTCTCTATATTTCTAATTTTCTAATATACTTTCTTGTGGCATGCGATATAACAACTTTACACTGACCTTGTTTTCTTTCAGCCTACAGACGTGTCTGTGAATGATTACTCCTTGTTGTTCTGGGAAGACCCGTCCTCTTCCTTGAATCAGCTGGGTGATGTGGCCCACAAGGAGGGCACACTGCTGATGTGGACCCAAGACCCAATGAAAGGATACATTTGGAAGCCTGTCTATGTTGTGCTCAAGTAAGGAAATTGGGTTTCATTTATTGCCTTATTAAATTAGGATTGTTCATAAAAAGCCAATTTCAAATGTCTTAAAGCAATAAAAACAAACAAGCCTTGTGGCTCTTAAGTCCAGGGTGTAATGTGGAAGGAGGTGGGTCAGGGGGGAGGGTTTACACCTAGAACCTGTCCGAGGCATAGAACATGCCACATAAAGTAAGTTTCCTGCAGGCACATACACTATACTTTATTTACCTTACCGAATTTCCCCTTAGGTCATTAAGAAGGCGGCATTGCTTGTGTACCTGCACCATAGCGAAAATTCCAGATTGCAGGTCTGGTCATCCAGGCGCAGGGCTTGAAGAGACGGGTATTGTTGCACACATTTATTCCTCCCCACCATGTCTCGGTGGGCTCTTGCGTTTGCGATGATTATCGGTCTGCAACTGGAGATTGTGTACTCTTAATGGGAGGGTATCAGTGGTTTACACACTTCCCCAGCTTTGAAGCCCGTGGATAAAAAGTGATTGTGAAAGCCATAAATCACCACTATAAACAAGTTGTTAAGTTCATGTCAGGAATGAAACTTTTTGTACTTAAGTATTGGGTGCAGTGGCTGCACGGCTATGCATTCAACTGGCATTCCGAAGGTTCTGGGTTCGAATCCTGGTGAAGGCTAAGATTTGTACTCGGGACTGGAGGGTATCTTGAGTCTACCCAGCTCTGATGGGTACCTGACATTAGTTATGGTATAGTAATGGTGGCTGGGTATTGTGATGGCCACACATCCCCTAGTAGTGGCCACAGAAACTGGTAAAAGCTGCTTTACCAGCCCTTTGATTGATTTGGTCCAAAGGGTGCTTTACTTACTTTAGTATTTCCATTGTTTTCTTTTTATCCAATTCAGTGCATCATATTTTCATTCATTTTTGTTTTACTTCCTATGACAGGAATTCCATGCTGAGTGTTTTCAACAGCAAGTCTGATGCCAGGCCTCACTCCGTTCTGGGGCTGGGCGGAGACCAGTGCATTGGTTGCAGGCTGACCTCTGTCGGGGACAGGAGCAACTGCGTGGAGCTGGTCATCGCCCGCGGTGGCAGCTGGCTCTTCTCGGCGGCCTCGGAGGTGGAAATAGCCCAGTGGAGACATGATTTGTGTTTGGCCGTGTCTAAAGGGATGGAGGTAGTGGAAATTTATCCAACTGGCTGTTACAATGACAGTTTAATTCATTAATTCTATCCGGGGCTCTATATAATCTTGTGCCTGTCAACTGTGAGGCTTTTTACAGTATGATTGTTTAAAAGCTAACAGTTTAAACAACAGAACAAAAATCAGCTAATATGTTTGTTTTTTCCCACTTCTATTTAATGTAATAAAGTGCATATTTTGAGTTTCGTAACTGAGCGGCGAACATTAAGAACATTAATTTTATGTCATGTTTAATTGCAATCCTTCTCATTTCTTGCAGTTCTTAAAATATTACGTGCGTGTTGACTCAAGGTGGGCTGCTGTAGTGGTTGAACAAATGTCCCAGCTTACCAACTACTGAAATGTTTTGTAGCCTTATAAACTGCTCAAAAAAACTAATTTTATCTTTTGTTTTTGTAGTTTGCACAGAATCACTTTATGGTCCCAAATGACATTATTGGTTTCACAAGCATTTTGCTCTCTCCGTCTCCTTTTGCTTTCTCTGCATTATGGGTAATGATGGTGTTAAAAAAGGAGCTCTCCGGTGGTTTCATATTAAGATAACTACAAAAGAATAATATAATGATACAATTTTAATGTCAGTTTATTACACTGTTTGCATAATTTTTTTCATAAGCAAATAGAAAAAATAGATATTCAATTTTGGGCATTTTTTAAATTTTATATTATTTTAGTGGTTTATTATATTTTTTTGTGAGATAAGCTGTGCAAAATGTAAATTAGTAAGAACTAATGGATGTGTAACAAGAGTTTAATATTTTGATTCACTCTGAATGTCAATCTGCAGGATGACAGCTCCCTGATGTCATGTGTGCCTTGCTGTGCCATCCTGTCCTGCGGGGCAGTCTTCCTCTGCCATGAAGATTTGCAGACAAAGTTTTTTCGCACGCTCGGCCGGGCAAAGGTGGAAGACTTGACCAGCCTGCGGGTGGATGAATCTGACCAAACGTACTGCATACTGGTAAATGGACATGAATTTCTTTACCTAATAACATCATTAATTCTCTTGCTGTGTGACATCATCAATTTTATCTTACTGTACGACATCACCAATTATCTTATTGTACGACATCACCAATTATCTTACTGTACAACATCACCAATTATCTTAGTGTGGTCATCACCAATTATCTTACTGTAGGACATCATCAATTATCTTTCTGTACGACATCATCAATTATCTTACTCTTTAACTATTGTCAGCGCATAGAACTGTCCTCAGCCGAATATGCACTATATAAGAATTATTATTATTACTGTATGACATCATCAATTATCTTACTGTATGACATCAATTCACTTACTGTACATGAAGCATATCCCAAATTTACAACAAAAAAAGGCTTTATTTAAACACATTGATAATAATAAACCATAGGTTCTCAACCGGGGCGTTATCGCGCTGATGTTCCCGGGGGCGATTGGGGGGCGGTGAAGGGCGTGTGGGGGGTAGAAAAACCTGATATAATTTGAACACCTCAGTTATTTGAATTGATTAGTTTTTCGATGAAATGTGATGTAAAGCAAGTGCTGCTAAATATCTGATATCCCCAACACTAGGCCTACATATTATTATACTAATAAGAAATATGAATCGCAATGAGTTTTTGAAGAAGTAAGGGTCAGAATTAGATAAGTATAGTTTGTGCTGCCGACTGGTCCTGTGGTTAGTTCACTGGACTGTCAACTGACCCTATCGCGGGTTATATCCCTGTCACCCTAACATCTGTTAATATTAATAATATTTTGATCTCAATTTTACTGAGATATAATTTAATTTGTTTTAGACTATTTTATCATCTATAGTTGGTGGAATAAATACGTAGTAATCATACAGACAGAGTAGTTAATGTAATGGTAGAAAATATCCATATAAATTATTTAGTCATATAATCATATATATATATATATAAATCTCAAAAGGAATATGTATGTATGTGGGTATGTGGTTATGTGGGTATATACATACCGCATAATCTTTTTAAATACTGGACATAAAAACTGAAATTTGCTACAAATATTCTTTGCGTTACGGCCGTGAAGACTGTCAAGGTTTTAACATTTTTAAAATGACCGCAGTGGTCAGTTTGGTCAAAAAAACGAGAATAAAACACAACTTTTGATTCACATTGACTTTGCCAGTATCAAATTTATATAATTTGTCTTCAAAAAATGAAAAAAAGGATTGCGTTGAGATTATTTTCAGAATGACGTCATCAATGTTTGGATTTTTTAGCAATGAAGGGACATTTTTGATTCATGTTCAAATTGACGTCATCAAACTATGTGCATGGATTTTT
Source organism: Anisus vortex (assembly GCA_949126835.1). Classification (NCBI taxonomy): domain Eukaryota; kingdom Metazoa; phylum Mollusca; class Gastropoda; family Planorbidae; genus Anisus; species Anisus vortex. The sequence goes on along the minus strand of OX421507.1, from coordinate 7,976,240 downwards.
TTTTATCAATGACGGGAAAACATTTTATTCATGTTTAAATTGCCTACGTGTCGTAAGCAACTTAAATTAATTTTTTAGCGGGAAATTTTTCAATTGCCGCTGACAAAATCGCAATCGCCTGGTTACACTCTATATTTATGCTTATTTAGCCTACAACGTCCTTTTCTTCAAATCTACAAGTTCGAACACCCAAAGCTAATATTTCAGGCAAAATGTGCATAAACGGTTGTGTAATAAACTACAACAATGATGCGAAAACGACTGATTATCGTAAAAAAGAGCATGTCAAACTGCATGGCTTTCCTGACTCCATAAAGGATTAACAACGGGATAAACAACCTCATGTTAACTCATTGTGAATTATATGCCTATTTCCCTTTATAATTTTAAAACATTATTTTGGTTTAAAAAGTATATATTTATGTACCGGTAGCCGTAGCAATTTTGATACCGGTACCGAGCTACGCCTAAGCCACTTTTTTCAAATCAGTACTGGGTAATAAATATTTTTACATCATATTGGCCTAATCCTATAATGTTGAAAACAAAATGGGTCATTAAGTCAAATTTATATAAAAGTAAACCTATAATGAAAGATAATATAGGCTCTATATATATTGTATATATTTATGGTAGACGTAGATATCCTTTCTCATTTTACTATAGTAGCGTCTCTAGCGACCGCTGCATTGCGGAAAATGGCGGAAGCGGGCTTCACTTTTAGTGACTGCGTATATAGGGATTGTGCATTCTGTTCTATACCTATTCTGTGTATACCTCTTATAAGCTTTGTAGCGGGAAATTTAGTTATTGCCGGGCAATGTTTAAATTTGCTGGGACCAACTTTTTAAAGTTTTAATTCATGTCGTATACGTTGTATAAACTATGATTCATATGAATTTCATTTGTTATTGTTTTTCCTGTTGAATTTAAAATTTAATTCTAAGTTTGCTTCCAAAGCAACAATAAATAAATAAATAAAAAACTAATGACTCCAACAAAAACAAAACAAAAAAAAAAATTGATCTACGGCTAATGTTGTAGCAAAAAAATATATCAAACAATCATTTTTTAAATTAACAGTACTTTTTAAATGAAATTTGAGTTCTGTTTTACAGAAAGAGTTTAATTACCCAATAAACTCACACCATTAGATCATAGTGGTCATGCTTTTAGCAAGAAATAAAAAAAAATGATTCTTATTTGTTTTTCCTTTTTAGTTGTATATTGAACTGGTGTATATTAAAGTGTGCAAAACAACAATAAATAAAAAAATACTGACCACAAAATAAGACTACTTTATGTATGTTGCAAAAAATAAAAAGCTATAATGTGTCAAGCCTATTCTACACAAAGCCCGTTCGAAGAATCGGACACATATCAGCTAGTATTTATATAATTTTCAAATACTTTTTACAGTTTTATCATTTCAAAGTTATAAATTTTAAGCCATATTAGAAACATTAGTTAATTATCTCCCTTTAATTGAAAATACTATTTAGTTTAAAAGAAATTCCCCCAGCGGCGATGGTATGGCGTATAGTGGATTGATGTTGTAGTTAAAAAATGTTGTCTGTTTCAGATGTATTGGCTGTCTATTGTGTAACAACATTTAGTTACTAAAAGTCTTTTAACACCCTTCTTAAATTTTACTTCACGCAGCTTATACACCTCCCCTTTCCCAAAAAGTCTTGGTTATTGTCAGTAAATTTCTGAAACTATATTGACCCTTCAACTTCTAGAGGTGTGAGGTGGGGGGTGCTAAAATATTGTTGGGGGGGGGGGGCGGTGAGCGGGAAAATATTGTAAAAGGGGGCAGTGAGACAAAAAAGGTTGAGAACCTATGTAATAAGCCTAAGAAGCTTGAATATCACTATAGAAATCCCTAATGTTTACTAAGCATTATATTCTGTAATAATTAAAGATATATCTCCACAATTAGATGTGCATCACATAAATTAGTTTTTTGGTCTATTTTGCCTTTTTAAACATCCAGACTGAAATCTTTCTTCCCAAGATCTATTCAGACCTTTTCAATCCCATTTCCCTAATATAATGTGACCAAACACATGATAATACCTTTTTAAAAAACACGATTTATACAAATTCAGACAATGTCAGCTGTTTGAGCTAAAGGCAGAATAGATCAATGAAAGAAAAGTCTTTTTTTTTTAACGGTTACCTTATTGTGTATTCTGTACTGATTCTGAAGCCTTATTTTGGTGCCAGTTCTGACATTTTGATGCTGTATTATTTTGTTTTCAGCTCATTTTACTTCTCTATTTTATCTTACCCTAGAGGGATTTATCCAGGTGGTTTTAACTTTCTTTTACAGGAATTTGAATCGCAGGAAGTTGGAGTTTCAAGTGTACACTGGGTATTTTACTTCAGCTCTGCACAAGACTTAAATAGATACCAAACTGCCATTGGTCAAGTCTGGAAGGACACATTTCAGGTAGTCTTTTAGTTTTACAGTAGAACCTGTTTCAGAATACTGCAACATTAAATATTATTAGTACAGTGGTACCTTGGGTTACAAACTTAATTCTTTCCTATACTCGGTTCATTACCTGAAACATTCAAAACCTGAAACATTGACATCAATTCAATAAACTCTATCCGTTTCAAGATGAAAAAGATCTTTCTATTTCATTAACCCTTATTGTACCGACCTACTTATTTGCGATGTATACCTTCAGTCCCAGCCATTATTTTACTAATTATTCCCTCCATCCCAGACATTATTTCAGAATGGCTGAGACATCGATAGGGTTCAGAAATTATTTTTTTACTTTTTGGTTGGTAAAAATTGATAATAACACGAAGAGAGTAAATTGCTAGAAACACAATAACTTACCTTATTAGAATAATCTAATTCATAAAGTAATTGTATTCATTCGAAATAATAATCCATAAGAAAAAGTCACATAAACATGTACCGCCATAATAACGGAAGGTAATTTGATAGCGTCCATTAGGACCGCACTTTCATTTTTCGTATTAGGATGGAAATATAAGTGTCTGGGATTTTCAGAAAGAAATAGTTGGAGGAAATAATACGCGACCGGGACTGTAAGGGTTAACATCCAGTTGTTTATGAATATGTGTACTTCCCGTTAAATAAAATGAAAGAAAAAAAAATAGATCCAGATTAAGAGATTTTCAACTTTTACTAAATTTGAGATCTTTACTTCAGCAGATTAGCTACGCATTTAGCCTCATCGACTGATTTGAGAAACTCTTTGTTTTTTATGATAGTGTACCCATGCTGTGCTGATTAGCAATGTCACAAGGCCAATGAAATTGAGGTTGCACACGTGTGGGTTATTCTTTCAGGGCCACTCTCTGTGGATCAAGAATTGAAAATAAAAAATGTTTCAACTTGTTCATTAGGGAAAAATTTGGTGGAATAAACATATTTGTTAATTAGGATTTCTTAGAGAACTTGTTTAAATTTTATTGTCATGCTATCCAAGCTTTTAAAGGGTCTGAGTTTCTAATTTATTAGTTCAGGGGTGGGCAAGTGCGGCTCTGAGAGGTGGCTCTAAGTTGAATAGTTAGTAATGTTTGGCTCTCATTGACAATTGAAATATTTTTGTTTAAAATAAAATTTTGAAATACCTGTTATTATTTTTCACATTTCTACTACTAATTATATTTTCTTAAATGTTTACTTAACATAATACTTCAGACCTATCTAGGCCTATGCTATTATTAATTAATTCTGATTTTTTGTTTCAATTTTTGCATTTAATGATAATAAAGAAGATAATGCTATGAAATTATGGTGCGGCTCTTTATAATGTACAAAAATAATAATGGGGTCTCTTGCATGCCAACCTCTGTACTAGATCATTAAAGTAAAATAGTTATTCTGACCTTGAAGGGTGAATATGCTGCGGCTGTACACTTTAGTTTAAGATTTAGTCTAGTGGTTTATTACAATTATTTCTGGAATGTCCTTATGTCTTATATTTTTTCCCTGCATATGTCCCCAGGTGGAGGTCCCAGTCCTGCCAGTGGACAACGCCGGCCTCCAGAGGAGCTGCCGCTCGCACTCCCAGCTGCTCCACCAACAGCTGTGCTTCAGTTGACGGCCGCTCACAGCAGTACAGGCGCGCACGATCGAGGCCCCGGACGCCAAGTTGGCGGTAGGCTGAAGGAGCTGGAGCGTCCAGCCTCAAGAGTGCAAGCGGCAGAGAATTTTCCCGGGTCACTAGGTGCAATCTCAAGCTGTGTTATTTTAGAGGCTCTATCTCATTTCATTCAAGCATGGTCCACATTGACGGAAAAGGACACGCTGGCCACTCAATCCTCTAGTACGCTGTGGCCTGTGCCTGACAGGGATACTTTGCTTTTTTTATACAGAGACAAAGGACACATGGTGGAAAATGGTCTCTATCTCTCATTGTGTCCCTTTGGTCCACCTGGCCTGCAGGTACAGCCCACTAGAAGGAATGTTTAGATTGTAGCGACCTAAAATGTCACATCGTTCAAACGTAGGATTAAAAGTTCTAATTTTTGTTTTCATAATACAAGCATGAATGGACCAGACAAATGAATATTTTAGGGAAAATATCCTTATATAATTAATTCCGCTAAATATTCAAATTGATATTTTTATTTGGTTTGGTGTTTTATTATTTAAACTTTTCAGAGGTACTTTTGGATAAAACCTGATTAAAATCATGGTTATTTTAGTTGAATATGACTGTATGTTTTTTTCACGAGGAGGTGAATAACTTGATCACTGCTAAAAGCCATGATCCATATATGATCCCTGTAGAGTTGGTCATTACATGTGGACAGCAGATGGGGGGGAGAGGGCCAAGCCTGTAATTTATTTAACAATGCAGCCATTAATGCAAACAATTGTGATAATTATTTTTTTTGTTGATTTGTTTCGTTTACCATTAAGGCTTTCACCGATCTGCTTTTTTTTGTTGTGTAAATAGGCTTGAATGTTGTGCACGCCTCTCCCGCCCACGTCGTGGTGTATGTTCCCCCCCCCCCCCATCCCTGGGCCACTTCCTGTCCTCATTTACACCGTAGCCCCATGCCAATCTTCACCATGTTTGATGTCATGCCCAGCTTGTCCACAGGAAGACGTCCCTCTTCGGAACTGTGCAATCCCTTTATGTTCATGTCTTTCATTCGGAGAAAGAGGCATACAGCTTTTATTGCTAATGCATTGGTCTTTGATATTGTTTTTTTTTTATATGTCTTGGTACAATTTGAACTTTTTAGGCATATTACCCTTTGTTTTTTTAAGGTCCGATAAAGAAACGCTTTGCTTTATTCACTGTGTGACAGTATATGTACAATTCCATCTAGTTTGATTTTTCTCACCGGAACTTTTCTGGGGGCTGGAAATATATAATAATTTTTATATAATAATTATTAAACATTAATTTATTTGTGATTTAAAAGCTCTCCCTATGTATATATTATATATATATATACACCAATACAATCAATGTAGGATTAGTTCTTTATGTATCACACAAAGCTTTGATGTATTATTGTTATATATAAACCTTTGCCAATGAGTGCAGTCTAGTTAACTTAGTCAGATCATCTTCAGTTTACCATGTTTATCATACATTTTTATGCTAGGTTAGCGTCAGTTTGTTTAAAACTAGAACACTTGCCAATGCTGAGAGTTGAGGCCATTGAGAAATGAAATTCTCTCCACATGGTGCCCCAAGACTTGTTCATGTAAACAAACATTTTTATTTGTGGCAATGATCCTGTTACAGTTACATGTATGCATCGATGGGTGGTCCAAGGGTTAATACTTCAATTGTGTTTTATTTGAATGCAAGGCTAGACATGTATGCATTGATGTGTGGTCCAAGGGTTAATACTTCAATTGTGTTTTATTTGAATGCAAGGCTAGACTCAGACCACGAATAATTGTGGAACGCAATAATCTTCTGATACAAGGGAGCGTCTGTAACATACAAGATAAATATACTAAGTTTGAGAATGAGCAAGAGTAAAAACATTGCAATTCTTATCTTATATGTTACAGAAGATTTTTGCAGCCTGTGCTTAAATCCGGTTTGAGCTTAGCCTTGTATTTTTATAAGGATTTTAAATGGAGGTCAAGTTGTTGGTTCTCCTGGCTAGTATAGGCCACCCATTCCGTTAGTTAGCTTTAAGCTTATGGTATTTTCTTTTCTGTAGCATAACAAATGCTAGCCTGCTCTCTCATTCAAATATGTTTTTTGTTGTCTTAATAGAGTTGACTTTATTTACTATAGTAGGCTTACAAATTGTCAATTTTTAGACAAATGGATTTATGTGTTAATTTTTTTCTTAAGACAGAAACTTTTTCAGCCGACTCCTGACTCTTTTCTAATTGGTCACATTCCATCTTATCTTACTGAACTTGACTTATAAGTTTGTAGACGTTCTTTCTAGCTAGAAGATTTTTATGTCCACTGGGCCCAAAAGTCCTGCGGGGCAGCAGGGATTGGTCGGTGGCAAGGCTAGCACCCGGGCAGTTTTGTTTTCAGTTTTGGTGTACTAACCGCAGGACCAGCCGACCAGAAAGAAAAGAAACGAAGAGTAATACAATTGTATGATTCTTTAACTATAACTTTAGGACTTAGTCCCTTGATGAAATGTCTTTGGTTCTTGTTCAGAAGTGTTGCAATATTTTACAGTGATTGCACTGGTTGGGGGGGGGGGGGGGGGAGAATACAAAAGTTGTCCACTCGGCATCGATGTAGCAAACCACAGTTTAGGTATAGAACAGAATGCGTAATCGCATATTTTTCTGTTTCCGGAAGTAATACCGACGCCATACTGTTTAAGCGCAGCCGTCCTGGTTACACTATATATTGATGCTTATTTACAATGTCTTTTTCTTCAAATCTACAAGTTCGAAAACCCAAAGCTAATGTTTCAGGCAAAGGTTACAAAAACTGTTGTGTAATAAACTGCAACAATGATGCGAAAATGATTGATTATCGTACCGAGCTACGCCTAGGCCTAGGCTATCTGTTCAATTATCAGTACCGGGTAATACAATTTTACATCATATAGGCCTAATTCTATAATGTTGAAAAGAAAATGGGTAATTAAGTCAAATTTATATAAAAGTAAGCCTATAATGAAATATAATATAGGCCCTATATATAGGCTATTATTGTATATATTTATGGTACGCCTAGATATCCTGTCTCATTTTACTATAGTAGCGTCTCTATCTACCGCTGCCTTGCGTCGAAAAAAAATGGCGGAATCGAGCTTCACTTTTAGTGACTGCACATATAGGGATTGCGCATTCTGTTCTATACCTATTCTGTGTAGCAAACAGCCTCCTGTAGATTGTGCCAAAGATGTATTTACAAACTACATGTTTTTTTTTTCTATTTCTTTTTTTTGTAGTTTTTTTTATTTTTATTTGGAGCATGTTGCTCCTGTACAAATATAAGGGTAAAAAAAAAAGAAACCAAACCCAAAGAAAATTATGTACACAATTTTTGACTCAAGAATCTGACCCACCCTTTGATTGCTGACCCCCCACCCCCCATAAAGTCCATGACCATTACTGTATTCTAGAGTTCCAGATTGAACTTTGCTTTAACATTGTTTGTATAAAAGCAGTACTTTGCTAAACTTTTTAGCTTGTAGTTATCACATATTTTTTTTACAGAGAAATTTAGGTCAAAGATTTTTTGTAAGCCTTAGTGGTACTAATTCTAAATGGGAATGAGCTTTAAAATGTGTTGGTGAGCTCTGTATTTGAATAACTACTTCTCGTCTTAAACATATTGGGCACTGTGGGCTAGCGACAGCACGTTCGGCTGGCCTACCCAAGGTCATGGGTTTGAATCTTGGTGAAGGCTAGGATTTATTTCCCGGGTCTGGAGGGTGTCCCTGAGTCTACCCAGCTCTGATGGGTACCTGACATTCATTGGGATAAAGTAAAAGGCGGCTGGGCAATGTGCTGGCCACACATCCCCTAGTATGCCATGGCCACAGAAACTGGTGAACCGGCCCAATGATCAATTTGGTCCGAAGGGTACTTTACTACTTGGACATGTTACACAGATTCTTGTCTTTTTATAGAAACACACTTGTCCGTGGCTTAAGTCTAGTCTTTGCATTTTGATAAGGGTTTTTAAATGATGTTATTGTTACTACCATACCCATGCACTGGTTTAAAAGTAAGAGAATTTCTCTAAATAAGTTCTTGAATATGTAATAGTAATAAGAACAAAAACTGTTGTTGTTTTATATATATGTATCTATTATATATCCTACCAGCCCACTGTGAAGTATTGTTTCCACAATTTCCCTGTTTTTATTTACGTAGATATCACTGATGCAGTTTGCTTTTGTTTTTTTTCCACGAATGAAAATCTATTAATAGAGATCACTGTCATGCTTGGTTTAATATTTATTTACTTTTAATGAAAGGTATTGACTGACATTGTTTGACAAAACATGTTGTTGTTTTTTAATATTTTATTTACACAATTTGTTTAGTAATGTACTGTTAGTATTATTATAAAACCAATACACTATGCTCGTGTGCTTTGTTACATTTTTTGTAAATACCCGTTTAATGACCTGCCTTTCATTCCATCACACCCAGCACTTATTACCTTACACCAGGGGTCTGCATTCTAAGGCACACGTGCCACACTTGGCACGCAGAGCGATTTGCTATGGCACGCGAAAGACCCCCCTCCCTAAAAAGGCAATTCAATTTCTACTATAATTAGAGTGATAAAGCAGGATGACCTTTAGGCTTTTGGCACGCTGACTGAATTATAAATCCTACTTTGGCACACTGTTATCAAAAGGTTGCCCATCCCTGCCTTACACAACACAGACGCTTCTTCTATACAGAAGATTATAGCGCTCCTTCTATACAGAAGAATAAAACACTTCTTTAATGCTTTTTTTTTAGATTGAGTGTGGCTTGACTGGCAGGAATGTGAAAGATTGTTTTGGCTTTGAAGTTCCTAGTCTCTGTAGGCCTACATTTTCCAGCCTTTTTGTTAGAAAATAGGTGTTTAACTCCATATTGGACAATCACAGTGTTCACAGCCAAACGCTAGTACAATTATTTGATTGTCTCCATCTAAAGCTTTATTAAAACAAACAAGTGAATATTTTAAAGAAGCATAGTGTTTTAGTTTGCTTTTTTTCATATATAAGTTTAAATGGTCCTCATTTTCCTACACAGAAAAGCTGTTACATGTGCAAGAAATGCAAAAATAGATTTATATTCTGGCCACACAATTCCCTAGTATGCCATGGCCACAGAAACTGGTGAATGCTGCTTCTTCGGCCCTATGATAAATTAGGTCCGAAGGTTGCTTTACTTTTTTTAACCTCTTTTATGAGTAATTAATTATCATTTAGAATAGTTAATTGGTTCTGCGTCACTATAGCTAATGGGCTCTGCGTCAGCATAGTTAATGGGTTCTGCTTTTCGAAGAAGACTTTTAAGAATCGCGTTGGAAGTTGACTGTTATACTTCCAATGCATTGTACGCCTACACCAGGGAAGTTTGTATGGGATGATCTCATCTTTGGGCTTGCACTATACTTATATCCTATTACTTTTATATAGTGTTTGGATGAGATTTCTTTTTTCAATTTGCCAAAGTTGGGCAATCCAAAAAAGAGTAATAGATCTATATAATTCTATATGCTAGAAGAAAGAAGAGTAAGTTGTGGCAAAGTAAGATGTTGCAAAATGATGAAAACCAAGTCTTTTTTAAGATTCATTTTTTTCCACACCAAATGTTTTTTTGTTTTTTTTAAAGAGATGATTGGAATTCTGTAATCCATTAAATGAATGCTTGAAAAAAAAAATAGATTAAAATAAAATACATAAAAAAACAAAAAGATGTCCCCCAGTTCATGAAACAAAATATTTACAAAATAGCTTGTCTTTAGGTACACATTGTATTTGAAAATATAAAGAAGCGAATCTCATTATGAAGCATTAAAAATACATTTGATGATCAATCTCTTGCCAAAAAATAACTAATAGCTTTTGACAATTAGCATGACTGTTCATTGGGCCTATGCTAAATATAAAAACTAATTGAAAAAAAGCCTGCCAAACTTCACATTAGGTTATATTTTAAAAAACAAACAACAGATCTATGAATTCAAAGTCAACCAGTTTAATACAAAAGTCACGAATATCTTGATTCTGAAAAATGCTCTGAAGTTTAGAGCTAAACATAGTTTATAAGGCCATTGTTTTATTCATATTAAAGTTGAATCAAAAATATATATTAAAAAGTTGTGACTTTAAATTCAAACGCTTTGGAATGTTTTACTTTACTTCTCTATGAAATTATAGACCTACTACAAGAACAAGTGATGTTTTGATGTCATTGACTTTTTGTATAAATGTATACTACACGAAAATGAAGATATGTACAACTGAAAACAAATTTAAAACGTCCATACGTTATACTGAACAACAAATCTATACTACTTTCTGTTAAAACGTAAGTGAACTAATAATAAACAAAGTGTGGTTTTTTTTAAAGTATTATTTAAATGTGTGTGCCTACATGTTATGGATAAGGTCTAAGCTTCTGGTTGACTGCCCACATGGAACTGAGCTCCTTCCACACAGGGCTGCCTTCGCCGTGTATCGGGTGAATCGGATACCTCAGCCGCAGCATGCCGCATCCGTCAATGTTCCTCAGCATGAAGGTTGTGCCACTGGCCGTTACGTTAACTATCTGATCCTGAAAAGGACAAGTACAAAAGGTGGACTTAATTTATTTCTCTGTTCCAATAGGCATTGAACATATTCTACTGTGGACAAACCCTTAAAACAAAGAGACGATATCTAGAAATGGGATTCGTATTTATAAGCTTATAATAATATGGTATACATTCTATAATAATATATACAATTTTATGAAACGAAATCACTGTACCATACAGATGTATATATATAATGTTGACAGTTTTTTTTAAAGTATCTTTTAGTTTTTAAAGAAAAGTCTCAGCTTGCATAAGAATTTATTTCAGGAATAACTCTTACAATTTAAATAAACAAATAATCTTTAAGCTAGATAAGTAGTTTCCCTTTTTGTTTACTTCTCTTTTCTATAAGCTTATTAGTAAAGAAAAAAAGTTTTTTTTACCCCATCGTTTTCGTGAACCTTAGCAAAGTGTATAATAGTTTAGTTGTTAAGTTACATTAATGTAAACTAAAGCATTATCTTTCGGTAAACTTCAATCGGAGTTAAACAGTTTCACTGAGACTATGTGTTTAGCACAATGTCAAACAATATTTTACATTCCCAAACAAATGCCCGTAACCCGTTTTTGTTGGATAAATATTCGACCTTACACTCCCAATAATCTGCTTTCAACACAACTAGGTAAGCCCTTATCTGGAACCATCAAGGAAAGCGGAAAAGATTCCGGCCGAGGAACACATGGTACCGAGATGTGGAAGCAGATACCAAAGAAACTTGGGGGAAGATGGAGAGACTGTCCCAGGATCGAGTTACCTGGAGGACTCTTGTAGGCGGCCTAAGTCCTAGGGAAGGACCACAGACGTCGATGATGATCGGCTGCAATTCCCCGAGGTCGAAAAGGCAGAAGACATATTCAAAACTAAGAGATTTACAACCACCATTTAAAATTCACCCTCTACTATAGTTGAATGAGACTGATGTGTCTATCTACAGTTTGTGTTTTTTGTTAATTCATTAAATCGTGTGTTTTTATTCCTACCTGAATATTTCTAACTTTGACCACTTCCTTGGGCGTGTCAGCATCGTCCGGCTCCAGTGGCGGCCCGTTGAAAAACGTGGACGGTGTCCTGTAGTAGTGCTTGAAGTCCACTCCTTTGTAGGCCGTCTGGTCAGTTTCTCCGTCCATTCCTCCTTCTGTAGTTGTACTGGGGTCCTAAAGTCGAACAAACTAACATTGTACTTACAATGCAAAGTACTTAGGGGTAATAAGTAATAATAAATGATAAGTTATCTTGGAATCCTCAAATTGATAAAGTAATAAATCTAACAAAACATTACGATTCATAAAAAGGAACTTGTATAACTGTAGAGTAATAAGAATATAAAACTAAAATGCTATCTCACATTATTTAGGCATATACTACGCTTATAATGTGCATCATATGTATGGGACCCATCAACTAAAGAAAAATTTAAAAAATAGAATAAATTCAGAAAAGAGCTACATGGTTTATTAGCCTACTAACGAATATTCACAACGAACAAGAGTAACACCAAAAGTCAGATAACTAAACCTAAAAATACAAGAGAACAGAAAGGCAAAGAGTAAATTAGCAATAATACATAAGGCATTAAACTTTAAACTATAGTTTAGAAATTCAACACAATAACAACCTGTTGCAATGCTCAGATAAACATAAGGACAAAAACACTTTCCTTATCCCTTATGCGAGGACAAATGCTTATAAGTAGGCCTACTCTTTCTTCCCGATCGGCATTCGTGCATGGAGTGGGTTGCGTGAACAAACCAGGAAAACCAGTAACTTAACATCCTTTAAAACATTAATAAAAATGCAAGACTATACTTGGACCACGGATGAGCGTAGGACGCAATAATCTTCATTATAGAAGGAGCGTCTGTAATATATAAGATAAGATATGTATCTTATCTTATATGCTACAGACGCACCTTTAGCTTTAGGCCTTCAATTTGAAAGTGGTCTACTGCTTCTATTGGGTGGCAGCAGTGTCTGCAGTTGGACGGGTGTGTTGGGTTTATTCTAATGAAGTGTGAGTTGGGTGCTATATTATCTGTTCTTAACGGGAATATGATGCATTGCTCTTTGCGGGGGGCATAAAAATATAATAATTATCAATGACTAACCGCATTGTAGACGATGTTGTACGGGTTCCAGGAGAGGAGTGGAGTCATGTAGATCACTTCCATGGGCATGGCGTAGGACACCCTGGCGCTGTACTTTTTGCAGACTCCCATCTTGCAGTCTTCCATTGCCATGGGGACGACCTTGTCTTGCGTGTTCACGGCTACGAACATGTACTGGTCGGAGAAGCCTCTGTGTGCCAACTGTTAAGAGATAAATTAATGGGTGGCGGCTGCAGGCTAGTCACAGTGAGTGGTACAAGAGCTGGGACGAGTCTGACAAGGGCCGAGGTGTGTGGCAGCATCTAAAGCTGCCAAGTCGAGCTGACCCGAGCTGGAAGCTCCGCATCAGGGAAACAGTCAAGGATAGCCCAGTTTCGAACTGGGCATTGTGCGATATGGGCTTACTTTAGTAGGTTTAGGTCCCACCTTGATTTGCGGGGTTGAAACTGCAGGGAAGCAGAAGAGATGGACGAAAACGTGATATAGATTGCCCCCGCCATGGAGGATCTAAGAGTGGACAGAGGCGTTTGTGCCGGACTTATATGGTAACGTATCACAGCTGCGTGATACAGCGGCGTTCGTTCTCTGAACCCTAAAAGAGTAATCTCGGCTCGAATTCTATCGAAGAGAAGTGGAGTTCTAGTCTAGTCTGGTTAATTGCAGATTTCGCTCATACATGATCACATTTGGAGTTAGTTTACTACCGCTCAGTATGCTTCTTGTGAAACTAGCCACTTCTGTACCCAATAGGCCTTAACACTGGCGAAGTGTGTTAACGAATGCAAAGTACCCATTAAGAGCACACTGGTGGGATAAGGCATTGGGGATGTCCCTCATTGCGCATCTGAGGATCATTGCACAACGAATAAGAGCAACAATGCCTGTGTCGCAAAGCCCGGTGTCTGATGACCAGGCCCCGTAGTCTGGTATTTATATTACCTGTTGAAAGTGCAAATGTACGAGGCAATGCTTTTTTAGGGGATTTAGCAGAGGGATTTTTACTTTATCCTAACTAGTGTCTGGTACCCATCAGAGCTGGGTAAACTCAAGGACACCGCGCAGATCCGGGAACAAATCCTAAACTTTACCAGGATTCGAACCCGGGACCTTTGGTATGCTAGCCGAGTGCTGCCTTGGACACAGTGAACCATCGTAGTATATACGTGTCCGACTGTGTAATGTGCATGATTATCTGGCACATACACACACACTTACACACGGACCGAACATTTCAATATTCAAACCTTACATAAAAGAGTTTCTAAATGTTGACTGGAGTCTTACCTCTGATCCCATGGCCCCTGCCACCTCCCATCTCTGGAACCTGTGATACTTGCCCTGGATTAGTGTAATGTTGTCGCCCTCGCCTGAATCAAACCTTCCCCCGTAGCCTTCGATTAGGTTTGGGTCCACTATGTTGTCCATTCCAGGAATATCTTGGAAGATTTTATCCAAGATTGTGAAAGTGGTGAATCTGAAAGTAGAAATCGAGAAATCACTTTGTGGAAACCACTTGCTATTTAGATGACAGTCTTAAGAATTATAGTTTAAAATTTAACTATACATGATAAGATATTAATAAAACTTATAAATACAACACAATAATAATCTATTACAATGCTCAGATAAACATAAGAGACAAAAAAAACTTTTCTTATCCCATTTGCAAAAACTAATGCTTAGTATAAGTACTCTTTCTTCCAGGGTGGCATCCGGGCATGGAAGGGGTTGCCTGAACAAATCAAGCATAAGCGTAGGGCGCAATAATCTTTTCTTCTGTATGGCATGAAGCGTCTATACCCTTTAAGATAAGATAGCTAACAGAAAATGAAAACATAATGTTATCAACCGAAGACACTCGTGCCAAACTTGGCACGCAGAACGAATTTCAGTGGCACGCGAGAAACCTCCAAGAAGATTTTTTTAATGCAAGTCAAAATAACGTACGTCAGCATAATTAATTGGTGCTGCGTGACGAACTACATGGGAATCACGCTGGACGTCGACTGTTTTAGTTAGTTTAGGAATGTTTGTGTGCAAAATCTCATCATTGGACTTTTTGTGATTGAATCTATTGTTAAGATAGTCAATTTTATAGTTTCTTAAGTCTCTTCTAGAAGAAAGTGATATAGGTGAAGTCTTGGCTAGATTCGTTTCTTAACTGGAAACAATTAAGGTGTATCTTGATGAAAAAAAAATCCTGTATTGAATGAGGAGAACTGAATGTTGAAGCCGATGTTTCTGAATGACATGGCGACACATTTCAGTGAGTTGAACTTGCATTCACAAGGGCAGGATCGAAAAGCACTGGAAGAATTGGACCACAGGAATGGATTTGCATTGAAACTAGACATATCTTGCCGTGAAATCAATTTCAAAACATTAAAATCTTTCCCTAATTTAAGACAAATTAAGATAGATTAGCTTTCTCAGAAGTACAATAAAGCACTCAATGCGGAATTTTCTAAACAAAGGCAAGACTTTCAAATTCATGGACTCATGTTTCCATACCACATTAAGCCTTATTGGCTTGATCTTAGTAAAAACTACTTAGATCTGGATCTTTTTATTGTGGAGGGAAATTGGCATTTTTTTTTCATTTTAAACATCGGAAATGTGACGATTTGCGGAAAATCTGAAAGGAATAGTTACTTAGGAAAGTCATCTGTTGTCAACTGCAAGGCATTCGCTTTACTTTCACCTTTTGGTTTAATTTACACTAGTGAGCATGTTTTATCGCACATGAAAGCTGTTTTAAGCATACCAAGAGGTCACTTAAACTGAAGGTCAGAAGTGACTAAATATGTACCTGACATTGAACAATTAGCGAAGAGCATTTAAGGAAAAGGCGCTTATTAATTGATACATGCTAATTACATTCAAAAGAGTTTTTATGCTCATCTATCTTAATTAGGCCTAAATATAATTATTTCTAAAACAAATTTCGATGTATAAAATGTTTATTTACAACGTAAATTAATTTTGTACATTTAATTACACAATGAAAAAAGAGCATAAGCTTAATGCTGAATTTGTATAAAGAAATAATAATTTAAAAGCAACACTAGATATATAATGTTTTTTTTAACTCTATTTGGCATCACTAGCATCAAATTTGGAGAATTTCATTAAAGGGATATAATTAACAAGTTTTTTTTTCGGTAATATTTCTAAGGTTATTTTTGTTTCCTTTAATAAATAAATGGCTTACGATTTATAACTTTAAAATTATTAAAATATAAAAGATAGTTGAAAATTATATAAATATTATATGACTAAAAAATAAAATGTATATGTACGGTTCTGACCATTCCATTAACTACCCAGTTTGTATGATCACTACGTATCTATTTCGCTTAATTTTAGCGTAAAACTTATCTATGTAAATCGGCCTCACCAGTAATAATAATATATAAGATGGAAATCTCAGTTTTGTTGAGATCAAAATAATTAAGAATTTATGTCTATTACTAGAATTATATCTTGACAACTAAATTCAAATGTTGAGACATTAACCGTTAATGTCTAAGTTGGGAAATGATTGTGTATAAGCTATGAATGAATTAAAATAAAGGGGCAAGAACAGAGAGATTTAGTTCCACTAAATTAATATAAAAAAAATTGGTTATTTATATAGCACTTCTATCCATGCTATTTTAGCATGCTCAGTGCGCTCTGTAAACACACTGCTGCCTGCTGGTGAAAATATGTTTACAGGCTCCTGCAGGGCGACAGGGATCCGTCGGTGGCCGGGATAGAACCCGCGACGTGTCAGTTGGTTTTCGGCTGACAGTCCGGTCAACTAACCGCTGGACCAGCCGGCTTCACTATAAGTGAGAATCTTTCAAACCAATCATAAATCAGACAGGAAATACAATGGCTGTAATGGCTCAATAGCTGACTCCAAAATGATACTTTTTCTTGTATGACAAGTGGTATGATAGTGTGCTCGAATGTCTAGTGTGCTTGAGTAGGCTACAATTGGTTCTTTAATATTGTTGTAAGTACCGGTAAGCCGAAAGACGGAATTTATGTATTAAAGTCAAATTTCCATTTTTTTGGATTAATAAAATAATCTTATCTTATCTTAATAACAACCAGGTTTATTTGTTATGAAATATAAAACGCTTTCATGATTTTTTCTATGATGCTCCTTTACTTTTGGTCTTGGTCTTGCTACGGCACTAAATAAATTGTCTTATAAAAATAATATAGTTGAGCAGTTTGACTTTCACGCTGTTGGCACGCTGAATGATTTAGAAATCCTAGTTCGGCACACTATAAGCAAAAGGTTGCCGACCTCTGCCTTAGTCTATGTAACCGAAATCTTCACTAAGAGTAGTCTATATTTGTTTCTTATTGTTAACACCTGCCTGATCACAAACTTTACTACACGATCTAAGAATATAGACATATTGGCTACATGAGGCGTATCTAGGACATTTATCGCCTGGGGTCAAACTATAAAACTGGCGAGCCAACTAATAGCATATTTATTATTATAGGTTATGATGTGTAACGGTGTAAGCCTCATTTTAGCGCCCGTTTACTTTGGCGCGCGGGGACATATGTACACCCTGCCTCCATCCTTACAGCTACGCCTCTGCATTATATATACAGTATATGTATATACTTATTTATATTATTATTTCCCAGAAATACTCACTGTTCATCGTCGTCGTCAGCGTTGAGTGCAAATCTGGCCGCCCTTGTCTCGGCCTTGACCTGCTGTAAGGTCAAGCTACGTGGATACCGCCAGGAAAGATCTTCTCGCTAGCAGTAAGAATATTTCATGATTAATTTGGGATCTAAGTAACTCAAACTTCTTTTTAGTGTGTATTTTTTAAAAATTAAATTTCATATATTTTGCAATACATATTTTGGAATTAAAGTCACCATTTAGATGAACGGGACCATTTAAATGAAAGTGACCATTTAGATGAAAGTGACCTTAGAATGCGTTGCCTGAACTTAAGCAGGAAAACCAAAAACGTAATATCCTTTAAAACACTAATCAAAATGCAAGACTAGACCACGGATTAGCGTAGGGCGCAATAATCTTCTGTTTAGAAGAAGCGCCTGTAATATATAAGATGGGTCACGTTTTGTTTAAAATATTCCAACATATACGTCCTGGAATTACCTGCTTTAGAAATTTGAAAGGTATGTCCATGTTGATTGGATGGCACAGGATTCTATAATTCCACTGAGCGTATGTCGGGACGCCGGTCACCGGGTCGACGGACATGATCTTCCGGGGAAAGAATCCTAGATTTTCAAAGTTGTCCTTGTTGCCAGTGTAAGACATATAGCGAGCCTGTGAAACGTGAGAGGAATATAATAAGGGTTTTGTTTAGAAGGCTTCTCATGGTCTGTTGACGCTTGGTGTTTCCTAGATAAGGGAGCTCAGTGTTCTAGCTTTTTCATTCGTCTTTCTACTTGCACATAGGGCCTAGGCCTAAGAGAGAGGGTGGCTACAGCCGGTACATTGCTTCGGGGCCCATACATTTCGATGTGGGCCCGTGAAGTACTTTACATGTAAAAAACAAACAAAATAATTGAAAAGATGCCAATTATTACCCCTGCTTTTGCTTATTATAATCCTTTCGGTTACCATATTTGAACATCCTCCCAGACATCCATCCCGTCACCCTACTATCTATAATTTATGCCAGTCCTGATGTGGCAATATCATTTTATCATTTACCTTAGTCATCAGGTCGTCCCAGCTCCTGGCATCTAGATGATGACGGTCACTATAATAAGGCTCAGTTAGCTCAGTATCTTCGTCTGTACAGGCACAATATTGAAAAAAGTCATTAGGTTATATTTAATATATAGAGTCTATCTATTTATCTATATACACGTCGTCCGATTGAGAAGTAAAGAGTATTTGTTCCTGACCATGTTTGGTCAATTTAAGTGTTAGTGATACAGCGCTGTTCCAGCGGAATTGTGTGGTCGAACCAATGTCCAAATACATTTTTGATTTTCCCCGAAACTAATGTCAGATATCCTCAGAGACAGCCTCCAGACCCACCCGGAAAAAGGTTTCGAGCGTTTTTTACCAAGGGTTTGAACCTGAGTGCATTGGCAATGACAGGCCAACGGAGCAAAACTTAACCATTCTGGCCCTTGACATAGACTAGTAGTTTTTATAAAAACCATACTCGGCACCCCGGTATAAGAAAAGATAACAAAAGTTATAAGGTTAACTTGCAATAACTAGATAAAAGGTCATATCGATCCACATTAATAAGACCTTTACTAGAATATGCATCTTCTATATGGGACCCATCAACTAAAGAAAACATAAAAAATTAGAACAAATTCAGAAAAGTGCTGCAAGGCTCATTACTGATGACTATTTACAACTGACAATAGTAACTCCATTAGTAAAATCACTAAACTTAGAAACAAAGTAGTCATGATTAATAAAGCATCAAAGTTTAGCTTAGAAATACAAGACAAGACAATATATTACAATGCTCAGATTAACATTAGAATAAAAAACTGTCTTTTCTTAATCCATATGCAAGAGCAAACGCATATAGAATAAGTTCTCCTTATTTCCGTGTGGGATCCGGGCATGGAATGGGTTGCCTGAACAGGTGATGATCTAATAGGTTACTGAATTTTTCCACACCAAGTAGAAAACGACGTCTCAAAGCGTTATCCAGCTAGCCTTAACACATTTATTGATAGTGTTGATCTGCCATTGAAGACAGAGCATTATATTAACGCCACCCCTCGAAATCTTCTTTATTTAAACTGTACGAGTTTCTATACCTGTGGTCCACATGGCCTCCATGTAGCTTATCACTGGCTTGAAATATTTGGTGTAGTCTCTGTGTGTGACGTTCTGATTGGCAAAGGCCACAAAATATTGTCTCATCTCTTCGATTTGAGCCTGAAACACGCAAGGCGCAGGAGAATAAAACTCAACCAATTATTTTAAAAAAAAACGCACTGGCTTTAAGCACTCATTTACTCAACATATTAGACTTACAATAATGACAAATACATACACACCACCAATGCTTACAAAAGAAACTGGACTTGAAATGGGCCTGAACAAATGCAATTTAACCAGTTGAGGATTTTTTTTTTAATTTAAGGATTTAAATATAAAAACTTGAAGTTTAGTACTTCTGCGCGCTACTAGCAAAGGCAGACGATTTACTAGGTAATGAAAGGCGAAGGGTGTTTTATTTAGAGAATAGGAAAGAATGCCCTAACCCTACCCAGTTGCTCCCCCACCGAAGGCACTTTAATAATGGCGCAGAATTTGTTTTCGTCTAGGGAAGGGGTTGGGAACCTTTTTGTCTTAGAGAGCCATGGATACCACATATTTTGAAAAGTAATTATGTGAGAGCCATATATTATGTTTAAAACAAAAAATTCAAGTAAATGTGTGCATTTTGTATAATTTCAACACTAAAAGTACAATAATTATATCTCTGAATTCTTCTGACTCTGAGCTGCAGTAGACTTTAGCTCATTTGTAGAATGAAATATTTATATGCAATTAATATGTAGATCAAAAAGTCTAAAAAAAAGCATTTGTTTAATAATCGAACATTTGTCTGCGAGCCAGATGAAGCCATCAAAAGAGCCACATATGGCTCGCGAGCCATGGGTTCCCGACCCCTGGGTCTAGGGCGTCAAAAACCCTGGAGCCGGTCCTACAGAAAATTTTGTACCCATGGGTATCAAACTGGCGAAGTGTGGAGACCACTACCGCTACGATCCCTTGCTGCGCGTCCGAGAATATGCCGCACATGCGAGAGTTACCGAAACTCGCAGGTGAGGATTAATACCTGTCTCGCCAAGATATGGTGCCTGGATGAACAGGACTATAGTCTGGTATTTGTGCTACCGGACGACAACAGTGCTAGCAATGTCGCCTCGTTAGTGATCCATGAGGAATTCCGAAGGGAAAGGGAAAGGGGTAACTTATTGTTAGCGGCTTGCCACATCGGCGGTGACACACTACTTCTACGTTACGCCCAGGAGTTGTTTTTTTAGAGACATTTAAAGTCGGTTATGCCTGAAGATCTTGACCAGGGGTCGGCAACCTACGGATCGCGTGACAGACTTGGCACGCCGAGCCATTTTCAAT
Source organism: Anisus vortex (assembly GCA_949126835.1). Taxonomy (NCBI): domain Eukaryota; kingdom Metazoa; phylum Mollusca; class Gastropoda; family Planorbidae; genus Anisus; species Anisus vortex. The sequence continues at coordinate 7,955,252 of OX421507.1, read as the reverse complement.
GGCACGTACAAGACTACGAAACGAAAAAGACAATTAGAGTATCTTCTACATGAAAAGAATTGGTTGACTTTTAGGACTATTTGCACGCTAAATGAATTAGAAATCCTACTTTGGCACACAGTTATCAATAGGTTGCCGACCCATGATCTAAACTCTAAACCACTCTTTATAAAAACACAAAGCATATATCTACTTCTATCTAATACAGAGCCTTTACAGGGCAAAAGTTTCAGCGCCGCCCTCTTGCATACTGTAACTGCTTGTTTAGTCTATATTAGCTATATTTAGACTTCATTCGCCGCCCCCTGGAAGTGTCGCCCCCGGGCAAATGCCCTCTCTGCTCCCCCCCCCCCCCCCATGTGAGGGCACTGCTCTAATAGTTTTAATATTATATTTTTGAAAATAGTTTCAAAGGTCATACGAACATCTGGGTCAGGTAGTCTTTTCACAGAGGGCGGCACTTCCGGAAAAGGAATGTCTTCCACTGCCCCGAATGCTTTGCTTCTGGTGGATTTTTGTACAAGCCTGTAGTCGTTGTGACGGGTTCGGAACTCCACTCCGTTCATCACAGCCACCACCTGAAAGTGACAGAATTTGAAAAATAGCACTGGCCGTTTTTTTAAAGTTTTTTTTTTTAATTTATAACTAACACAACTTAATCACGTTGACAAAGTAAATTAATTGCTTTCAACAATAATTGCTTCAAACAATAATTGCATAAAAAAAAAATTTAGACAAAAAAAAAAAAAAAAAAAAAAAAAAAAAAATAGATCAACACGTCAAACGACACATCGCGGGTTCTATCTCAGCCGCCGACCGACCCCTGCCACCCTGCAGGCGTTTTTGGCCTATGTTAAGGATCCATTTATGGACTTAAAGTTATTTAAACAAAAGCCCTTCCCTCCTCCAAAAATCCCCCACCCCTATTAATTAGAACGAGGCAAGGAATGTTGTTTTTGTGATAAGGCACGTTCAAACCACGGGACTGGGATTGAAAGTCATAAATAACCGTCCCAGTTGTCTTGGTCAATTAGCGGGTGTGGTCAGGAACGTGCGTTTAGACACGCCCCTTGTTCCACCCTAGTGATCACCAGAGCAGGTCTCTTTTGTAGCAGGTGTCCTTATGGTAGGAGATGAAGCAGAGGGGAAGAAAAGGGAGGGGTAGAGATGGTTTCTTTTTGGACAAACGAGGTTTTGTCAATGAGACGGGTCCATGCTCTTGAACAAGAAAGTCGTATCTAGCAGACAGAGTGTTTGGACTTAGGAGTTACTGAATTTTAACTTGATAGGCGTGAATATCTGTATTCAGTTAGCCTAGCAAACCCTGATCTCGGTTGAATGTATTTTATAAACTCTATGCAACTTGTAACTTGTCAATAAACGATATATAGCTACACAATCCCGTCGATTATTTTGCTGTGAGACGGCTACTTAAAAAAGAAATAGGTGTGAACGTTTACTCCATGCTCCAAGACTAACGCGCCTCACGTTTAACTCGTGACAGCCTATTTGACGTAATAATCTTCTATCATGGACGAACATCTGTAAAACGTACAAGTCATATTGTGCGTGTGTGTTGACTAGTGTTTTTGTGGTGTCCCGTGTCTTCTATAAGTTTGCAGTAAAATTCAGTAGTCTTATTTTAAATTTCGATTTTGGAGCGATCGGACAATAGTCTAGTTAATAAAGGCCACCCCGTCCTCATACAAATTTAACTGGCAAACTTTTCGCTCTGTATAGCCTTATATACAAATAAAGGTGGAATTTTATTTTTCAAAAGGTCTACTAGTTTTTAAGCCCGTCACATTGACGGGGGAAAGAATATACCACAGCAAGTATAACATTAAAAGTATAACAGCCAGTTTAACATTAAAATGCAAGACTAGACTCGGTCCACAGATGAGCGTAGGACGCAATAATCTTCTTTATAGAAGGAGCGTCTGTAATGTATAAGATAAGATAAGATAACACAGCCAGTATAACATTAAAAGCATAACACAGCAAGTATAACATAGCATGTAGTGTAACAAAATATTTACCTCACCCATCCCCAGCAGTCGAACGTAGTCGCTGTGGTCGTGGACTCCAGCTACACCTGTGTCGATGTGGGTCGAGCCGTGGTAGTTCTTTGTCCCTTCCGTGTCATGGCGGACTTGTTTGATGCCGGACTGACCCTCCGTCCTTGTCCTGCTCAGATGGAGGAACCGAAAGCATGAAAACGCTAGGGACGCTAGTAAAGTATGTCTTAATCTGCGTTTGATATAACATTTCTAGCATTTTGTCTATGAAAATCAACCATCCATTTGTATTATAAACAACAAACAAACAAAAAACTGCTATGTAGAGTCTAGAACAGAGGTTCTCAACATGCAATACGCGCAGCCAATGGACACCCATTTCGATTTTTTTGGGGCGGTGAGTATAAATAACATAGATTATTACATTTATATTACATATTCTATGGTTTACTTAAACTAGTTAATATTACACACAAATTTGCAGTCTTTTAAAATCTTTTGTTTAGAAATTTCGGTTTATCTTTCGGTTACGGGCTCGGTTTTCGGTTTCGACCGAAAGTCAATTAAAAACTTTGGGTATGGTTTCGTTTTTCGGCAGAAACCAAAAATTTCGCTTTCGGTCGGCCTCTAATGTCGATATTACATTATGCATCAATGTGAATAGATGAAACGTGTCTTACGGGGCGGGGATACGAACGAAAGAGCGAAAAAACTATTAAATGGTCACAAGTAAGCATAGGCCTAACGGAGCACCTTGACCTCTACCAACTCTTTTTGTTTTTATCAAAACCAAAACTAATAAAGTAGTATATATTCTTAACATTAAAATAAATAATGGCAAAGTATTAACACATTTTCATATCTTAAATCGCATATTTTAAGAAGTGTCCTTTAAAAAGGACGTCAGCAGAATAGGGGTTAATTTTTTTGTGCTTGGGTTTTGTTTGAGAAATTAAAATAATTATACAGTTCATTATAAAACCATTATATTTAAACGATTTTTGCTAGCATTCACACTATTGGTATATATATATATATACCGTATATACCAAATTCTAATACGTTGTGCCACAGTTCAGAATCAGCATGCTTTACCATGCGCTCTTATCCCTCCTCACTAAGAAATACCCCCCCCCCCCCCCCGCAACAGAAACAAAAACTTACTTAAATCTATTTGCTACCACCTTTCTCGACAGTGCACAAATTTGCCATACCTCTATTCCCTAAATCTACGCCTCTGCAAGAAAGACGAAAAAAAATAATTAAAAAAAAGGTTGGATATCCATGATATAAAACATCGAGTCTGGAGCTACCAATAGCCATTTTCCGGTACCAACCTCTCTTCCACAGATTCCTGCAATATCATCGTCTGCTTGGCCAAAGCCTTCACCGTGTCAGTCAACGCCTGCAGCTTGGCTTGCAGCTCAGGGCTGATCCCACAGTTCTTGGGCTGAGTTTTCGTCTTGGAGCTGCTGGGGCGGTAGTCGTCCAAGTCATCGTCTCTACGTCGGTACTCCCTTCTGAAGTAGTCGTTGAAACTGTCGTAGGCACCGCCCAAGACCATCGGCGTTATCAGTAGCAACAACGAGATTACCTTTAAGGAGATTAAAATACGTAATGAATATAATTACAAATATATAATTTTTTAAAACATACAGAATTATAGTCCTGGGGTCAGCAACCTAAGGCACGCGTGCCAATTTAGCACGCTAACGATAATTCATGGTACGCATATTTACGTAAATGATTACCAAAAAATTGCAATTCACGTCATTTCTACAAAAATATAGTAGTATGAATTCTTGGATGTTGGCATGCTAAAATAACTTTGAAAAGGTTTCCGACACTTGTTTATAGACTAAGCTAGTCTGTGGTTTGAGTCTGGTCTTGCATTTTGATCAGGGTTTTAAAATGATGTAATGTTATTGGGCTTTCTAAACTAGCTCATACAACCGTTTCCGTGCTAGAGTTTCCACTTAAGAAGAAGTAGAAAGTACCGTTTTGTGAGTTAGGCAAGGAAAATGTTTGTTTTTATTTTGATTGGGCTCATTCAGCCCCAATGTTATTGTTCAACTATTGTCTAAGGGCAGAAGGATTTGTCATTTACTCTTCTTTAATCAAAGTAAAGTTTAAATTAATGTTTACCTAAAGAAGATGGGTGGAATACTTTGAAGAGCTACTCAACAGGCCAGCCCCACCAGACCCACCTGACATCCAGCCAGCAGACATAGACCTGCCAATAGACTGCAATGCACCTACAAAGGAAGAAATACGCCAAGCCATCAAGAAGCTTAAAAGCGGCAAAGCACCTGGACCAGATGATATCCCTGCGGAGGCACTGAAACCGGACGTGGAGACTACAGTAGAGCTCTTACACCCCCTCTTCCAAAAGATCTGGGAAGAGGAGCAAGTCCTAACAGAATGGAAAGAGGGACTACTCATTAAACTCCCTAAGAAAGGAAACTTGAGCACCTGCTCTAACTATAGAGGAATTACCCTACTATCAATCTCAGGAAAGGTGTTCAACAGGATTCTGCTTGGCAGAATGCAGGATGCTGTTGATACGAAGCTGCGAGATCAACAAGCTGGTTTCCGCAAGGATAGATCCTGCACTGACCAAGAGCTACACTGCGCATCATCCTGGAGCAGTCGCTCGAGTGGAATTCCTCCCTATATGTCAACTTTATTGACTATGAAAAGGATTTTGACAGCGTAGACAGGGAATCACTTTGGAGGCTGCTAAGACACTATGGGGTCCCTACAAAAATTACCTCTATAATTAAGAATTCTTATGAAGGATTGAAATGCAGAGTGATCCATAGAGGCCACCCAACAGAGGCATTCCAAGTACGGACAGAAGTGAGACAAGGGTGTTTACTGTCGCCATTTATGTTTCTGCTAGCGATAGACTGGGTAATGAGGACATCAACATCAGATAAGCGTAATGGCATCCAGTGGACGCTATGGTCACAACTAGACGATCTAGATTTTGTGGATGACCTGGCATTACTCGCACATACTCATCAACAGATGCAGGAAAAGCAACATCGTGACAGAAAACTCCACTCGCCTTGGCCTCAACATCCACAAAGGGAAGACCAAGTTCCTTAAGGTCAACGCAGAAAACACATCGCCTATCACTCTCAATGGTGAAGCGCTAGAAGAAACTGAAGAATTCACCTATCTAGGCAGCATCGTCAATAAGAAGGGTGGAACCGACGCCGATGTAAGGGCAAGAATTGGCAAGGCCATGACAGCCTTCCTCCAACTTAAGAATATCTGGAGCTCAAGAGAAATATCCCTGAAAATAATGATCAAGATCTTCAACTCAAATGTGAAGTATGTCTCACTCTATGGTGCTGAAACGTGGAGGACCACAGCTATCAACACCAAGAAGATCCAGACTTTCATAGACTCGTCTCAGGAGAATTTTGCATATACGCTGGCCGGACATGATCAGTAACGATGAGCTCTTAAGTCGCACAGGTCAACAGACAGCCGATCTGGAGATCATGCAAAAAAGATGGAGATGGTTGGGGCACACACTCCGAAAACCATCTTCCAACATTACCAGAGAGTCTCTATCGTAGAACCCCCAAGGGAAGAGGAAGAGGGGCCGACCTCGTAACAGCTGGCGACGTGAGCTGGATGCCGACGTCAAGAGATCAGGTCATTCTTGGGGACAATTTTAAAGACTCGCTAGGGACCGGGATGGCTGGAGAGCCCTTGTTGGTGGCCTATGCCCCGAGAGGGGTAGTAGGCGTAAGTAAGTAAGTAAGTTACCTAAAGTACATGGTCAGACAATAATGTCAAGTAGCCTACAAGAGACCATGATTTACAGTTGATTTACTTTACTTAGCCATTTTTGTTTAAAGTGGCTTTTGTTTATCTATAAAATACAGAAACGAAATGACCAGATTTAAATAGCTTCTTGTTTAGAGATTATGAAAGTTTTCATTGGTCAAGGCATAAACGGCGATTATGTGGCAAGCGAAAAAGGCAAAATCCCATTTACTTCACCGATTTTAAAAGTCACTTAAAAAAAAAACCGGACGAACTTTCCGGCTCTTGCGGCCAGGGCGTAAAGTGGAAAGAATAGGCCAAGGGGGGGGGGGGGGGGGCTCAGGAAGACCCTGTCCAAAACTAGCCACCCCGTGGCATGCTGATAGAACATGTCACGTAACTAAGGGTATGGTATTCCCTGCGGAATTCCCCTGGATCATTAAAGTAGTGGCGTGTACGTATCCTCGTAACCCGGTCGCACAATTCCTAGACTTTAGGCTTGGACGTACAGACTCCGGGCTTGGCGAGACGGGCTTTTCTGAAAATGTCTTCCTCCCCACCGAGTTTCGTTATGGCTCTCGCCTGTGCATTGAGATCTCATCAGCTCACTAGTTGTGTTCTCTTAATTGTAGAATATCGGTGGTTTAGACACTTCGTCAGCTTTGAGGCCCTTAGCTACAGTAGTTACTTTACTTCCCCCACCTGACTCCAGCTACTTAAGCATATATAGAGTGAGACCATCCAGAGCTGGGAGAAAACTGTTGATGTTTCTTTACAACTAGTATTTGAACTGGAGACATTCGGAACACGGCAACTAACGCTCTGTTGTAAGTACACCTCCACCACCCCCACCTGCGATTGTTTTGTACTTATAACAGCAACATCATTCGATTAAATGGTGGAATCCTTTATCGTATGCATTTTTTGTTCTTCGATCCAAACTGTTGAATTTAACACGAAATCTATTCTTACCCTTCAGAAGAATTTGCCGTAAGCACAAGCGAATTTATTATTGAAAAGTATTTCATAATTCACACTACAAAGTGTAAATTAAAAAAACAAACAACTAAAGAAAAAAAAGACATTTGTACTATAAGGTGTATAGGAAGCCACTTTACATACCATACTCGTATTTCATTGTCTGCGCAATCCCATGTTGTTTCAAGTTATCACGCGTGACATGAAATATATTACAACGAAGCGAAACGGGACAAAAGCTAGAACAAATATCCGGGATTCAGTGTCCTGACATAAGATGTCGCGGTAACTCTGCGCAAATAGCGTAACAATCTTTAGTGCCTCGCCCCCCCTCTACCCCCCTTTTTTCCAGCCCAAAACTTGTGGTTTCTCCCCGCTGTAAAAGCTTTCAATACAAAAGGGTTTTATGTATTTTGCCAATACTAGCATTATATACACAGTTGTATTGTTTGTGCTACTTGTGATATTATTACAACCAGCATTGAAACTAGCTCGTTATTTATTTAAAAACAAAAAACGTGCGTTTAGAACAGAAGAAGAATTGGTTCCCTTCAAAGTTCAAAGTTCAAAGCTAAGCAATCTTGCTGTTTTCTTTGTGCAATTTCCACATTTATTTGCTTGTCTGACAAACTATTAAAAACAAATCACAAAAGATCTTCGAAATTTTTTGGAGAAAAAATCTAATTAAGATTTAACGCCATTTAATACCAGTTTTTAGTAAAGGCTAAGAATGGTTTGCCTGAAATTGATATATTATAAAGACACATTAATTTATCAAAAGAAAGACTCGTCTTAAACCGCATATATCATGATCTATGCTTAGTACTCAGTCATGTTCTTGTGAACTAAGTGTGATCTTATAAATCTTTTGCAATATTTTGGAAATAAAATTTTCAATAGCTACAAATGATTAGGCAAGCGTTAACCTCTTTCACTACAATATTTTAAATATTTCTAATTAATGTCCGTTGGAACGTTACGTGTGTTAGTTGGTTGGTGTTGTTTGTTTGTATTTCGTAAATTTAACAATTTTATTGGTTCATTGTGGAGTTTATAAACAAACTGGTGACCCTTTTCATTGGACAACCGCGCGATGCATTAGTCCAAGTCCATCAGCAACCTAATGCACGATTTTCAGTGGCACGCGAGAGACCTCCAAAAAGATTTTGTTAATGCAAGTCAAAACAACGTACGTCACCATAATTAATTGGTGCTGCGTGGCGAACTACATGGGAATCACACTGGACGTCGACTGTTTTAGTTCGGGAATGTTTGTATGCACAGCTCTCATCATTGGACTTGCGATCTGTGATTGGAATTTTGTTATGATCGTCAATTTCACAGTTTCTTAAGTCTCTTCTAGAAGAATGTGACACGGAGTAGATCTATAGGTGAAGTCTTAGATAGATCCGTTTCTTGACTGGAAGAAATTAAGGTATATCTTCATAAAAAAAAATTCCGGTATTGAATGAGGAGAACTGACTGTTGAAGCCGATGTTTCTGAATAACATGACGACACATTTCAGTGAGTTGAACTTGCATTCACAAGGACGGGGTCGAAAAGCACTGGAAGAGTTGGACCACTGGGATGGATTTGCATTGAAACTGGACATTGCATTGAAACTGGACATTGCATTGAAACTGGACATTGCATTGAAACTGGACATTGCATTGAAACTGGACATTGCATTGAAACTGGACATTGCATTGAAACTGGACATATCTTGTCGTGAAATCAATTTCAAAACATTTAACTTTTTCCCTAATTTAAGGCAAATTAAGATATATCAGCTTTTCAGAAGTACATTGAAGCTCTCAATGCGGAGTTTTCTAAACAAAGGCAAGACTTTCAAATTCATGGACTTATGTTTTCATACCACATTAATCCTTACGGGCTTGATCTGATTAAAAACTACTTAGATCTGGATCTTTTTATTGTGGAGGGAAATTGGAATTTTTTTTTCATTTTAAACATCGGAAATGTGACGATTTGCAGAAAATCTGAAAGGAAAAGTTACTTAGGAAAGTCATCTGTTGTCAACTGCAAGACATTCGCTTTACTTTCAGATTTTGGTTTAATTAACTCTAGTGAGCATGTTTTGTCGCACATGAAAGCTGTTTTAAACATACCAAGAGGTCACTTAAACTTGACCACTCAGAAAAGACTAAATATTAAATATGTACCTGACTGTCCTGACATTGAACAATTAGCGAAGAACATTTAAGGAAAAGGGCGCTTATTAATTGATACATGCTAATTACATTCAAAAGAGTTTTAATTAGGCATACATATAAATATTTCTAAAACAATATTTGGTTTGTTTTATTACAGCAATAAATAAAAACAGGCTTATATAATGTAACTATTGTAATTAATAATGTTTAAACAAATAAACTACTTAAATTGACTTTTATGATGCATAAAATGTTTATTTACAACGTAAATTAATTTTATACATCTAATTACACAATGAAAAAAGAGCATAAGCTTAATGCTGAATCTTTATAAAGAAATAATAATTTAAAAGCAACACTAAGTTATATTTTTTTTTTTTAAACTTGTTTGGCATCATTAGCATCAAATTTGGAGATAATTAACCAGTTTTTCTTTGTGTTAATATTTCTAATTTTTCTTTTTTTTTGTTTCCTTTTTAAAAATAAATGGCTAACAATTTATAACTTTAAAATTATCACACTATAAAATATAGTTGAAAATAATATAAATATTAGATGACTAATGAATTTATGATTCTAAACATTACATTAACTACTCAGTTAGTATGATCCCTACGTATCATTTCCGCTTAATTACAATTAGTGCTTGTTGCACTTGACGCCTCATCAATAATAATATGTAAGATCTCAGTTATACTGAGATCAAAATATAAAGAATTTATAACAATTACTATAACGATATCCTGATAACTAAATTCAAATGCTGAACCATTATCCATTAATGTGTAAGTTTGATAAATGAAATTGTGTATTAGTTATGAATGGATTTAAAAAAAAGATGCTAGAGTAATAGTATACAGGTTTAATTGTTATGAAATAGAAAACGCTTTACTGATTTTCTCTTCAATACTCCTTTGCTTTTGGTCTTGGTCTTGCAACGACTCTAAATACCATACTCGTATTTCATATATAGTTGAGCTGTTTAACTTTCCCTCTGTTGGCGCGCTGAATGATTTAGAAATCCTTGTTTGGCACACTTTAATCAAAAGGTTGCCACCCTACAACATTTAATAAATAATATTTGATTCCAATGATTGTTCGCCTAACCTTATATCTCTCATCTTCTGAGGTTTGCAAATCTCGCTTGCGGTTTTCTCATTAAAGAAAGATCATAGCAAGATGTTGGCCAATGTTCACACTTGTATTTTTCTTGTTCTTTTTTTAACGCAGTGCCATTAAAACTAGAGCAATGAATGGTACTAGGGGCTTTGCGCCAGTATATTTTCGGAACCGTTAGTGTAGGCAAGGGGTCGGCAACCCTTTGATAACAGGCTTAGGGTGCCAAAGTAGAATTTATAATTCATTAAGCGTGCCAAAAGGCCGAAGGTCATCCTGCTTTAACAGTCAACTTCTTGTAGAAGTACCTGAATTACCTTTTTTTTTGTAGTCTTCCGCGGGCCATTTAAAATTGCTCCCGCGTGCCAAGTCTGGCACGCGTGCCGTAGGTTGCCCGATCCCTGGTGTAGGCTGTATACTGTATACCATACTGCAACACTTACAGGCTTGTTTGCCTCTATGCTACAAGCCTTCTTATTATTGTTACAAACATAAAGTACCCTGTGTTCCCGTTGGTCGTTTGATAAGATAAAACGTCTTATGGATACCTCATATGTTTTCACAATAGGATAAAACGTCTTATGGATACCTCATATGTTTTCACAATAGGATAAAACGTCTTATGGATACCGCGTATGTTTTCACAATGAGATAAAACGTCTTATGGATACCTCGTAGATATTCACAATAAGATGACGGTGACAAAGGACTCTCCCTAACTCGGGATCCCTTCAAGCGTTGGGCCTGGGGCGGTTTCCCTTGTTGCCGGACCCCCCCCCCCCCCCAAGTACCGATTCTGTTTAGGGCGCATTTTAAGTTTTGTCACTGTTTAAGACATTAGTTCTTCAACCGATTATCTATATAGAGCATTTGTCAGAATCAACCAGCGGACATGCTAAATGTGAGACTGTACCAAAGAATACTTTTCTCAGAGCAATTCATACATCCGTTTCCAGATGGAGTTCTCAAGTTACATCCATTCGGGGTCAAAATCTCACAGTCTTGGGGGTCAAAGTCTAGCAGTAAGTCAAGGCGGTTGAGCATTATGCTGACCACACAATTTTCTTTGCATACAGTGACCACGGAAAACTTATAAACGCTGGTTTCACTTGCTCCCCAAAGACCATTGTGTTTAACTAGAAAATCAGCTGGATTTTCCAGGAGTTGCACACAGTGGCGATGGATCCCTTATTAATATTATGGAGCACCTTTGGCCGCTAAACATCTTCGTGGTGGTGCTTGTGGAATCAGGCTGACAATGTTCGGCTTAAAACTTTCATAGACGCAAAGTTTAAAAGAGTAAAATAGCTTAGGCTACAGAGGTAATTAAGTACTCGGAATAAGCTGGGTCATTTTACAGAGCCCTAAGATTTGAACCCACCTTCCAGGATGACTATAAATTAGTCAGAGTCGAATAAAGCAAGTATCTATGCTAGTTAATTATCTACGAAGCATGCGATTGGAAACCATCCTTAAATGAATTGAACCTCAAAAACGAACAATTGCACCATTATTTACGGTACTTTTTCTATCTTTCTCTCTCTACCTTTATTAGTATCTATCCATCAATCATCTATCTATCCATCCTATCTATCCATCCTATCTATCCATCCTATCTATCCATCCTATCTATCCATCCTATCTATCCATCCTATCTATACATCCTATCTATCCATCCTATCTATCCATCCTATCTATCCATCCTATCTATCCATCCTATCTATCCATCCTATCTATCCATCCTATCTATCCATCCTATCTATCCATCCTATCTATCCATCCTATCTATCCATCCTATCAATCATATATTTATCATCAATTTATCATCTATCTAGCATCTTTCTATCACCTATTTATCATTTTTACTCCCTTTCTTTTAACTCTATATTTATTTTAATCGATCAAAATATAAATTAAATATAAACATAGTTTACAAGGAAAGGGAGTAGGCCTATAATAAAAACTGTGTTTTTATGGGTTAGTTTTTTTTTATCATCTTTATCTCATCTATTTATAATATATAATCTAATTATCATCTAACTATCTATCATTATGTTTTAATAAATATACATTTATTAAATAATCTATCGATCTTTATTCATTACTAACGAATATTCACAACTAAAAAGAGTAACACCAATAGTCAAATCACTAAACTAGAAATACTAGACGACAGAAGGACAAAGAGTACAGAAGTAATAATACCTAAGGCATTAAATTCTTACTTAGTAGGCCCTAATACAAAAACAACAGTCCTCTAATACACTAATCAGATAGACATATGCATAAAAACAATTCGACTTTATCCATATTATTATTATGCATCTGGGTATGGAATGGGTTACCTGAACAAACCAGGAAAAACAAATAAAGTAACATGTTTTAAAAACCTAAAATTAAAATCCCAATACAAGACTAGAAAGAAATGAAAAAAAGCGAAGGACGCAATAATCTTATGAATAGACGAGCGTACCTATAAGATAAGATGTATTTTTCTATCTCCACTCCCCTTCCTATCTGTCATCCTCAGTATATATAAATATATTACATGTAAGCAGACAGACAGATAAATAGAGATTTATTGTAATTCTGAAAGTAGATACAAAAAGACTATAGCTAGCCTTAATGTGTCTTCCTTCACCATCACGTTATATGATAATATGACCAGCACTCTATCTCTCTCTATTTACCCAAAACTATCGATCAACTAAGTTAACAAAGCAGGAGGGAAGGGGGGCGATTTTTAAAAAAAATCAAATCCTTACAATTTTTAATTTATATAAAAAAAAAACGCTCCATTTTAAATTAATTAATAAGCTTCATTTTAATACCTGTAAAAACTGTGAAAAATATTTTTTTTTAGTTTGTTGAGGAACAGGACCGACAAAAAGTATAAAAACACAAAGACTTTGTTTGATTTATGAGTTGTGTCCCTTTAAGAACGTGTCACGTGATATTCACGCAAATTGATGACAACAAAACACGTGCAGTTGAAAAGTAAATTGAAAATGTAATAACTTACATCGTCTGCTACTTTTTAAAATAACATGTTCTATTTACAGCTGCGTCTACCCATAGATATAGTTGCGGGTCTCCCTTAAATGTAAAAAATAGTAATGCAATACCAACTCCAACGGACACATTAATGATATAGTCTATGTATATCCATTTATTGTTGTGATTATTGTGATGTATTGTCACTATTGTCCAGCATCTCCGCTGACGGCCTCTCCGGCGTTCACCTCCTACCGTGCCCTGGATACAGGGTATTGTGCCGCAACACATGACCGAGCCATGTCAGTTTGCGCCGCTTGATTGTTGCCATAATGTTTTCTTGAGGGCCCGCAATTGAGGATATTCTGTCCCACACATACGCATTAGTCCTGTTTTCTACGTAGGAGATTCGAAGCATTTTCCTCATGCATTATTTTCTAACGCCTGCAACTTGTTTTCAGTTGTTGATAACGCGTCCATGTCTCACAGAACAATGGTTTTAACTCAATAATAAGACTCGGGAAACTGACAATACTATTCGCTTTGCCAAACATGGAATGGAAAATACACTCGAAGAAAGTATCCACATATAATAAAAATGGTACTTTTTACAGCGCTTCTACACATGCTATTAAATTTAGCATGCTCAATGTGTAATGTATTTGTTACATCCTACTTTGGATTTTTTTTTATCAAAGCGAACATGTTTTGAAGTAAAGGGTGAAGTTAAATGAAAAATATAACGCAGTTATCAAAATATCTAAAATCAGTTTGTAAATTATGTTTGTTTATGATTAGTTTAAACTTGTATATGACCAAAGGCGATTTTTATTTTTTAAGTCCATTTAATTCCAGCACATGAAGACACAAATGCATATATATAAGTACCCTTTCTTCCCGTGTGGCATCCGGGCGTGGAATGGGTCTCCATAACCGACCAGGAAAACTAGCAACTTAACATCATTTAAAACACTAATAAAAATACAAGACCACGGATGAGCGTTGGAGGCAATATTCTTCTTTATATAAAAAAATTCTGTTATATATATAAGCTAAGATATATAACGATTATCTTTTATAGTTGTACTTTAAATTATACAATTTTAATAGCAATAGTAGGCTATCAAAATTTCAACTTACCCAACACCTCATCGTAAAACTGCAACTGTTCTAGTACATAGACTATAATATTATGTCACTTTGGACTGACTGGAAGCTTTTTTTTCTCAACCCGATATGAATGTCAACACAAACTCTGGGAATCTCTCTCTTTGAGGCTGTTCCTATACCCCCCACTGTATGCGCAAATAGTCTGCGTATGGTGACAAGCCAGAGGAATGATGGGGTATAAGTGAAATCACACCCTCTTTTAATACCCGTGGCATAAGCGAGAGTTTCCAAAATGGTAGTCCAAGGGGGTGAAGAGAATGGGCGTGAAGGAGGAGGGGGGGGTGGAAGGGTAGTCGTGACGGGGTATTTGATCTAATGTATAGTGTTTTCCTTATTCACATATTATGCACCGTTTCTATTTTCATATATACATATTTATAAATCTTTCATACAAAAAAGGGGGTATTGTTCAAGTTGTATAGATCTTACAAAACTAATTTTGGTAAAGAACGTTTATTTTGTACTAAAATAATAAACTTCAATGAATGTGCTATTGCGTTGTGGTTTTTAAATCAGGTGCAGGTTATCGTTTAAAATGATATATATATATATATATATATATATAAAATACAAACAGAGTGCACTGACAGCATAAAGCAAACTCCAAAACGCAGGTTTGACTTAAATGCAGGTTGATACACAGGTAAAACGTTCAGGTCAGTACACAGGTGGAATATAGGCCTATGGATTATCATGCAGCATACAGGGTTACGTACAGGCAGAATATCGAATAAAGGTTAACGAACGGGTAGAAAATACAAGTTGACGAACATATAGAGATAAACGTTGATGAACAGGTAGAAGATGCAAGTTGACGAACAGATAAAAGATAAAAGTTGACGAACAGGTAGAAAATACAAGTTGACGAACAGGTAGAAAATACAAGATAACGAACAAGTAGAACATACAAGTTGACGAACAGGTAGAACATACAGGTTGACGAACAGGTAGAACATACAGGTTGACGAACAGGTAGAACATACAGGTTGACGAACAGGTAGAACATACAGGTTGACGAACAGGTAGAACATACAGGGTGACAAACACTTAGAACATACAGGTTGACAAACACGTAGAACAGACATGCGGACGAACAGGTAGAACATACAGGTTGACAAACACGTATAACATACAGGTTTACGAACAAGTAGAACATACAGTTTGACAAACACGTAGAACATACAGGTTGACAAACACGTAGAACAGACAGGTTAACAAACAGGTAGAACATACAGGTTGACAAACACATAGAACATACAGGTTGACAAACACGTAGAAAATACAGGTTGACAAACACGTAGAACATACATGCGGACGAACAGGTAGAACATACAGGTTGACAAACAGGTAGAACACACAGGTTGACGAACAGGTTGAACATACAGGTTGACGAACAGGTAGAACATACAGGTTGACAAACAGGTAGAACATACAAGTTGGCGAAGAGTTACAACAAACAGATCAAGACATGCAACATTCACAGTTTTCTTTGTTCCCAAAACCTTTTCTCATTTTTTATTATTGGAACATTAAATTTGTACATAGATGTATTTTCTTTAATTCTTTTATAGTTAGTTAGATGTTAAACCTTTTTTAGCAAACAATTATTGTGGATTTATCTTCTCTCGTTTGTATCTTGTTGTTGTTATTTGTTTGTTGTTGTTTTTTTTGCTTTTATTGTTTATTTTGTTGAGCTCTTTTACGTTGCACCATCTCTTTTGTTCATTATGAATAATATCATTTTGTAACAAACAAACAAACAAACTTAAAAGGGCACTATGAACTTGGTTGAATTAATTTGTTGATGGGGTCAACGGGTACGCCATGTTGTGTATTTTTTTTCTGCTTCCATTTTGAGTGTATTTGCTTTTTTTTTCTATGTCACAACGCTCTACATGGGGCAGGGTCACCTTGCTGGTTGAAAGAAGTGGTCCAGGGTTAGACAAGGGTTTTGAGCGACAAATAATTGAAGTTGGTGTCTAATCGAACATTATGCAGACCTTCCAAAATTATTTCGCAATTTTACGTAATTCCGAACCGTTTTTGACTCGATAACAAAAGTACGAGTATGATATAAAATATTACGAATTAACGTCACCAATGAACTCAGAGAGTGAAATTTATATTATTTTTGGGGGTGGGGGTGGGGGGAACGAATCCTCATATTAAAACATTAATAAAGATGCAAGACTACACTCGGACCATAGATGAGCATAGGACGCAATAATCATCTTTACAGGAGGAGCGTCTGTAATATATAAGATAAAATAAGATTATTAAAATTTCATAGAATGATAATTTACAACTATCAATAAATACATTGAGAAAAGATAATTTAACTCTACATTTAAAAAAAAAATGTACCAAAAATACAACTTAACCAATGCTAATAGGTAGGCTATCTTATATATTACATACGCTCCTTCTATACAGAAAGTTATTTTTGCATAGTTAGTATAAAGCTAGTTCATTGCTGGAGTATATCTATTTTTTAACAAATATAAAGTAGTTACAATATTATGTCGTTAGTGCCCATGTAGTGTTAATACAGTGCTAACTTTAATAAAACTTTTTTTTTTGTCTAGATTACGAAATGTTTTGTTTTTTTTGTTCCTGTTTTTGCTATTTTTGAAAGTCGTTATAAGGCAAGGTTGAGCATATAAATACAATGTTACAGACACTCTGCCTTTTACTGTCTGTTACTGCCTTTGATTCAGAGCCGTATTTAGGATTGTGGGGGCCCTGTTCGCAAGGGCCAAATTTATGTGTGTGTGTGGGGGGGGGGGGGGGCTCGTGGCCTTGCCCCCTGCCTTTCGACATTGCTGTGCCCCTTTTTTGTGTGGGGGCCTCCTGTTCCATGGAACACGTGGAACATGCCAAATTTACGCCTCTGCCTTTTTATTAGTGTTTTACATGATGTTAATTTTTATAGTTTCCTGGCTCGCTCAGGCAAACCCAATCCATTCCCGGATACCGTTTAGAAAAAATATCTCTTTATGTCGTTGTGTCAGCATTCCAAAGATAAGATAAGATACTAAGATATAAGAAGTGGTAAGTAGAGTCATCATGGTAAACAGATGAAACAAAAAGCATAAAGACGTTTTTACTTTTTTTTTTTATCTTTCCACTTCATACTGGTGAGTCAAACATCTTGAAAAGCATGTGATGATAAATTCAGCAAACTTCCACTAGATACAAGATAATATTTACTTTTCTAACACACGTGGAACAGAGACACGTATTTATACAAATGTTAGACTTTAAATTCTTTAATATGCTATAATATTATTAAAACCCTCTCAAAACTTCTGATGTGTAATATGATACAGTTCCCCTGTACAGACCAAACTTGGCACATGGGTTGTGAGGCAGATGATAACACAATTTATCAATTTTTATTCAGCCTCCGCACCCACCGCAATCTCCGAACAAATCAATAAGTTGCGCATTTGAGAATCCTTATTCAACCCCTCTGACTGACATATTTGTCCCAATGTAAAAATTCTTTAAATTAAGTTCACTTAGTTGTTTTTTTTTTTTTTTTTTTTTTTCATTGTTGGTGGCGAATGCCTAATACTTCGAAAGACTAATGCTTAACAAAATTGCATTTATAGGGCGTTTGCAATCCCGTGACAAAAAGCACGTGATTTGTGTTTACTTTGAGTAATGGTGTACAATTAAATATGGCCGCTGTATTAATAAAGTTTCATATAGGCTCGAGCTTTTTTTTAATGATGTGTTGTGTTTTAAGTCTTATTAAGATTTAAGCTGTATTATGTATGTTAAATAAAATAGGCTATTTTATTATTATCATAGACATAGATCATAGACGATGTGAGCCTAATAGTTACTTGACTAGATAGCCTATTCACCAACAATATCACTTGACATCGTAGCCTAGCCTACGAAACATTAAAAGTGTAGGCCTATAAAGTGAAATTGAAAGTGTAAATAGGTCTAGCCGGCCCTAGCCTAATCACATTAATCAATTAATCTACAGTACTACTATTTACCTCCTTATTTTTGAGTAGGATAGCCAATATTCAGATGTGAATTTTGCATGATAAAGAAGTAGGCCTACTTCACTTTCACCACTTTACATTTGTACCTCCATTGGGTTCTTTATTTACACAAATACGTCACTAAATTTACACAAAAAAAAACTTAAGCTCCGCCTACTGAGAACGCTCTATACGAATATTCTTTAAAAAGAACTTGAACATTTTAAATGTTTGTTTTATTAGCCTCAGACTTAAACACTAGATTTATTATAATCTGTATCTTCTTTGTACATTTAGACTTTTTAGATCTATATAGTATATATAGACATTTTAGAATGTTATACCTGGAAAGGTCTATTTTAAACCATCAGAGGTCCACTTGACAAAGCAATTTTAGACTGATACGTGGCCCCACGAAGATTTTAAATTTTGTTACAATTTTTCAGCAAGGTATTATTATATTAGGCAGGGATCGGAAACACTTTTGATTATAGCGTGCCGAAAATAGGTTTACTAATTTATTCAGCGTACCAACAGCGTCAATAGTCAACCTGTGCCACCAATCCATGTCTTGGGGGGGGGGGGGGGGCGTTATCCTATTCGCCAGCTTTGAAGGCTCTCGAAAACAAAATTGGTTAGCTAAGGGGACCTAAACAGTTAGGGGGGGGGGGGGGAGTAGTTGACGAGCAGAAGCGCGTTCGGCTGGCGTACCAAAGGTCCTGGGTTCGAATCCTGGTGAAGGCTAGGATTTTCTCTCGGGTCTGTCCAGATTCGTCCTTGAGTCTACCCAGCTCTGATGGGTACCTGACTTTAGTTGGGGTAAAGTAAAGGCGGATGGGGCATTGTGCTGGCCACACAATTCCCTAGTACGCCGTGGTTACAGAAACTAGTGAACGCTGATTCACAGACGGGATACTTTACTTACTTTACTACCTAAACGGAAAATAATAAATTGAAATCCCCATAAAACAATATATTTTAAACTATCAATAATCTCTCACGTGAAGTTAAAGCAGCCACAACCAAAATGTGTCAACCGGAAGTTTCTTTTAATAAGATGGAGAAAGGGGATCGAAAAAGAGAAAAGAGTGAATGGTTATAATCTGTGATTTACCAGGGCGCCATGAAACTACAGGACTGGTCCTGTATTATCGAATTCCTTTTTTACTGGTGTACTATCTAAATCTGAAAAAAAGGGGAGGGTAGGCGGTTTGGCTGAAGGGAGTAGATTTGATCTTTAAACTCGTCAGTTGTAGAAAGTGGTGCCAAACATATTTCAACAATACTTATCCAACTCCTATTTCTCCAACCCCTCCCCATTCAGGTACCCCTGTACTAGTTTAAAAAAAGGGATAGGCTATAGCAAAAAGAATAAAAAACACTATAGGTATTATTTACACAGCAAACTAAAAATAAAATAATTAAAAACCCAGGCCCTCAATACAAATAAAATGCTTGCAAATAAAAAAAATGCAAATTGACACAAACACGCCATTTAAAGTGCACCTCATTCATTGGAGCGTAACGGTGGCACCTTGTCCAACATGTAGGGAGCTAGATCTAGTTATCCATGTAGATATGTAATGTGGCGCTTTTAAATGTAGTGTCGAATTGCCTAGAACACGCGCTGAACTAACTCTTGTCTCAACGGAGTTTTTAGTTGGCATTACGACCTTTTTCCTTTTTTTTTTTAAACCAATGGCGAACTAACGAATTAATCTATTTAAAAACAAATATTTATATATCGCCTAACAATAATTCGCCAATTTATTGAAGTAAGTTAGTAACTTTTTACAGATCAGTTCGAATCCATTCGAACTGTGTGAAGCAGCGTTGACAATTTTCTGTGGCCACGGCATACAAGGGGATGTGTGGCCGGCACAACGCACCGACGTTTTACTTATTCCAAATAGCTGTCAGTATAGGGATCAGGAAAAGGCCCAGTGGGCTACATGAATGGATCAGGAAAAGGCCCAGTGGGCTACATGAATGGATCAGGAAAAGGTACACTGGGTTACATGAATGGATCAGGAAAAGGCACACTGGGCTACATGAATGGATTAGGAAAAGGCACACTGGGCTACATGGATGGATCAGGAAAAAACACACTGGGCTACATGAATGGATCAAGAAAAATTCACACTGGGCTACATGAATGGATCAGGAAAAGGCACACTGGGCTACATGAATGGATCAGGAAAAGGCACACTGGGCTACATGAATGGATCAGGAAAAGGCACACTGGGCTACATGAATGGATCAGGAAAAGGCACACTGGGCTACATGAATGGATCAGGAAAAGGCACACTGGGCTACATGAATGGATCAGGAAAAGGCACACTGGGCAACATGAATGGATCAGGAAAAGGCACACTGGGCTACATGAATGGATCAGGAAAAGGCACACTGGGCTACATGAATAGATCAGGAAACGGCACACTGGGCTACATGAATGGATCAGGAAAAGGCACACTGGGCTACATGAATGGATCAGGAAAAGACACACTGGGCTACATGAATGGATCAGGAAAAGGCACACTGGGCTACATGAATGGATCAGGAAAAGGCACATTGGGCTACATGAATGGATCAGGAAAAGGCACACTGGGCTACATGAATGGACCAGGAAAAGGCACACTAGGCTACATGAATGGATCAGAAAAAGGCACACTGGGCTACATGAATGGATCAGGAAAAGGTACACTGGGCTACATGAATGGATCAGGAAAAGGCACACTGGGCTACATGAAGGGAACAGGAAAAGCCACACTGGGGTACATGAATGGATCAGGAAAAGACACACTGGGCTACATGAATGGATCAGGAAAAGGCACACTGGGCTACATGAATGGAACAAGAAAAGGCCCAGTGGGCTACATGAATGGAACAGGAAAAGGCCCAGTGGGCTACATGAATGGAACAGGAAAAGGCACACTGGGCTACATGAATGGATCAGGAAAAGACACACTGGGCTACATGAATGGAACAGGAAAAGACACATTGGGCCACATGAATGGATCAGGAAAAGCCACATTGGGCTACATGAATGGAACAGGAAAAGGCCCAGTGGGCTACATGACTGGAACAGGAAAAGGCCCAGTGGGCTACATGAATGGATCAGGAAAAGACACACTGGACTACATGAATGGATCAGGAAAAGACACACTGGGCTACATGAATGGAACAGGAAAAGACACATTGGGCTACATGAATGGATCAGGAAAAGACACATTGGGCTACATGAATGGATCAGGAAAAGACACATTGGGCTACATGAATGGATCAGGAAAAGACACATTGGGCTACATGAATGGATCAGGAAAAGACACATTGGGCTACATGAATGGATCAGGAAAAGACACATTGGGCTACATGAAGGGAATAGGAAATGGCTTAGTGGATAGCATATAGGGATCAGGAATATAACACATCTAAAAACAAACTAAATTTGAATGAGAGCTATAAGGTTTATCACTGAATTTCAATAAGTAGATGTAGAAATATTTCAGATTAAAAAAATAATAAAAGCAACGTAAGGTTGGGGCGATGTGACCCATGAAATATTGACCTCTCTTATACCAATATCGTAGCCTGGATTATCAATCATGCTGTAAAAAAAAATAATAATAAAAATCTGAATTATTTTCTTTCGTTTGATCCTAATTCTGTTTTAACCTAAATTAACAAAGCACCTACCATGGTTATACAAAATTATTGAATAGGCCTACAGGCCGTCCATGAATGACGTCACTCGATTGTTTAGCTCAATTTTTCACAATCTCTCTTCCCCCAATCCTCACAGATCGTCAATGTAAAACACCCCCCCCCCCCCAACCCACACCACCCCACACCATATTTCCAATTTGAGAATTAGAAGGCTTTAATTCACTGTTATTGTCACTGTCGTATACGAATAACTCTAAACTATATAATTACTGTAGTCAATCAAGTGAAGCGGTTAGTTCACCGGACTGTCAACCAAAAACCAACTGACAGAACGCGGGTTCTATCCCTGCCACCGACGGATCCCTGTCGCCCTGCAGGAGTTTGGGGCCTAATGGACGTAATAATGTAATAATCTTCTATCTAGAAGGAAATCCTGTAAACCTAAAAGAAAACTAATTAAAAATTATAATTTAAAAATGCAAATTTTTGTATTTGACTTCTTTAAATTATTTTTAAAAAAAAAAACTCCCCTTCGTCGCGTACGGTGAAAAAATGTTTGACAGTTTCCAGCAACCCCCTTTTTTTCATTACGGGGCTCACGTCATTTATGAACGGCTCCTATAATAGGGCGTTTGCAATCACGTGACAAAAAGCACGTTATTTTTGTTTACTTTGTGTAGTTGTGTACAAGTACAATTTTGCCTCTTGTCACGTGCGAAATCAGCTACTGACGTTAGATGATATTTTTAGTAATGTATTATTATATATTATTTTGATTCATATCCATCTTGGATCTCACAAGGTTGTATAAGAATTTATATTGATGTTATTGAATTAGATTTGATGTTTATTTGACTCGTCGCGATATGAATCTTTTGTGTATAAAGTGATTTAGATAAACTGTACCTTAATATATAGGAAATCCACAATCCTGTTTGAAATTGAACACAATTTTATTCTAACAAGTTGAGATGATAAAATATAACAATACCACAGAATACATGTACCAGTATTATAATGAAACTTAATCAGTTGAGATTCTTCTATGATGAGTAAAGCCGTAATCCTATCTTTAAGAAAGTGGTCAAAAACAGTCCTTCCACATTAGCGCCCAAACTAGAACTAAACTAAACGGTATTCCACCCTCGTGCATATGACGTATTTTATCGCTATGACGTAGTGTCTAGACATATGCATGTTTTATTCCTAACACGGAAACATTTCGGGTTTAAGATTATTTCATTTTAACTTTAGTTAATAATAACAAAACCAATATAATATGGAAATAAATCTACTCGTAACACTCGCCCCCCCTTAAGACACAAAGGAATTACAGACAGCGTTAAGTATGGAATTCTTTGTAGAGTACCCATAAAATGAACCGAATTCCCAAACTATTCGTAAGATTTAATTGACTATTGGACAATCTTTTAAAGATTAAAATGAACCATATATTATATATTCCCTTAATAACAAAGTCGCTATTATGGGATCCTTTATCACATTATTCTATCAATGATTATTAATTGAACATTTATTTATCAATTAATATTTACAATTATGATTATTGTGTGTACAACGTTGACCATAAAACTATTACCACCAATAACCAATTCCCACAGAATTGATATGAATTACCCAAATAAGTGGAACCGATTAATAATTGATAGATAATTCTTTAGAAAGTTTCATTTATTTATAACCGATCACTGTATCATTAACTAATGATTTTCAGTTATTATATTATTATTATGATGTCTCAATTATGACATCAAGAATATTTAAAAAAAATGTTATAATCTCAGCTGATTTAGCCTTTACATAGCATAAAATAAGACATCCAAATTATAACATGACGACATAGAAACAAACAATTTGCAAAACACATCAATAATCAATTGAACAAACACAAGTGTGGATGTATTCAAGTTAAATACCGGTGTGTGTGCAATTGATGTATGCAATAGTTACCTTTTACCTTACAACGTATGATTGTTTCTAGTAGAATTTGAAGTTTTGTTCTGTAATGTTTCATATTGTAATATTTTAAAACATAGTTTATTTATTGTCATATTTACAATAATATATATTTTAATCAATACAATGAATGACATAAAAGAAAAACATTCATGAGAAACTGGTTTCCTCTGGTTCAATCAGTCTTGTTCTATTGTGTACATCTGCAAATAGATTAATATTAATATGTTCATTAATTTGACCTTTGATAGCGGATTGTTCGCAAGCGGGTAAATGTGCCAATTTTTCATTAAGGGTTTTTAAAACTTTTGTGATTTTTAATTTGCTTTCTGCCACTTCACGCTCAATTTCGGGTGAATTATTCCCGACTTTAATAACAGTGTTTACCGAGGCAACAACTTTTTGTTCTTCTCTGGTAATGTATGGTTTCAACATATTGATATGGCACACTCGTTGCGATTTCCGTCTATCAGGGGTCTTTACAAGATAGTTAACCTCACTAAGCTTAGCCATAACCTCGTAGGGTCCTGTAAACTTGGCACTCAGGGGTTGACCAGACAGTGGCGTCAGCATGAGAACTTTATCACCAGGTTGGAAGATACGGGTTCTTGCGTTGACGTCATAATAGACCTTCATCTTGTCTTGTGCCTGCAAAAGATTAGATCTGACAACTTTTAATGCATTATACAGTCTATTTTTAAAATTTTCCACGTATGTCAGTAGACCAGTGTCTTCAGTGGATGACAACCATGTCTCTTGTAACAGCTTTAGTGGTCCACGAACTGTGTGTCCGAATACCAGTTCAAAGGGACTGAAACCAAGAGATTCTTGTACAGCCTCTCTGGTTGCGAAGAGTGCGAAGGGAATACCACGATCCCAGTCGTCGTTATGCTCGAAACAGAAAGTACGGAGCATATTCTTCAATGTTTGGTGGTATCGTTCCAGTGCGCCTTGACTCTGTGGATGATATGCACTCGATACTGCATGACGAATACCCAGCCGTTCTAAGACTTGGCGAAATAACTTCGATGTGAAATTTGAACCTTGATCTGACTGCACGGTTTTCGGAAGACCATATCGGGTGAAGAATCCGATAAGTGCATCAGAGATTTTGTCGGCATTGATGCTACGTAGAGGAATAGCCTCTGGAAATCTCGTTGCCGAACACATTATAGTGAACAGATTAGGTGGCCAGCCTTAGTTTTAGGCAACGGACCGACGCAGTCTATAATGATGTGACTGAAGGGTTCTGAGAATGCTGGTATGGGTCGTAGAGGAGCTACCGGAATGGTCTGATTCGGCTTGCCGACCATCTGGCAGACATGACATGATCTGCAAAACGATGTGACGTCACGACGTAGGCCAGGCCAGAAGAAATATGGAAGAATCCTGTCGAAGGTTTTCTGTATCCCTAGGTGACCAGCATACGGTGAATCATGGGCCATATGTAGTATGTCCTTGTGGTATACATTGGGTACCACGATTTGATGTACTTCGCTGCATGTTTCATCGTCGTTTTCTTTCCCTCTCCATTTCCTCATCAACAACTCGTCCCTCAGGTAATAACCTGCGGCCATTGTTTCTAACTCTCCTTCATTCTTTGCTTCCTCTTTTAGCTTCCCAATCTCTGGATCTTTGCCTTGAGCAAGAATGAGTAGTTGTCTAGGCGACAAATTATTTTGATCAGTATGACTTGAGTGACCACCTAGACCATCCGCCATGAAGGTTGCTTGTAAGTCAATCTCTGGTGTTGGTTCTGGTTTCTTTGTCGATTCATTAGTCATCTGCTGTTTCTCCATAGCTCTGGTGATAACACATACTGAATTTCCAGTATTCTTACACTGAACAGAGTCTTTGGTTTCTTTAAGTACAGGATGTACCTGATTCTTGGCAATGTCACTTCCTAAAAGTAATGAAATGCCTCTGTAGGGAAATTTCTTCACTATCCCAACAATAACAGATCCAGTGAAGTAATTACTCTTCAACTGTATACGATGTAACGGTGCCGTAAGTGTTCCAGCCATAGTACTGATTAAGGCATACTGGCCTGTATGAGTCAATTTTGACGTTGGTACAGTATTCTTCAACAGTAGAGATATATCAGCACCGGAGTCACGTAGAATTTTAATCTTCCGTTCTCTAGCTTGATTATCTATAGGTGACACATAGCCCTCGCTAACATCCGATAGCATGCACTCGGGTAGTTCTCTGCCTACTGAGTTTCTTGCTACACTACTGCCTCCATAAGTAAACGTTTTATTTACTGATTGTTCATCTGTCACACTCCTTTTGGAGTTGAAACTAGAATGTTCAATAGCCTCGGTCTTCATTTCAAAGACTTTTTCCGACTTTGAGCAACTTGGACATGCGTGTTTCGCCATCTCCTCATGACTAACATCAGATGTCTTTCTTTCAGCTTTAATTCTTTTGTGGGCAGTTTTATTTATGTGAGTTTCAGTTTGTACGGCGATGTGTGATAAAACCACGTTGTTCTTGTTTTTAATGGGTCTTTTCTCTTTATGTAGACTCCAACAATTCTCTTTTATATGTCCATCTTTCTTACAGAATGTACAGGTAATTCTCTTTTGTACAAAACTTGAATTCTCTTGTTTATCGGCTTTTTGTTTACTTTTATCCTCTGTCGATCTTAACTTCCTCTCTGTATTACTGTTTTGAGTCCTCAAACTTGTTCTGTCATTTTGAAAATAATGGCTATGCGGGTGAATAATGACGTATTCATCGGCTTTTACTGCTGCTTGTTCTGCTATTTCAATACCACGATCAGCCAAATGAACTTTTATATCAGTGCGAATCTTCTCAGTAAAATCCTCCATCAGTATGAGATTATATAGTTTTTCATAATCTTTATTCACATTCTTAGAACGTAACCATCGATCAAGATACTTTTTCTCTAATCTCAGGAAGTCAACATGTGAAACTTCTGGTTCCTTCTTGTACTCACGATATAACTTTCGATACTTTTCTGGAGTTAGAACATAACTCAATAGTACCCTGCTCTTTATTAGTTCATAATCATTGCATTCCTCTGGAGTCAAATTCAATACAACATCTAGAGCCTTGCCTTTTGTTAGAGCTGAACGTAAAAGTACGGCTTTCTTATCTTCAGGAAATTTATAATCGATCGAGTTTCTTTCGAAGACCATAAAGAACTCATCAATCTCTATGTTCTCCATGCTTGGGACATGCTTTTTAAACTTATATAGTTCTACATTATTTGTTTCCTGAATCGTATGAGTTGATGA
The DNA here is from genome assembly GCA_949126835.1 of Anisus vortex. NCBI lineage: Eukaryota > Metazoa > Mollusca > Gastropoda > Planorbidae > Anisus > Anisus vortex. The sequence continues at coordinate 7,928,111 of OX421507.1, read as the reverse complement.
ACGAGACTTTGCCAATTCAATCCTTTCATTACTAGCGATTCTTTCTTTTTCCAATTCTTTCTCCTTCAATTGTAATTGTACTTCTATTCTTTTACCCTCTAATTGTACTTGAATTTCTAACTTCTTCATTTCTAACTGGAATTTCATGTCTGCACTTAGTTCATTTCCATTCATTTTAAATTCATGGTTATTTATGTCTGTTTTCAGGGTTTCTAATACATTGAGAACCACTGATTCTTCATTATTCATAGTATTTTCTTCAAGCATTGCACCATGTCTTTTCAAACATTCCTTAATATCTTGAATCAATTTACTCCTTACTGGTGTAACTTCAGTAATGTCTATTCCCAGAGAATTTGCCATCTCTTTTAACTGGGTTAGTGACATGCTAGTTAACTGTTCTGACGTGATAGCAAAAATATTCAATTGCTCCAACGTAAGATTAGCTTCCGCCATGTTTTATATTAATGACGTAAATAGAAGATAAAAAATTTCAACTTTACCTTTTATAAAGTCCTTTGAAATATTTTACACCACTGTTAATTTGTAGAAGATAAATTTTAAGGATGGTTGCGTACAAAGCTGAAAACAGTATGTCCGAACACAGACAGTGCCTCCCACGTAGACAGAATTTGAATAAATATTTGTTGTAAATCGTTTCCACTAAAACAGTTGTATATTCTCAATTTCTTATACATACAAACTTTAGATCCAGGACTTGAGCCCCCAATCTTTTGTCACGTGCGAAATCAGCTACTGACGTTAGATGATATTTTTAGTAATGTATTATTATATATTATTTTGATTCATATCCATCTTGGATCTCACAAGGTTGTATAAGAATTTATATTGATGTTATTGAATTAGATTTGATGTTTATTTGACTCGTCGCGATATGAATCTTTTGTGTATAAAGTGATTTAGATAAACTGTACCTTAATATATAGGAAATCCACAATCCTGTTTGAAATTGAACACAATTTTATTCTAACAAGTTGAGATGATAAAATATAACAATACCACAGAATACATGTACCAGTATTATAATGAAACTTAATCAGTTGAGATTCTTCTATGATGAGTAAAGCCGTAATCCTATCTTTAAGAAAGTGGTCAAAAACAGTCCTTCCACATTAGCGCCCAAACTAGAACTAAACTAAACGGTATTCCACCCTCGTGCATATGACGTATTTTATCGCTATGACGTAGTGTCTAGACATATGCATGTTTTATTCCTAACACGGAAACATTTCGGGTTTAAGATTATTTCATTTTAACTTTAGTTAATAATAACAAAACCAATATAATATGGAAATAAATCTACTCGTAACACTCTGTATTAATAAAGTTTCATATAGGCTCGAGCTTTTTTAAAATGATGTTTTGTGTTTTAAGTCTTTTTAAGATTTAAGCTGTATTATGTCTGTTAAATAAAAAAGGGTATTTTATTATTATCATAGACATAGATCATAGACGATGTGAGCCTATTAGTGACTTGACTAGATAGCCTATTCACCAACACTATCGCTTGGCATCGTAGCTGCAATACTCAGCCATTAGCCCATTAGCCTAGCCTACGAAACATTAACAGTGTAGGCCTATAAAATGAAATTGCAAGTGTAAATAGGTCTAGCCGGCCCTAGCTTAATCACATCAATCAATTAATCTACAGTACTACTATTTACCTCCTTATTTTTTAGTAGGATAGCCAATATTCATAAGTGAATTTGGCATGATAAGAAACTTCACCATATGCCATATTTGTTCCTCAATAGTGGCTTCTATTTACAAATGATGTCACTATAAAACTTAAGCTCCGCCCATTGCAAACGCTCTATTACAAGTCCCAAAGCATAAAAAAATATTTCAAGAAATACTTCATAAATGTATGAACTCTCATACAAGCGCGCGCACACACACAGAAACATACATAGAGACACACAAAGTTGACCTTTTACTCATTAGCATTTTTATATATATTTATAGAAATACATATAGATAGATACGCGTATATAAAGATATAAATAGCCTATATATAGAAAAGCAAAGCTTATATATAGATATACACAATCTATACATAGATATACAAAACGATATATATTTATATAGGCCTACTTATAGATAAATATACATATTGACAGATACACGTATATAAAGATATAAATAGCCTAGGCCTATATATAGAAAAGCATAGCTTATATATAGATATACACAGTCTATATAGCCTACAGATATACAAAACAAGATATATATATATATAGGCCTACTTATAGATACATATACATATTGATAGATATATATATAATATAGATAGATATACATAATAAAAAATATACGTATAAATAGATATACGTAAAGATAGAAATACATTTAGATAGAAATACGTATAAGTAGAAATGCATATAGGTAGAAATACGTAAAGATAAATATAGATAATAGATAGATAGATGAATGGATAAATAGATAGATAGATATATAGATAGATAGATAGACATACACAAAGATAGATATACAAACATATAAATATGCATATCGATAGATATTCTGAATTTTCTTGGAATTAAAATGGTCTTCAATGTGTGGACATGTTATTGTGCGTTAGAAACCAACATGTTTACAAGCTAACTTGTATAATTCGCTTATTAACATAATATCATGGCGCTGTCTAATTCCTTCAGCACAGATATCAAAAGATCAGTAGTGGCTCGTTATACATATACTTATGTGTATGTTATATTTGATTTCCCGTATCGTCTCTACCAGTTTTCATGTTTGCACATACATTCATCCAGGGTCATCAAGTATGTGATTGTTTACTTTCAATCTCCCCCCACACACGGCCGCGACTTGTCATATAGACATTTCTTTTTGACTCCGGCCGTTTGAATTGTCCACCCACTAGCTTCACTTTAAACTGTGAAACGTTTCTTAGAAAGAAAAAAAAAAGGTACTGAGGAGTAGATTTGTAAGTGTTTCTAAAAATAAACTGGACGAGACTTCCGGCTCTTGAGTCCGGGGCGTGGCTATGTAAAGGGGTGGATCAAGAGGATTGCACGCCAAGATCCTGTTCGAGACTAGCCACCCCCGATAAGGCGTGTCGTGTAGCATATGATACGGTAGCCGCAGTCACGTGCACTACACGTCACCTCCCACACCTGGGAAATTCACTCTCGGATCATTATACACGGTGTCTCGCTCGTATATCTGCACAAATCCTACACCAGGGGGTCGGCAACCTACGGAACGCGTGCCAGACTTGGCAAGTAGAGCAATTTTTAATGGCACGCGAAAGACCACACAAAAAAGGCAATTAAAGTGTTTCTGCACGAAATTTAGTGCTAGAACAGGATAAAGCTTAAGCTGTTGATAGATATGTTGATGTATAGATAGAGAGAGAGTTAAAAAGAAATAGATAAATAGATAGATGGATAGATAGATGGATAGATAGATGGATAGATAGATGGATAGATAGATGGATAGATAGATGTATACATAGATAAATGCTGCTGATGCATACGTAGATGTATGGATAAATAGATAGTGACAGAGCGATGATGGCACACAAATAAATAGGCCTAAACAATGACAAACGAATATATTACAACACAATACGACCATACACAATATGATATTTTTTTATAATATAATCACGGCCTGCCCATATGGCTGCTGGCGCCCTGGGCAAGCAGATATAACTTTGGCCCATTCTCCTTTCCCCACGGACTTATCGACGCACCCGGGGGGTGGGGGGGGGAAGGAGAGTTGACGACAACATGTTGAGAAAATACGTACTATTTACGGTATTTTGCATACCTCTCTATCACTCCCCCCCCCCCTTTCCCTCCCTTTCTCTTTATCATTAATTTTAAAAACAGATGTATTTACTATTTTCTCATTTCCCCCCTTATATTTGTAAGTCCCTTGATATTGTCCCCATAAGCACAAGGCGCCCCGAGCGACCTTTCGTGTTGCTGGTAGCTTGAGCCGGCACTGACTACAAACAAAAGGTCTAATGCAGGGGTCTCCAAACTACGGCCCACGGGCCGCATGCGTCCCGCGAGGCCCTCTCATTCGGCCCGTGGAGTCCTTTTTATGTACGGAAAAAAAACGAAATTTTTACCTGTATCCTGCCAAGTTCAGCCGCCGCTTTACGTGGACGTTATGTTTTTTACCGAATTAAAATTGAGGCGCACAGTAGTGCGTTATGTATTCATGGCTGAAGCAATAGCTGAGTTTCCCCACGTCATTTGCATACGAGATCATCAAAGACCTCCAGTTGCATTTCAGTACCGGTTTTCTGATTTGGATACAAAGGCAGAAGAATTGAGCCTTTTTCAAAACCCATTTGAAGCAGACGTGGCCAGTTTCCCAGATGAACTGCAGATGTGTGTCATTGAGTTGCAAGCAAATGACCTCCTTAGGGATAAGTTCAACGAAGGTCTGATGGGTTTTTACAAGTGTTTGCCCAAGGAAGACTTTCCTAATATCAAAACGTTTGCACCAAGGTACCTTTCAATCTTTGGAACAACATACCTGTGTGAACAAACATTTTCAAGAATGAAATACGTAAAGAACAATTTGAGAATAAACTTGTCCGATGATAATCTCAGGTCAATGTTGATGTTAGGGACATCAAATCTAAAGCCAGAAATGTCTGCTATTTTGGCCTCCAGGTAACAATTTCACCATTCCCACTAATACAAGTGTTCAAGTGCGGTGCACCAATGTGTTATTAAATAATAACTGAATATAATAATATTAAACAAATAATTAAAAACAACATCCATGTTTTGATTCTTTTTTTATTTGTTTGATAGTTAATGCGGCCTTCGGGCTGAAAAGTTTGGAGACCCCTGCTAATGCACAGTAGAATGCAAAAGTGAATGCAACAGCTCAAAGCGAGAATCGCGTGACACAGCTGAAGAAGAAGGAAAATAAAGTTACTTACATAATCTGCCACACCCACAATCTTAGAACTGTACACATCCTAACAAAAAGAAAGACGTTTTTGGAAGGGGTGGGAGGGGTGGGGACACACCTAGCCCTTTCGTTTATTTATTTTTTAATTTAGCAATAGAGCATGTCACGAGAGAGGGAAACATCGGCGTATAAATTTGTCGTATAGAAACTAGAACAGTTCAAGGTGAAGAAGTGGATCGAATTTTAACCACACAAAAAAAAAAGAACGCGACCTTGACCCGGAACCAACAAATGCAAACAACAAGCTTTACCAAGGTCAGGTTTGAGGCTTGTGAAACTAGTAGTTATACCGCCTTTGAAGCAAATTACGTCTGCAATCAATCCATTTTTTAAAACATCATTTAAAACACTTTAATAGACATGCAGGACTAAATAGACACAAACCCATGAAAAAAAATCCTAGAACCCAGAACCTTCGGATCGCCAGTTGAACGCGCTGCCGGCTCGGCCACCATAGCCCATTTAGAATAAGTAATCTGCTAGTTATTTTGTGAAGATAAGGCTACCTGCCATAGTAATAGAACAGGGGTCGGGAACCCATGGCTCGCGAGCCAGATGTGGCTCTTTTGATGGCTGCATCTGGCTCGCAGTCACATGTTCGATTATTTTTTTAAAGTTTCTTTTAGACTTTTTGATCTTCATATTAATTACATATCAATATTTCATTCTCCAAATGAGCTAAAGTCTACTGCAGCTCAGCATTAGAAGAATTCAGAGACATAATCATTGTACTTTTAGTGTTGAAATTACACTAAAATGCACACATTTACTTGAATTTTCAGTTTTAAACATAATGTATGGCTCTCACAGAATTACTTTTCGAAATATGTGGTTTCCATGGCTCTGTCAGACAAACAGGTTCCCGACCCCGGTAATAGAACGAGTTCCTTAACATTAGGTGACGTCACCACTGATAGGCTAACCCCCACTCCCTCCCTCCTTCTCGCAATTAATTTTGCCCCCTGCGTAGAAACAGATGGACACAAACGTCAAGTTTAAGAAAAGAACAAAAAACAATTCGATAGAAGTTATTTTGGTGGTGGAGAGGGGGGTGGGGGTGGCGCAAATTTTCATCTGCCTATAGACCTTTTTAGTTTGACCCCGGAAAAGGGGCGTGGCCTTGAGACTCTCTGACATATATTTCTTTTGGGGACACAAAGATTTTTGTTCCTTCTTTCCATATAGTATTTTACTAAACGTGTTGGGTTTTTTTAATGTTATTATAGTTGTTTTTGAACTTTAAACCATAAAAACACATGGAGATCTTAAACTAAGAACCTAGGAAGGGAATTGTTAAAAAACAACGTTTAGAGCTTCTTTATTTTTTAAAGACCTGGACTCTATGCTTTGGACCTTAATATTATGGTCGATTCTATCGTGATCACTGTGTCATTACTTTTTGTTGTTTCTTCAATGTAAAATGCATCTTCACGAATATAAAAACCATAGCCATAGCAAATATTATGTTAAACTTTAAACAAATATATAAATATTGTTCGTAGGAAGAGGCTAATATATATATATAGGCCTATGTCGTATAGTCGGGCCTATGAACTTCAGTATAATGAACGTATGTCGGCGTATGCCTATGTTTTCCATATTGAATATTCATAATTGTCATTTCATTAGACTTAGTCCTATGCATGAAATAGTATTCAATAACAGGCCTATAACTAAAAATTCATGAAGAAAACACGCACCAGTTTGCAAATATCAAATATATAGCATAGCCTACCTTCATATTCGCTTAATTATTTCATGCAATCGCAATCGGTTAATCAACACTTTTCTATAGTAAATAGTAAATATTTTCAATTGTTTAATAGCTTAAACTGTTTGAGCTTAGGCCTATAGGCTAACCTTTAGGCTACTATAATAGGCTAATGTACTAATAGGCTAATAGTAATAGGCCTAGGCCTATAGGCAGGCTAATAATTAGGCCTATTATAGTAAACTATATAGGGCCTACTATATATTATATATGATAGGCCGATTCGATATGCTATATTATATTAAATAATATCTATTTTATTATAGGCCTATCCTATAAGCCTATAAGCCATAAGCCTATATTTATAATTTATATAGGCCTTTAGGCTACTTTAGCTTAGCCTATTAGGGCCTATAATACTAATAATAGCCTATATAGCCTATAGCCCCTATACTATAGCCTATAGGCCATAGGCCTATAGCTAGGTCTAGGCCTACTAATATGTCATATGTTATAATCCCGCTTAACTACTTCTACATACAATATTTTAACGATAAAACCCCAGAACAAGTCAAACAATAGCACAGGCCTATGGGACATACACCTAAGCCTTTTCAGAATCAAACTGTGATGAGCTTACTTTGGCTTTTCAAGGTTCTTTTGTGACATCGAAATCGAACGATAAAAAAAAAAAAAAATTAAAAGTTACGATTTCTATTGCTACAAATAATAACTTAATACAATATAGCCTACGCGTTGATACTTCAACACAAACAAAGCTTTATAAATATATAACTATGTTAAATTTTATTTGTAGCCTATGCTTAAAGACGATTTACTGATCGCTCGACGCCAATCTGTATTAACATGGTGACATGGTAACCATAGACGCATTAGGCCTAGAATGTATAATAAATGTTTTTTGGGTTAAAAACTGGTTCAAAAGGTAAAAGAAAAGTACAGTTCGCTCCCTAGCTTCTGGGTATAAAGTTTTTATGAATTAGTTTTTTTGTAAAATGAAAAGCTAATATAATTACGCCTAAAAACCACTAGGCCCCCAGTAAAATAACAAAGGCGAAGAAGGTTTTATTGACAACTTCTGTCCCCTAGCGACTGCGCATGCGTAGACATTGACCTCTTTTTTTGGAATAATTAATAAAATGAAAAGGTCTATATAGTTGGGAAAAGCCAACGCTCCAAAAAGCACTCTAGCACCCTCGATTCCTCGTATCAATGAAAGTAAAAATAAAAGAAAATGTTGGACACCTATACAGAATTTCATTGCAGAATCCTATGCTGGAACCAGACGTGAAGTTTGAGCCTCTTTCTAAAACAGATAAAGCGAAGATCTTTAACTGAATTTAATTTGAAAATCACCGGAGCGTATCGATCATGAAACTGAAGAAAAAATATTTTCGGTATTAAAAACAACTACGCTGGGTCGTGGTGCAGGTCAAACAGGTACGATATGTGACATCTGTAAGGTTAGTTCCTACTAAATAGGTGTCCTAAGAGATACTAGATGAAAAAAAAAAGGGTACCCAGAAATAACAGACCGATTGGAAAGAGTAAGAAAGAAATAAGAGTTAGATGGAAAAGAAGGAACGAAGAAATAAGAAAAGAAGGTAAATAGAAATAAGAGACAGTTTGAAATAAAAGGCAGGTCGAATTAAGAAGAAGGTAGAAAAAGAACCTACAAAGGCTGGTCTAGCGGTTAGTTCACCGGACTGTCAACCAAAAACCAACTGACAGGTCGCGGGTTCTATCCCTGCCTCCGACGGATCCCTGTCGCCCTGCCTAGTGGACGTAAAAGGAACCTAAAAAGGAACGTCTGTAAACATATACGAACAAATTACCCCATTTCCTTTTTTTTTAAAACACATCACTTATGACTTATGTTGCAACTTTTCTATTGGGTGTAATATTTTAAGTTCTTTTAAGATAATATAAGATTTCTTTATTGATCCAGAATGGAAATGTGGCTTGATTACATTGATATCAATTATAACAAGAAAAACATTCCATACACAAACACAACAACCAGAACAGATAACAAACATACCGCACACACACACATCCAAGTCATCTTCAAATCTGCAAAATACAAAGATCTGGCCATTGACTATGCTTTAGAGTCAAGGAGCAGAGTTGATACAGTCTCACCGAATTGTTCTTATTGTCATAGTTAGATTTACTTATCTTATATATTACAGACGCTCCTTCTATAAAGAAGATTATTGCATCCTACGCTCATCCGTGGTCCGAGTCTAGTCTTGCAATGTTTGAATAGTGTTTTAAATGATGTTAAGTTACTAGTTTTCCTGGTTTGTTCAGGCAACCCATTCCATGCCCGGATGCCACTCGGGGAAGAAATAGTAGACCTACTTATATGCATTTGTTCTTGCATAAGGGATAAGGAAAGTGTTTGTGTCCTTTTGTTTTAGAAAAAAAATGTGAGCAAGTTTTTGAAGACAAGATTAAACAACAAAATCCACATGTAAAATGTTTATCAGAAAACAAAAAATAAAATTTTTAAATTGTGAATAATATGCATTGAAAAATCTTTAAAAGAAATTATTTCAGATTTGAAAATAGGCTTAGGCCTACGATCTAATTTCTTTTTAATCTCTATTGTAAATGAAACAGAAACCTTTTCTATACAGAAGATTATTGCTTTCCACGCTTATTCGACATAAGCTAGGATAGCCAAATATGATTTAGAAGAATACAGTTCAATAGGTTAAACATAATAGGCCAAAATGTAATTAATTTTATTTTTTTGCTTAAAATACCTTTTTTTTTTAAAAAAAATGCAACTGCATAAAGCTTTTATTTTTAGGACACGCTTAATAGTGGTTGTTCTAGCTATGTGCTTTGTATTATAATAATAATTATTACTTTTATAGTTTTTATTTCTAACATAAGCTATTATTAGCATTGCTTTTCTATTTCCCTATAACTTAGGCCTATTATATAATACCTAAGGTCTAAAAAATAAATAGTTTTAAAAACACTTTACTGCCTGGCTAACACTGAAAAGGCGTAGGCCTACATCCAATCCTCCCTAAATTTGAAAGCTCCTGTCAAACAATGAGACCTCCCCCCCCCACCCCCCACCCTTTCCTCCCACCGTAGGCCTACGCAGATTTTTTTTTCTCTTCTGTAACCTGCGTAGCGGCTTCTGCGAACATGAACAGCAGAAATGAAAATTTAAAAAAAGGAACGAGACAAATAAGGCCCCGCCTTCTCCCCGCAGTACCTATTTGAATTTCAGCCTAGACGCAGTTAGGCATATTATATCTACAGGTTGAAAACCTTATTCACTAAAGTTTCTGAGTTTTCATTTTCATACAGGTCGAGTGTTGCCTACACCTCCCCTTGGCCTGGCTATATGATTCTTCACAGTTCATTGCACAGTCGGGGAGGGGCTCTGTAAAGTGTAACACTTTTTAAATCACTATTCACAGACTTCAATAATGTTGTCACCGCGTGTCTGTAAGCTATGGTATTTTCCAGAAAAAAGGGGAGGGAATAAAACTTTTTAGAGTCTTTATAACCCTATAAAATTCATTATTTGGGCCTATACTCTGAAATGCTTAGAGAGAGAGAGAGAGAGAAACATTCCAATGCAAAAATAAAAGCACGTAATTGCCATTTTTATTCTACTTTTTTTTTTCGAGCGGCATCCTGGCATGGAATGGGTTACCCGAACAAAGCAGTAGGAAAACTATTAGCTCAACATCAGAATAATGCTATGCAAGATCGGGCGGATAAGCGAAGGTCGCTTCTGTATACGCCTAATATAAGGAGAGTCTGTAACATAATAAGATACTTTAAGATTATAGCGAAATTGAGACCATCAAAGAGGAAGCCTTAAAACTCACCACACCCTTACAGATATTATATATATACAACAGTGAATGTGTTATGAAACTATAGGCCCAACTAGTCTGTCATCAAAATGTAAGTTGTGATGTACTTTGTACACACATACAGATATTATATATAGCCTATAGGCCTATATATACGACAGTGAATGTGTTATGAAACTATAGGCCCAACTAGTCTGTCATCAAAATGTAAGTTGTGATGTACTTTGTACACACATACAGATATTATATATAGCCTATAGGCCTATATATACGACAGTGAATGTGTTATGAAACTATAGGCCCAACTAGTCTGTCATCAAAATATGGGTTGTGATGTACTTTGTACACACATACAGATATTATATATAGCCTATAGGCCTATATATACGACAGTGAATGTGTTATGAAACTATATAGGCCCAACTAGTCTGTCATCAAAATATGGGTTGTGATGTACTTTGTACACACATACAGATATTATATATAGCCTATAGGCCTATATATACGACAGTGAATGTGTTATGAAACTATAGGCCCAACTAGTCTGTCATCAAAATGTGGGTTGTGATGTACTTTGTATACACATACAGATATTATAGGCCTATAGGCCTATATACGTCAATGAATGTTTTATGGAACTATAGGCCCAACTAGTCTGTCATCAAAATATGGGTTGTGATGTACTTTGTACACACATACAGATATTATATATAGCCTATAGGCCTATATATACGACAGTGAATGTGTTATGAAACTATAGGCCCAACTAGTCTGTCATCAAAATATGGGTTGTGATGTACTTTGTACACACATACAGATATTATATATAGCCTATAGGCCTATATATACGACAGTGAATGTGTTATGAAACTATATAGGCCCAACTAGTCTGTCATCAAAATATGGGTTGTGATGTACTTTGTACACACATACAGATATTATATATAGCCTATAGGCCTATATATACGACACTGAATGTGTTATGAAACTATAGGCCCAACTAGTCTGTCATCAAAATGTGGGTTGTGATGTACTTTGTACACACATACAGATATTATATATAGCCTATAGGCCTATATATACGACAGTGAATGTGTTATGAAACTATATAGGCCCAACTAGTCTGTCATCAAAATGTGGGTTGTGATGTACTTTGTATACACATACAGATATTATAGGCCTATAGGCCTATATACGTCAATGAATGTTTTATGGAACTATAGGCCCAACTAGTCTGTCATCAAAATGTGGCTTATCGGTACGTTATACTTTGAAAGCAATTCAGCATTCAGCCTAAAGTTTTACACACACAAATGTCTATTGTTTTTTTTTCTGTTCTTCTTTTGGCATGTAGGCCTACCGGTACGTACGTGTCATTTATAAGCCTACAGTGCAGCTGATACATAGGCCTACAATTTTTGCCAAGAAACGCCACCGTTCATTCAATTCAATCCCATAGCCCATAATATTAATAATCGCCCCCCCCCCCCCCTCCTAATTTTTTTTTCTTTCTGACATGTCAAGCAATGGATAGGCATAAAAATAAATAATAAATCCCAAAAGAAATGATGCAGAAAGATTATTAAGTCCGTCGTTTTTTGTTTTTTTTAATTTAGTTTATTTAGTCTTGCATTTCTGAGGTGTTGTAAGTGATGTTATTAAAAGTTGTTGGCTTTTCTGACTTGGTATTGGTATCTAGTATAATATCTTATATGTTACAGAAGCTCCTTCTATACAGAAGATTGTTTTGTCCTACAGCTAAGCCTTATCTTGCATTTTGATTAGTGTTTTTAGTGATATTAAGTCACTGGTTTTCTTGCTTTGTTCAAGCAACCCATTCCATGCCCTGATGTCACTCGGGAAGTCATAGTACATTATATATGCCTTTGTTCTTGCATATGGGATAAGGAAAGTGTTTTATCCTTATGTTTATCTGAGCGTTGTAATTAATATATTGTTGTTGTGTTGTATTTTTAAGTTGTTTGTGGAACCCATTCAAATATTATGGTTTCCATTTATAAGAATTCATTGTTTTATATATTAATAGGAAGCATACTTTTTATTTTTGGCCTAGGTTGTTTCTAGCCTTAGTGCTTTTACCTAAGGTATAAAAAGTAATAATGTCAAAAATTAATGATTGACATAAACAATATATAAAGGGGAAACTACTGAAAAATTCTTAATGGACCTAAACGATCGCAGTTATCTATTAAATGTCAATATTCACTGTTACTGTTAATAAGTGTTAATTAGCATGCAGATCTTTGCTGAATATGTTCTATTTGTTATTTTTTAAAATTACTAAATCGCTAAGCTGTTACAGTTGTGCATAAAATAATATTAATGAAATCCATATCTTTCCAGATTTTGCTCTTACTTAAATATGAATACTTAATGAAGTTTTTTATAGTTATTTTTTTTCCTCAGGTAAAAATTTTGTTCACTGTTTGTAAGGGGGATAACCCAGTAATGCTTATACCAGACGTACACAATTTTGAGTTATGGGCCATCAGAGTACTATAATACAATAATACCTCATATTTTTTTTTTATGCATTGTTTAAATTAAAATTATATCAAATGTGTAATTTCTGGTTTGAACTAGTGCATTAATAAGCTTAAATAAGAACTATCTGTTTTTCTAGCCACTTAAAGTCTTAAATTCTTCATAAAGAATTGCCAAGTAAGCTGATAATCTATGTAAATCTATTTCTTTTTTCAATTCAATTAATTATCTTTTTATCATTCCCAGTGAGTGATTCCATTAGATCTACTTGATTTATAGAAATTACACAATTTTGTAAGAGTCTATTCCTCAGGATAAACAAAAATAGTTTTTTTATTTATGAATTACACTTTTATTTTTTTCACTCTTGTATTTATTTCACTCTTCTGTTTATTTCACTCTTCTGTTTATTTCACTCTTCTGTTTATTTCACTCTTCTGTTTATTTCACTCTTCTGTTTATTTCACTCTTCTGTTTATTTCACTCTTCTGTTTATTAAGCACCATTTCAAATAAAGACGAAGAAAAAGTTAAATGTACCAGTACCACTAAGAAATCTTTTATTTTCATTCATGTATGTATATATATATATATATTTTTATATAGGGCCATACTTCAATAATTTATAAATTGAACACAACCATTTTACACACAGTGGCATCTCTAAAACTCAATATCATGAATAAAGTGATCATACACTGAAAAAACAATGTGATCACAACAGGTTTTTAAAAACATAACAATAAACAGACTTAAGCTTTTAGAATTACATAAACTTTTGCAGAGACTTGGTAAAATTCCGATTTCATTCTATTATATGTCTATGAAAATAATCACATCGTACAAAAGAAAGATGATTTCATGGCACAAAAACATGTAGTGGCATATCTCTATTTTATGTTGTCCTATTATTTATAAATATATTATTATTTATATATATTACAAATTGATAGGGAGCAATGGTCAGATTCATACAATATCCGATTCTTCAAGAAGATAAATCAAATTACAAAAAGAAATGTATAAATTATTCACAGAATAGTTTACTCAATTAGAACAACTGAACAAGTCACAGCTATTTCTTCAAGAAAGATAACATTACGTTTTTAATCGCACTGGCGTCAACCATTAAATATGAATTGAAAAAAAAACACACTTTAAATACAACAAAAAAGCCAATAAATACAAATATTACAAATACCTTCGAAAATTTAAATAAAAATGAATGAATGACAATGTGATTTCTAAAGTCAGGTGGTACCAGTAGCTCATTAAAATTAATCTAAGTAAAAAAAAGTAAAAGGTATCCAGTCCTATACCAGATTGATCCGTAGGGCCGGTGAAGCAGAACAATCCCCAGCCGCCTTTACTTTAACCCAGCTAAAGTCAGGTACCCGTCGGACCGAACTGATCCAAGGTCCGATGAAGCAGCGTTCACTAGTTTCTGTGGCCACACATACTAGGTGATTGTGTGGCCAGCATTATGCACAGCCGCATTTGCTTTACCCCAACTAAGGTCAGGTACCCATCAGAGCTGGGTAGACTCAGGGACACCCTCCAGTCCCATAAGCTCTCAGAGCGTTGTAGAAAATATTTACAGAATAAATAAAGTTTTAATTTCAGGGGCTTTAATTTCTATAAACTATAAAAATAAAAGGCAAACTAATAACTTTCAAAAGTGCATTTTTATATACAAATTAAAAAAAATGAAACATATATTATATCGATAAATACCTTAATTCATTGGCAATTTTGCACTGTTGGAAATTTCAAAGGCTATGTATAGCATTATATTATGTACTTTAAAAGCTATATAATTAAAACTAGAGCAAAGTGTTATACATTTTCTTTAGTTTCCAAAAAGCCTTAAGAAAATTTCTATGGGATACATTCAGTTTTCAGGACCCGATTAACAAGAAAGTAAAATAAATGCATGCTTAGGATATATTAAGGGATGGGAGACATTTTTCTGTCATTTTTAATATGATCCATGGCCATATAAAGCGATACTGTCAATGAAGCAGTTGAGTCAGGATCGGCTAAAAGAATCGCCCTACAATACAATACAATTTTAAAAATCTTGTCGAAGAGTTCAGAATAAATTTTAACATAGAGCATTTTTCAAATACATATATGGTAAAGTATGTTAAACAACACATAAAAAAATCAACAACATTTGTCTCCATCTTACTGCAACTTTTTTTTTCATTGCAATTCATACAATTGCACTTTTTGTTTTATCATTTTTTTTTATGAGCATTATTTATATAAGCAGGGGCGCTAAAATCTCTTTAGTGCTACTAGGTTTCTAAGAATCTTTATCTGACCATGTATACATTGATAGTGTATAGTTCAACATGCTGTCTGCCTTGTAATTAATCTAATTAAACACAAAAAAAGTAAGGAGCACAAATTCTGGGCAAAACTTACAATTAGTAATTAGCAGCTTTTTTCAGTCAGTAGTTGTTTTTTTTCTCCTGGGCTTTTTATTTTAGGGTTATAGGAATATGGAAGCTTCATTAAATGGTAAAAGGGGCTTTAGTATTTAATATCAATTAAGTATAACTATAACTTTTTTAATGCGGAGCAATCACATATTTTCAGGAGTAAATACCGGACTTCCCAGTAGCTTGTAGTAAAATAAAAAAGGTTGCAAATGATTACAAATGTAATTTTTATGAGTATGTTTTATACAGATATTGTAGCATAAAAATTAGAAAAATAGTAAACAATAAAATTTAATCTACTAGGTTAATTGATTAGTCATTACAGCATTGGACTTGTCCTCTTCTATTTAGCCACCCTTAATCTTCAATCAATGTTCTAGTTAAAAATAAATTAACCCTTCCCGTACCGACCTACTTCTATCTATGCTGCCTTCAGTTCCGCTATATACGCGCCCGGGACTGTAAGGGTTAAACATGGGTATGATTCCTTAGTATATACAATTGTAAAGTAAAAGAAATAACACACATGATAAATACAAGACCTTCAGTTTTACTACAAACGCATAGGCTTTATGCAACTCTGTTTTAAACAAACAAAGAGATTTTTTTTAACAACAAAAGCCACACTGATTTTTTTTTTTCTCTGCTGTTTACATCAGTTCTTATCACTATACAGTTTAACAAACAAATCTAGTTGTTCATTGTTGTGTGTACATATGCTAATAACTGAACGGAGAAAAAATTGTGAATAAATCAAGAGGCCTATGTTTATATATTACTGTATTTGCATTTTTTAACTTTGATTAGACAGTATGGTACAGAATACTGAATCCTGTGGTATGGCAAGTAATCCCAAGATTTCTTTTTAGGATTTGTAAGTAAATAGTGAAATATATCCCAGCAGGACTTGAACATTTCTCAGGTTGATGAAGAAGAGTTCATCACTGTCAATGGCCTAGAAATGGGAATTGTGAGGCCAGCACACTGCTCAATCAACTTTAATACCCCCCCCCCCCCCCAACCTCAATAAGTCTAAATTGGTGGTGCCACACCCTCTTGTTGCTGAGCAACCAGTGAAACTATAACTCCACGTGACTTGCAATGATTGGGCAATAGCTGATGACAAATTAAAGTTTCCTATCAGAAAAAGAAATGCCAACTATGATACAACCAAAAATAGAAAAAAAGGTTGATGACACAAAAAGTCATGACAGCTGCATTGTGATCTATCACTAAATGGTGCAGTAATGGTATGCCTTTGGGCGGAAGTTTATGGGGGCCCGCCAAAGGGGCTCTTTTCCTATTTTCTCTAGCTTTGCTATAATTCAGATGTCGCAAGCTATTCATTATAAACAAAATATCATCCCTGGGTGTTTTTGTTTATTTAGATATACAAATCCATAAAATGAAGTGTGTTTAAAGAGTTTCTAAGGTGGTGAATTGAAAATCAGGTAATAAGTGAATTACAAACTTTAGACAAATATACTCAATAATCACAGACATTCAAAAAAGTAAAAGTGTGTCAAATAAAAATAAAGTGCAAAAGCAATGGAACAATTTAATGCCATTATATCATTTTATCACTGTAAGTATCAAATTAAAATACAGTAATATAACTATGGCCCTACATTGTAGTAATTAGAATTCAAAAAGTGTTGTTTTAAAAAATATATAATAACCAAATGATTTGTACATTTGTAACAATAAATCAATAACATCATTGTAACAACAATATTATGGCATCTTGACCAACATACTATATACTTTTATAATGACAACACATTTTTATTCACTATATTTCAACAAGAAACATGATCCTCACAGATCTAAAGTACTTCAGACAGTAAATAGAAATACATCTGGTCAATGGCCAAGAAAGAAAAAATATTTCCACTATTTTCATCAAAGTGTTTTTTTTTGGTCGTATTGTTGTTTTATTTTTTTGCTAGTACAAAATACTTCTAGATGCTATCGTGTGCTTTTTGGACCCAGCACGAAGTATTTTTACTTGTATTTAAATGATGTTCAGCTTTGATAGACTCTCTGGAACTAATGGAAGCTCCTATTTTAACCCTACCCCTACTAGGTGGGTCTATTTGACCTGTCCATGGTATGTTTTTGATTCTTACTCTAAAACAAATCATCCGAATACTATAACTATAAGCTTTCAGATATGCTATCCATAAGGGGTTTACTTTATTCTGATGGTAAAAGAAATTTTTTTATGTCTAATGCAAGCGCAATGGTGGGCACTTTTATTTTTACTTTGGCCTATATATTTAGAAATAGATGCTACAGATTTCAAATTTTCATATTCAATTTCATACCAAATAGTGCACAAAAACATTTGTGTATAATAAGTTTATATTATATATTTTAAATGTACAATATTATAATCTGTTTATTTATACATACATACACAACAAGGATAGGAATCTTTCTCTTTCTTGGTTTCTCAGCTTTATTAAAAACATAAGCCATTTGCAATAGGCTTAAACACTTAGAGCTTTTTAAATTAACCCCTTCCTTTCTAACATGACTTAAGTCTACCAGCAGCATACACAAAAAAAATACCAGCCTAATGCTAGAAGAGAAAAAAAAGAAGACAAGGTTCTGCTGAAGTACTTTGAGCTACTGGATTTCTTCCATAAACAATCCAAAGTTATTGACAACAAATGTAAATTGAATCAAATACAACGTCTATATATCACAGTTGATGAAACACAGGTTGAACAGCTCGAGTAAATAACAGTGTTAACAAAAGTGATTTACAGGATTATGCAGAAGCAGTATTACCTACCGTATTTTGTTTTTAAACAAACAAATAAATAAAAAATGTATGTTTCAAAAAATTACTTATTGTTAGAATTGAAAGTAGCCTTTAGCCTTTTGCATCCTTGCCTAAACTTTCAGGTTTGATATGTGGAGAAATCGGGATGCAGAGTTACAAGGACCTGCATCTTGGTTGAACAAAAATGCAAACAGCATAGCTGTTTGAAACTAAAATTGACTGACCACATATATTCATGTATAAGTCACGCCTATAGATATGTCGCATTGTTGGTATTGAGTTATCAAAGTAATATTGTGTAGTTGTCTTGCAGAAAGGTTGCACTATAACCCTTCCCTTTTTTTAAATGTATTTTTAAAAATTCTTCCCATTTTTTTTAAAGCAAACCTGCAACTACAGTTAATGTGCAATGCCTCTACTGGCAGAAAACAATATTCACCCTGCATCAATCATTTATTTTGTTCTTAAAATTTTAAAGTAAAAATATTGTACCTTACACACAAGTATATACGGTAAGTTAATTGATTTACCTTAATATAGAGATGCACCTGGCTGTCAAATTAAATTAACCCTAGCCGTACTTCAATATTTTGCATACATATGGTACTTCGTGTTCCATTTTTTTGGGTCATACTTTTACATAGAGAAAATATTAGTGTTCCCTTTTTTGGGTCATACCAGTCATACCTTTTATACAGACAAACTATTTCTAAAAGACTTTAGCATTGGAGAAAAAGATAAAATCCTACAGACAAACTATTTCTAACACACTTTAGCATTGGAGAATAAGATAAAATCATACATCTTATTGACTTTAAGCACATAAAATGTCATTTATTGATGAAAAATGTCTCAAAAAGATTAAAACAGAAATAACATCAAAGATATCTTTCTTTGAGCCTTCATAGTCATCATGGTTTAAGCATCACAATTCTTTCAATTCAGCATGGCCTTGGCTCTGTCCTGAAACACGTGGGATTCGGGACATCGCACCTGTGTACATGATACACTTGAGAGGGTAGTACGATTCTGAGTCACAGATCCAGATCAACTTCAGGCCGTACTTTGCAGGTTTGCTTGGTATGTACTGTATAAATGAGCAACGCCATCTGAAGGGTATGAGCTGCTCATCCACAGTCAGTGAAGCTTCAGGAACATAGTACTTTTGGAGGTTGGCAAGGTGGAGGTCCAACACTTCGGTGATTGGAGCGAGCTTGTCAGTTTCTTGTCTTCTGTGACGGGTGTCTCGAGAAATGAAAAGATCAAAAGTCTCTGCAGGGCTTGTGTCATTGTGTGTGTTTGGAATACAATTCCGCGGAAGAGTCACAATATTTGACCTTGTAGTTGTAGTTTGAGCATTTGGTGCCATAGGGGTACTTTTCCACTCTGTGCCATCTTTCCCATAGTAACTTCTTGTTCTGACTACAGTTCCATCAACTAGTTCTTCAGAAATGGAAGAGTTCAAGTTTGGGTCAATGCTTTCTTCCTCACTACTATCACTAGATCGAGAATCATCATCACTATCATCACTGAAAGGGACAAACTCATCTTCATCACTCATTTCACCTTCACTATACTGATCAGCATCAGCATCATCTTCTTCTCTGTCAATAGCTCTGACTTGATCAACATGATCTCCTGCATCATCAACTCCAACTTGAAGTAAATCAAAAATATTTCTGCTTGAACCAGGCCTAGCTTCTTCACCAGCCGCCATTTTGATTTTACTCCAGGGGAGATAATTAACAATTCCTGCTTGAACTAACATAAACAAAGAATATCTATAACTTGTGATATATGACTCCTCTATGTAAAAGTATGACCCAAAAAGTGGAACATGAAGTATGATTGTGCATTTACTTTTTTTCCCTATTTATGAGTATGACCCAAAAAATGGAACACGAGGTACAATTTGAGTTGTTGTTTTTTTTTGTCAATTGCTCTAAAATGGAAAACCTAATATCAAGGACAATATTATTTTATGATGTAAAAATGGTTAATTGGAGATGTCACAGAAGATGGATAGTGTACTTTGACTGGTTGCTGAGCAAGTGTGTAAACAAACCCTTGTGTTCCCTTTTTTGGAACACGAAGTATGGCTAGGGCTAAATAAGTACTTTAAGTTGTCAAGATACCAAATCAATTGTTTCATAATTAAAAGGTCTCTTTAAAACTGGACAAGGCCTTCCGGATCTGAAGTCCAGGGCGTAACAAGAAAAGGGTTGTGAGCAATTGTTCCCAAAATGTGCACCTGGCAGGGTTCTTATTGTAAAAGTATTTCAAGATTCACAAGCTTTTCACAAACTTTTAACAATTTTACAAACAACTTTATACCAGTATAAATGAAATGTCTTTAGCTTTCACAGTAAAGTAAAGGTAATCTCAATTCAACTTTTAGTTGTTGTTTTAACTTTTAGTACTCATAGTGCTTTACATTCTGAAATTTAAGGCGCTTTTAAAATTTGTCAATAAACAAACAAGTTTAAACTAAATTAAAGTTGAATCAAAATCAATTTAAAAAAAATTTATATATAAATGTTCAATTTCTTAAAAATTATCATTTTTAAAGGCAGATAACTTGTAAAATAACAAAACTTTACCCAACCCAGAAATTAGTGCTTAAGAGATAACAAAAAAGATTTCTTTTCACACCTAGATAAAGAATGAAAAATGTGATAACGTAAGTCAGCAATTTTATTTGTATTTCCTGGAGCTTTTTTTCCCTTAAAAAAAAATTTAACCTTTACGATACTGACAGTGACAGTAATTCCCGATGCTGTTTTATCCATTATCGTGAAACACAAAACCTTAGTCTGTTTACCCATTCAATTTCACAAGCTTGGAAAACCAAGTCAGTTTTCACAAACTGTATGAAACATGCATGGGCACTATGAGCACAAGATATTGAGATTCACTTTACCTAGCCTTAATCATAAAAATGGATGAAAATAAATCACTGGTGGGCAAAATTTGTCTTTTACTTAAACCCGAAACAAAAGAATCGCTCACCGTTGAATGAAAAAAAATAATATTTTTTTACCTTTGAATAAGGTAAATAGTGCTGCATTCTCTATGCGCCCTTAATCAATATATTTACAGTGTTTCTATAAAACTTTAAAATGTAAATACAATATTAGTGTAAAACAAATAATATAATAATTAATATAAATGAAATTCTATTTTGAATTTTTTTTTACCAATCTGCCCTAATGTCTTTTAAGAATAATCCATGATAGGCTTTCAACAGATGAGGAAGTTCATTAGATGACCAAAAGCATAACAAAGTTTCAGTTTGTGCTACCTTTTGTTTTTGCTAGTTTCAAGGGGAGCCTGGATCTCAATGTCCATGTTCAAGGATGCCCTGCTGCCTGGGTTCAGCTTGTGTGCAGTGTAGGTGGCGATGCCCGCCATCACCAGCCCGTTGCCCAGCCACCACATCCAGGCCCTGCTCTCCCCGCTCCATATCACCGCCAGGACTGTCTGGAACAGGGACTTGGCGTTGATGCTGATGTTGTGGGTCAAAGGTGAGGTCAGGGAAATCTGGAGTGCGCTTAGCCAGCCCATTGACAGGCTCATGGCCCCGGAGAGAACCAGAAGGAGCCTCGCCGTGAGGTCGTGGGACATGGATGAGGAGAAAAAGTTGTCCAGCTGCGATGTTGAGAATATCAGGGGTGTCAGGCCTAGACAGCTGATGACGCAGTTGTTGAATGTCAACTGCACGGACGAGAGCTGCTTTTTCTTCTGAACCCTTTTGAAGAAAATCCCGCACAGGGCAGCCAGGAGGCTTGCCACGATGGCATACATGACGCCGATGGGGTTGACCCCCCTGGAGAGCATCTCCTGGTCCACGCCGATGTAGAAGCCCATGATGATGAAGAGGCAGGAGAGGACGACCCTGGACGTGATCTTCTCCCGCAGGATGATCATGCTGAACGTGATGACGAAGATCAGCGTCAATGACCTAGCCACCTGGTAGAAGGCCACACTGATGTACTTCAGCATCAGGTTGTTAAACACTAGGGTGCCGGTGAACGTGACCGATGACATGACCATATCAGGGTGGAAGAGGGTGGACGGGTCCCACCTCACGTGGTCGGAAGACCTCCCCATCAAGCTGGAGGCAAAGTTCACCACCAGTATCAGGCAGACGCCAATGAGATTCTGAACCCAGACGATGAAAACAGAAATATCAGCAGAGGGCGCTCTGCCCGACACCAGTGCCTTGTTTATGAAGACCATGGACATGGCGCATGTCCAGTGTGCCGTGATGACTGCCCCAATCAGAAGGTAGCTGCTCTCAG
Organism: Anisus vortex; assembly: GCA_949126835.1. Classification (NCBI taxonomy): domain Eukaryota; kingdom Metazoa; phylum Mollusca; class Gastropoda; family Planorbidae; genus Anisus; species Anisus vortex. Next base: position 7,905,505 of record OX421507.1, on the reverse strand, counting down.
GGGTTACAAGCAGACCAGCCATTTTCTAACAAAGTTGGGTAGAACCTTTCAGTCTTAGGCCAACCATATAAATACCATTTGGGATGATATTTTAAGAGTCGAATAAGCTTCTTCTGTAAAGATATTAAAAACAGCACTAAAAAAATTATATGAGATGTTTAGTTGGTGAAGAACTAGAGAGCTTCCTTTGATTTAGATTTAAATATTTGATCTTTTTTATGTTTTTATTTTCCAATTAACAAAAAAAATTGTACATTAAAAATATTTTTACCCAGTCATAATTGAGGTAGCCTTAGAGTTTTATTATTAAAAAGTTAGAAAGAGCTGTAATCGGGGTACTTGGCAGAAGCACACGTTTTGTCGAATGATAATCAGAAATTCAAAAATTAAGATTTAACAGCTATATACGGTACATTAACATCCTTAATTAGAAGCATTTAAAACCAATATTGTCATTTAAAACAATTAGGTGAAATAAAATAGTTATTTAATATAACTGTTTACTTCTTGATTTTGTTTGATTCTCAAAAAAATATAGCCTTACTATAAAATAATAACAATATTTTTTTTTGGTTAGCGTTGCCAATAAACACATTTTAAACTCAGAGCGCATTTAAAACCGAGCAACAGAAACATACATAGAACTAATTTTATACAGGAACTGGACTACAGTTTATATAGATTACACCAGTCTATAAAAACTTTAATAGGTTTTACATCAGAATATATAATGCCAATTTGAAGAACCCCAAACTTTACACACAAAAAAACAACAACATAAAATACAACACAAAAGTTAATGGTTGGGGCGTGAAAATCCTAAAGCGTGGTAAATTTTTAAATAGTGATATTTTAAAAGTGGTGAAGCAAGTTGTTTGCCTGAGCTGAATGGGGAATGGAATTACACTCCTTCGGGCCAAATATGGAGAAGGCTCTCATGCCAACAGTCTTCAAGGAGAAGCGTGGCAATTCTAGAAGAGAAAAAAATCAACAGAACGTAGGCATCTTTGTGGAACATAAAATAATAATAATAATAACATTTGTATAGCGCTGCCAACAGACATAATGTAAGCTGAGATCACATTTAACATACAACTAAGAACACAGACAATACTCTAGGCTAGGAGACAAAACTAACTGATGATATAAAAAAATAATACTAAAAATCTAATAAATGTAGCATTAACTGACCAGACCTATAAGTAAGACAGTAGGGGTCTAAAGCATGTAGGTAGTTGATTCCTTAATATACAAGAGAATTTTATCAGTGTGTTGGCGCTGATAACAAAGTGTTGTTACTTTGTATTTAACTGCAGCTCTCACAATGAGCACATAAATTCCCCAAGACTTAAACATTTAACGATTGAGTTATTAATTTTTAAAAATAGTTTATGACTTATAGCCTATTCACAATGCACGCTATAGTTAAGCAATGACTAATAAGTCTGTGACTATGTATATTGTTCATATATTTTGTTACTAATGTTATCTTCATAAAATTTTCCTTACCAAAAACGGGACGGCTGATTAATTTCCTAAAGCAACCCAAACCACAATGGAAACATCACCCACCAAGTAATTTAGGATCCAGCATTTTAATCATCAGTTAGTTTTGTCTCCTAGCCTAGAGTAATGTACGTGTTCTTAGTTGTATGTTAAAAGCGCTCTGAGCTTACATTATTTTTGTTGGCAGCACAATACAAATAAAGTATTATTATTATCTTTTATTATATTATAAATTCATAGTACAACCTCAACCAGTAACACAGACAATTATTCAGACATGTTTTATTAACAAATGATGAATGGGACTGAAAATGTTGTAGCCTACACTTTCAACCTTTGACCTTTTTATGCATGCATCATATTTAAGACTTGTCAATTGACTGTCTATAACTGAACTACAACTAGGTCTATATAAATATAAATTTTATAGGCCTAACTATTTTACTATAAATTAGCCTACATTAAAAAATATAATTAGGCCTATATTATACTATATTTAAATTTTAAAACACTTTTATAACCTTCAATTATCCTACAACCTGGTTACAATTTGAATTAGCCTAAGTAATTAAAGGTATTAAGAATAAGGTGCATTTAATATCTCAATTAATATAGGCTACAGTAACAATTAATAGAAAGTGTGTAGAAAATAATAGTGCACTGTTACCGGTATCGTTTCACGTCTACTACTACTACTAGTAGTAGTCTTGAGTAGTAGTATTACCAGCAAATGTCGTGCCGTATAAATATAAAACTCAATATTGTTCTCAATAATCACTGAATAGTGAATGAATAATCAATATTTCAATATCAATGAGTTGAATGAGACTGACGGCTGACGCTGAGTAGCCTACCTACTAACTATCAGTGTCACTATCACTACTATAATATATACTACTATCAGGTCGAAACTAGTTTTAAATTAAAGTAACATTAATAACCTTTGGCATAGACCTAGGTCTCAAGTTCTGTACGTAATTAAAAAAAATGAAGCTATGTAAAAAAAAGGGCGATTTAGGACAATATAAAAACAGCACAACTTAATAAAGTGTATTATTATCTAAACTCTAAAGTCTCTAAACTATCCCATTTTGAATAAAAATGTTATTGTTTACAAAATTTTGAGAATGTAGCTCTTCTAGATTTAAGGTTTGAAAATCGACAATGTGTGTCTATTTCTTACAATTTTACGGTAACAGAAATAATACGTATCTATTTAAAATAAAAAATAAAAATTATATCAGTTGTGATCTAAGATTATTTGTCTAAAACAATTTTAAATTATAACGCCTTGGTATTCGATTGAAGTGACTCTTTTATTTAAAAACACTTTTTATATTAATTGATAAAAACTGGCAACATTTTCCGGATGTGAGTCACTCGAAAAAAAATATACCTTAAAATCAAGCGGCGCTATAGTGCTTAATCTAAGGGAGGAAACCTATTTACTGATAATTTTTTCCAGTTTAAAATTACTTTAAAATTGAATTTAGGCTTTATTATAAACTCAGAAGCAAAAGCACGAATTAATTTAATTTATTTTTTTATTTAAAAGAAACACAAAATATAGCAATCATAAAATAAATTTTAAACTACAACTGCAATGTATGAAGGGGAAGTAATGCTAATGACTCATTCAGTAACAATTATAGCGCCGCTTACAACCGGTTTAGATTTATAGTCCGCCATTTTTTACTTGCCGCATCCGTTTCTTTACAGAAACCAAAGATAAACAAATTTTACACTGTGTTGCTGCTGTGAAAGTGCAATAGCTTAGCGGCATTTCGTGAACCACGATGACGAGCAGTACTGCTAGTGCATTTAAGTTCATTGACGGGCTTAAAGATGTGGAGCAACTTGTTACTTTCGCAAAGCTCGCCGAACAAGCAGAACGTTATGATGATATGGCGAGATCAATGCGGAAGGTGACTGAACTTGAAGGTAAATTAACACAAGAAAAACGTAACCTTCTCTCTGTTGCTTACAAAAATGTTGTGGGCGCACGACGCTCTTCATGGCGTGTGATCTGTATGATTGAACAGAAAGCAGAAAATGACAAACGCAAAGCTATTGCTCAAGAGTTCCGTGTGAAAGTCGAATCAGAATTGGACTCTACCTGTAATGAAGTCCTCGGTCTCTTGGAGAAGCACCTGATCACTGATGATTGCTCAGATGAGGAAAAAGTATTTTACCTCAAAATGAGAGGAGACTACTGGCGGTATATTGCTGAATACAAGTCTGAGCAGGGCCCAGAACGTACTGCTGCCATCACAAATGCTGAAGAGGCCTACTCAAAGGCCATGGAGCATGCAAAGAAAAACATGCCTTCAACACATCCCAACAGGCTGGGTCTTGCTCTCAACTACTCTGTTTTCTACTACGAGATCCTGAATTCACCAGACAAGGCATGTAACTTAGCTAAAGAAGCCTTTGATGAGGCGATCAGTGATTTGGAGAAGATACAAGATAGTGATTGTAAAGACAGTACGCTGATTATGCAGCTTCTTCGTGACAATCTTACCCTGTGGACATCAGATAACCAAGCTGAAAATGGTGATGATTAATCAGATCTGAAATAGAACATTAACGAACTTTATATCAGGCTTGTGAAAAGGCTAACTTGAGGGGACTGGAGCATGCAGTTTATCAAATGTCAAGAGTTTGTCTTTGCTGTGATTCAGCTTTCAATCGTAGGTCTAAACTTATATTTTGATCAGTACAAAACAATGCTCTGTTATTTGGGATTATCTACATTCTTTACATGTGATTATCGCTGGCCTTTTTGTTCTTGATTCTTGGACTTCAAGTGTACTAAGCCTCCTTTGATAGAACTGGACATTATTATTTTTGTGTGTTTAGATTAGTTAATTAAAATTGAAAAGAAAAACACTCAAATTTGAGCTTAAATATATTTATATGCTATTACTGATACCTTTTAAATTCAATATGATTAATGTACTGTACTCTGACATCTCAGTGTTTTATGTTGTAGACTCTCTACATCATAGTATCAATATGATTTTACAGCCCTGATAAACCAGCTTTCTTTTGCATGACAGTTTTACATTTTATTATGTAATATCCTTGATTTATGAAGTTCAAATTTACTTGAACTAGTTTTCAAAAGTACTGTAATTATTATTTAAAATGTATTTCTTTCAAAATTAGATTAGTTTCTTCCAACCCCCAAAGAATGTATTTTATCTAAAGAAATCAAAAAAATTATTTTGACTTGAAAGGGCACTGCTTTTTCACTGTGCACACTTTGTTAAATTGCCTTGTCAAAAGCTCTTTGCTGCTGTTTGTCATAACATATTGTAATGACATTTTAAATTTTGTAGTGATTTCTCTCATTTAAACAATTTATTTTCACATATATAACTACATTCATTTTGTGATTTCTCACTATATCCTTAAGAATACTTAAATACTAAACATAGACAACACTTTAATTATTTACCTTTGCTTATAAGGTTAATCGAGTTAGCTTCAATATCGTCACAAGATTATTTCAACAAAAGTTTTTTATTTCCTAATTAAACTATAGCTTGTGATATTTTGCATGGTCTTTTTTGAGTCTCCCTCATTTTGTACAATTGTTATGATTGATGTGTGGTTGGTTTTGATGTCCCAAGCTTAGCATTCACCATCATAGATTTACTTAAATTTTTTTTTCTAATTCTATAAATTATAAATATAAACCAGGGAAGTTTTGAAGATTGTGAATCTCGGTGGGTGTTGCTGTCCTACTATAAAATGTTTTTAATACAAAAAATGTTACAGATGGTGTGTCATTAGTGCTAATCTGTATTTTTTCTATACTCATATTTATAATCATAATTAGTAATTTTAGCTCATAAACTTCATTTAAAAAAATCTAATTTTGTTACATTTATTACCCTGTTTTTATAGCTTTTAAATACGTTTATCATGAAAAATTCAATAAAAATGTCATCATTGCAGAAGTTTTTGTTACGGTGATAATTTCTATGCTTATTGTGTACTGGTGTGTGTTGTTGTTTTTCTGTTACAGTAATAATATCTATGCTTATTGTGTATTTGTTGTCCCCATTGTCATTGTTTTTCTGTTACAGTAATAATTTCTATTCTTATTGTGTATGTGTTGTCATCATTGTTTTTATGTTACAGTAATAATTTCTATTCTTATTGTGTACTGTATGTGTTGGTTTTCTGTTCTTTCTGATTGCCTTCTTTATAAAAAGTAATAATACATATTTATTTTATCACTATAACTATAACATTCAATACTAATAAATAGTATTGCAACACATTTTTTTAAATTGTAAATAATTGATTTATAATTTATACCAGTATCTGTACACTGTTTATTGAAAACTTGTGCACAAAATTAATCAGTACTGGTATCAGTAATAACTGTATCCAACTCCAATAACAACTTTTAGGATTATGACTTAAACTCAATACTTGTATAAAAATAATTGAGAAACATTAAAATTTCTGAAGGAGCCATATCTGCTTAAATGTGTAATCGCAGTATGGTACTAATAATACTAATATACAAATACTTAAAAAAATTAATTATGCAGGAACCAATTCTCCTGGTTATTTTAGTAATTGTACATATACAAATTAGTCTATTTTGTCACAAATAAAATTAAATGTAGTAAAACTCCCTCAGTATGGTAAATCAATGTCATAATTCAACTCACCAAACAAAATGTTTTATTTGTTATATGTATATATAATTTGTGTTATAAAGATGTGCCATAAACTTAACTTATTGGTTGTAATTGTAAGATACACTTCATAATCATAAAGTCTTTATGAGTACTCAAAATAACATGCAATATTTGTCAAAAGAGGGGGTGGGGAGCTAACATGAACATAAACAATTTATAAATTAATACTGTATTGAAAATGTATTAATACTGTATTGAAAATGTTAATCTCCAACAACAAAAGCTGTCATGCAAAGAAAGAATAGAAAATATATAAAACATTTATTAGTTTGTATTAAAAGCTTACACTTTACATAAATTAGCTTAGTGATGAGTTTGTAATACTGTCACTGTCACACTACCAGTTATCCATCAGTTACTTATTAATATTGGCCTACCACTTGTTTGAACATTATAACATACACTATTTGAAACCATGAAATCATGAAATATTAAAAAGTCAACTTGGAAATAATTATGTAGTTTTCCAACTTAATGATTATATTGAGAGCATTATCCTAAGGTAATGCTTTTATTTCTATTGCACTTTTATTCCCGTACCATCATCATAGCCAGCCATGTGAAGTCAGTTTTATTTTTATTAATATAAGTAAAGTAAATAATTCAATTATAGTTAAAGCCCTCAGCAGAATTATCTTGATTCAAATTACTATTTAAAAAAATAATAATTTGTGTTACTTAGAAATCCATTTATTATAATAGTAATATGTAATATCTTCAAATATTTCACACCAAACAAGTGAAGTTCATTCAGGTATATAAAGAAAAATTGCAAATTAAAAAATGACACTCATTTTTAATTCCTGTTGTAAATACCAGTACTAGCTATTGTAATCTGTAATGGCAAGTTTAACTTTGTTATTAACATTACTTACCCCCCCCCCTTCCCAAAAAAATAATAAAATTAAAATTGAAATGAAAATAATGCTCTGGTTACCCTTTTAACTTTAATGGCTAAATTTGCATTTTATTGATCAGCAACTGCCACAATAGGTATAAGTATAAGGGCTGTTTATATTTATATTACAGTCAGTTACAGAGCATGACTCATTAATTTGGTTCAAATGCGGTTCTAGTTTCAAACAAATAGTTGACTATAGAGACACAAAGTTTCTTAGAATTAGAAACTGCGTATGTGGTAGCTAAACCTTAAAAAAAAAACAAAAAAAAAAGACTGTCTTTATCTCTTAGTCCTAGTAAACAGTGGCTGTTGTCGACACGCATCCTGTAGTTGTGTGGGTTCATAGACACACCCAGTTAGATCATGTTGGTCTTCATATCTTTAAGTCTACTTTGGCCTACCACATACCCAGTCTTATCAGATAATAATACTAATACCGTGGTTTTAGTTGTAGTGTTTTTTTTTACTTCACGAATAAAGGTATAGGTAGGCTACCCGATGAAGAAAGCACGAAGTTCATTTTTAGTCTCGGAGTGGGGGAGGGGGGGGGGGGACGAATAGAAGATTCATGGATGCTTTAACTTTAATCTTTCGACGTTCCACCCCTCCCCCATTATTATATCCCGGTATGTAAGTAACAATTGTGTATAGTGCCGGTAGATAAATACAAGTTCACACCCTTCATTAAACGTGGGGACTTTTTTTCTTGTGTATCCTGGTTCAGTTGCACCGTTTGCAGAATAGCACCATCTGGCGCATACGGTGTTTGGTAAGATTGTGCTATGGAAAATAACCCCTACTCGGTACCGGTACTAGTTATTCCACCCATTTCTAGACTACACTTGTTTTTAACCTCTTGAGTAAAAAAAAATGCATTATAATTATAAAATGGTTGAGATTTTTTATGGTACCGTACACTATTAATCTAAATATATTTTCTGTATTTTTTTTAATAAAAATTGTTAATGTACCGGTAATTATTGAATCACTGAAAGAAAACTATTATAATAATAAATGAAGTATAACTATAGCACATGGGATAATTATAGTAGTAGGGTCTAATAGTTTTTTTTTCCCAAAAATGGAAACTTGATAATGATTATACAAAACGAGAAAGACAAAAAAAAAGGTTAAGCTAATTATTGACTTGAATATTATGTTGAGACAAATAGAACAGCATTTCACTGTCGGTACCGGTACCGACAAAAACACTTTCCTTATCCCTTATGCGAGAACAATTACATATAAGTGCTCTTACTTCCCGAGTGGCATTCGGGCATGGAATGGGTTGCCTGAACAAACAAGGAAAACCAGTAACTTAACATATTATCATTTAAAACATTAATAAAAATGCAAGACTAGACTCGGAACACCGATGAGCGTAGGACGCAATAATCTTCTTTATAGAAGGAGCGTCTGTAATGTATAAGATAAGATAGGTACTCTTCAGAGTGTAGGCTTATCAGACGTTGGCCTAAAACTAATACCGGGTACTAGGCTAAATATTATTAGATAAACAGTGTATGGCAGAGGAGTCAGTCGGGTATTACGTGCTAACGTCGAGTTATAACCTTAAAAACGCTACCGTAAGTATTTACAGAGCGTAAAAAGTGGAAGCGAAAGAGACCGTTATATTGTTATATATAACCCTCTTCTTAATGTCAACTATCGTTATAGCGGATTACGCCATGCTACGCTTGCCTCCTGAACTTCCACCTCCGTCCTCTCTCCCCAGCGGGCACACCACGTCATATCGACGAAAACAAACACGTAAAAACCACGAAAACACGTGAAAACCACGTTTTCCCCCCTTCGATAAGACCTGGTGTGCCCGCTGCCTTCCACTGACACAATTACCACTGCGTTGATTTAATTCATTTGGCTAACAGAAATTAGTTCAAGCTAAAGGATGTCTATATTAATAAGGACCAGACATAATTTCTCTGCTTACCGCCCTTTGCTTTTTTACTTTCTCTTTTCTTTCACCACCAAACTATTACTTTTACAAAGGCCAGGTTTTTCTTTATAAGTTTACAGACGTTCCTTCTAGATAGAAGATTATTACGTCCACTAGGCCCAAAACTCCTGCAGGGCGACAGGGATCCGTCGGTGGCAGGGATAGAACCCGCGACCTGTCAGTTGGTTTTGGTTGACAGTCCGGTGAACTAACCGCTGGACCAGGTTTTAGATTAGTTCTAAGTGCAATCGTATTTGTCTTTTTTTGCCAATTACCTACGTTGTAAAATGTGGGCCTATATTACTAATAGTAGGCCTATATTACCACGATGTTTAGGCTGTGATCTAGGGTAGGCCTAGTGATTCGTTTGTTGGGTCCAAAATGAATTATAAATACCGATACTATCGGGGAAAAAAGGAAATACCGGAATTAAAAAAATTGTCAGGCTTTGAAAAGGGGGGGGGGGGCAAGGCTTACAAAAGGTAGCCTATAGTGTGGCCATCACTACACCAAACTGTCTTATCTTATGCTTATCCCCAATTTTTGTCAGATACCGCTACCGAGTAGGCCTACCCGAAACCCCATCAGTGCTGGGTAGATCCAGGAACCTCCCAAATCCTCCCAGTCACGAGAACGATTCCTAGCCTTCACACGATTCGAACCCGGGACCTCGAATCCAGTACGCCAGCCAAGCACGTGTCCCGTGTAGCCTACCATCTGGAGATATAACAATTTCAAATACATAACATGAATTGCATTACCGGTACAGGGTAGGCTACATGAAATAAGAATAGACTACATTATCCGCAACTACTATATTAAATAGCCTTCAAGTGCCGTATCTATCTTATCTTATATATTATAGACGATCCTTCTATCAAGAAGATTATTGCGTCCTACGTTCATCCGTGGTCCGATTCTAGTCTTGCATTTGTATTAATATTTTAAATGATGTTGATAGTTATCTTACACAGTTACAGGTTTTCCTGGTTTGTTCAGGTAAGGCCATTCCAAACCCTAATGCCACTTGAGAAGAAAGAGTATTTATATAATTTATATGCATCTGTTCTCGCATAAGGAAAAAGAAAAGTGTTTTTGTCCTAATGTTTATCTGAGCATTATCTAGGCCTATAACCCGAAAAAAAAGTGATTAATCGACATATTATGCCACCTTATACCCCGTTGTCACTAAATAATAAATTATGAACTTTTCTCCCCTCTCCTCAGGTAGGTTTTTGGTCGAACCGCCACCCCCCGCAAGTGTTTTGTTAATGTAAAATGTAAACGGTTAAACGGCAATTTGAAATCAATAAATCTATATTTAGAGATTTTACGCCCCTCGCGTTTATTCACCGCAAGCTCGCGGTTATTCATCCGAAATCTCCAAGTCATTCACCACAAACGCCCACCTTGAACACAACACGCGAAAATTGGGTCACGACCAGTGAGGGTCTTATAAAACTAAATGTGCATTAGTGGAATACCTCGGGAGAGCTTTATACTTTATACCACACTGCCTCTCATTTTATTTCTAACAAGCTAAATTCCCCGGCGTTGTCCGATGACAAAAATACATAGGCATGTAGGCCTATAGTCAGTATAGAGTCAGTGTAGAGTCAGTATAGAGTCAGTATAGGCTAAGCTACAGATAATAATTGTATCGGAAAAAACCCACAATGAACATAAAGCTATAATAATTTTTGTAAAGTATAGACTCTATTTATTATTTATTGAAAATATTTAGAAAATGAATGTAAAATAAATATTGTTATCGGTTTAAAAAAGGGCATTTCTTTTTTTTTTTAACACAAAAAGTTTGGACTATCCCTGGCTGATAATCAAACTTTATATAACACCCGTCTCCCACATGCGTCTCAAATATAAGTGTTAGATTTTACTTACTGAAAACATTTTAGGAAAGCTTTAAGTCCTGAAATTTTTTACAATCGTTTTTTTTTACAAGTAATATTAATGGAAATTTACAAAAATTAGAAAAAGAAAGTTATCAGTGAGGAATTTGGCCGTCAGATACACTAACCACTCAGCTAGGAAGACGCATACCGGAAGAGAGATCGCAAAAGTAAAATATGAGACAATAAATAAATTCACGTGTTTTTAAATTAACCAATGGGGATCGGAATCCACACGCACAGTCTACTTTAAAATATATAGATAGATAGATGATGATATGGATTGGTGGGAAGACACCCCGCTTGGACCAACTACCAACTTCTACAGTGAATCCAGGATAACAAATTTTAATGCTAAAAGACTTTCACGAGCGATCTATGTTATTCTTTATCTATACCAACCTTTTCCCTGCCTGTGACCTACCCACAATGCCTTTACTCGTGATAAGAAGAGAGTTACCTCGTTGACATCTGCCTGTCAATTAGACCAAGTTAGTCACGACCGACATCTACCTGTCAATTAGACCAGGTTAGTCATGACCGACACCTGTCTGTCAATTAGACCAAGTTAGCCAGGTCAGACATCTGTCTGTCAATATGCCAATGATAGTCACGTCAGACATCTGCCTGTAAATTTGACCAAATTAGTCAGGTCAGACATCTGCGTGTCAATTTGCCAATGACAGCCAGGTTATACATCTGCCTGTCAATTTGACCAGTTTAGTCAGGTCAGACACCGGCCTGTCAATTTGCCAATGATAGACAATACAGACATCTGCCTGTCAATTTGTCAATCAATGACAGTCAGGACCGACGTCTGCCTGTCAATTTGCCAATGACAGTCAGGACCGACATCTATCTACCTGTCAACTAACCAATGACAGGCAGGTCAGACATCGGTCTGTCAATTAGACCAAGTTAGTCACGCCAGTCATCTGTGTGCCTATTAGACTAACACAGTCGATGTAGATACCCGCCTGTCAGGTAAACTCATTACTTAAGTCAGTCATTGTTATTGACTTTTTTAAAAATACTTTTTTACCTAAGGCAGCGTGTAGTAAAAAAAACAGTACCCTTTGGACCAGTTTCTTAGGCCACGGCATACTAGGGGATGTCTGGCCAGCATAATGCCCAGCCGCAACTAAAGTCAGGTACCCATCAGAGCTGGTTAGACTCTGGGACACCCTCTGGTCCTGGGAAAAAATCCTAGCCTCCACCAGGATTCGAACCCAGGACCTTCGGAATCGCCAGCCAAACGCGCTGCCACTCGGCAACCGTGCCCCATGTCCATTTGCGTATTCCATTCTTCCTTACAAGACTTCACCAGTGCGTTATCCTCTGCTCCATTCTCGTGGCCCCACTATAAGAACCGACACACAGAAAGAAAAAAAAAAAAGCAAAATTTAGAGAGAAAAGGGTTAGCTGATCCCCAAATGATCTAAAAGCTCATATTCCCATTAAGCCGAAAGGAACAGGGGCAGGTTACACCCACCATTAGCCGTAGAGCCGATGAGTCTATTGTTAAAATGGCCAAAACACCAAAAGTTTCTCTAAATAGGGGCTTATCTGTACCAGCAAAGATTTTGTAAACAAGGTATATGGAAGTAGATTACTAGTTATTACTGTCGGTATCTTTACCTGGGATATTGTACTTTTTATTTTCAATACTGTAGACGGGTCTATTGCATTTTATATAAAGAAACATTAATGTCTGTCGTCTTTATTTTGTCTTACACGTACAGAAGACAAATATACATTAATGATACTGTGGAGACTATAGATCTACTAGTTGTTGTTTTTAAGTCTGAATTTTTGTTTGTTGAAAGTTAACTATTATAGTGTGCACGGAACGAAACAAGAAACATACGAAAACACGTTGACATACAAACATACGTGAATATACTTACACACCAAACATACAATTACAAATACAATAATTGAGCTTACTATAAAAACATACAAACACATATGAAATTACTTAACAAACATACAAACACACGTTGTGATATTTAAACAACAACAAACATAAGCTTACAAACCACAAGTGAACACATTTAAACACCAAATGTACACGCGAGCATACTTAAACACCAAAGTAGGCCTACTAAAACAGCAAGCATACAAACATGCGCGAACTTAGTAAAACTTCCAACATAAAAACATATAAACAACCACACATTTAAACACACACACAAACATGCACACGAGTAAACACTGTTTCTGATTCTGCAACTCTACAACAAAGACAACAATCTCACAACCAACCAAGGCGTCGCCACATGGTTTTGTCGCCTGGAACAAAGTGTGTATTTTTTAAAAATTGTTCTAACTTAGCGGAGTCAAGGTGACCGTGAGGCAGCGCGTTCTGCCGAAGGTCCCGGGTTCTAATCCTGGTGCAGGCTAGGATTTTATTTCCCGAGTCTAGAGGGTGTCCCTGAGTCTGATGGGTCCTTGTTCTAGTTGGGGTAAAGTAAAGGCGGCTGTGCACAGTGCTGGCCACACAATCATATTACATGCCGTGGCCACAGAAACTGGCGAACGCTGCTTCACCGCGCCTTTGGATCAATTCGGTCTGACGGGTACTATACGTTACTAACTTAGCACGATGACATTTTTTGTAGCTAGCTAACAAAGAGCATAAATAGTCTAGTAAAAAAAGGACGTCACGATATATCTACTCTGTTATAAAATGTTAGTGTCGGCATTTTGACAAAATTTTAAGAAATCCGGACGCTACTGAATCATATTTTCTTGTATATGCAAACCTTCACTCTAAATTCTGTCGCAATAGTTTTATAATATGAATATGAATACACCATAAACTCGCTTAGAACCCTGCTACGTCAGCGTTGAAAGGAATGTAATAGCGAGCATGCTCACAAAAGACCACGCGCGTATAACCTACATTAAACACGATATCTTCTGCACTTAATTAATTGAAACTTGTTAAAGTGGAAATTTCATTTAAAGATTCACGTCTGCTTTTGTGAAGTCACGTGTTTAATACAATCACACACCCCTTCCCTCGTCTCACATAGTCACATATGTTTGACACACCTCTCCCTCCCCTAGGTGCGTGACGTCATTTATGGACGGCCTCTTAACCTCTATAGGGGACGTCCATTAATTACGTCAACAAAAGAGGGGGGAGGGGGGGTCTGAAAAAGTTTGACAATTGTTGACATGGGGGAGGGGGGGGAGGTCAAGAAAAGTTGACGTCAACAATGTTACTTTTTATGAAGTAAATAATGATACAAATTTAGTACTAAACTAAATTCGTCCTGTTAAACTTACATATATAACATTTATAACAACATAGTTTTTCGTTAATTCAAATATATCAATTATGGAAACTACATTTGATATGTCCTTTTTGTGTCCATCTTGCTAGTTTGTGGATATATGTATGGGTGGAAACTAATGCAATTGTTAGCAAGGCAAAGTGTAGCGTAGGGATGCTAGACACACGGGTGTCAAAAGGAGGACACCGAGAGACAAAAAGGAGGACATTGTGTTTTAATTACATAGTTTCACATTTAGCCCGCAATCAGTATAATTTTATTACAAGAGCTGTCACTAAGTTTAAATGTGTATTGGTAAACTGAGCAAGAATTTAAACAGTTTTGTTACAAATAACATATAAATTCAATGTAGGCTGAAAGGCAGCTTGCATTTGGTTGGGCAACTTTATAGCTCATGCACGAGTCTTCTAAAAAAACGGGATAATTCTTTTCTTGTACAAATGATCACCCGTTTATTAATTATATTCTTAACATGTTAATACTAATTTTAAATTTATTTGCCTACAAAACATAAAATATTACAAAAGCTGGATATTTTAAAGGTAGGCCTATTGTGCTTTGCCTGCCGGACGGAGGACAATAGTCTAAATAGAAGGACATGCCCTCCTTTTGCAGGACGTCTGGCAACCCTAGTCTAGCGGGACATGGTGGCTGGAATAACAAAGGAACACAAACACACCAACAAACTGTCTGCAGAACGTTCAGAAACCCAGTTTTTTTTTGCCGCTCAGTACATCTTATTTAGGCTAGGCGCCAGAGTCTGGCGTTCGTTATATAAGCCATGTAAGTGATGGCTGGGATTGACAATAGAACTAAAAACAATAATAGGCCATCGCAGAGACTATAACTAATGTTTGTAAAGCATTGAATCCAACATGGTTATTAAAAAAAAATTTCCTTCAGGAAAATAATTCTTGGCCCACCAAATGAAGTACGAAATACTTAGCCTACCTTATTTCCTTTTAACATCCCTAATTCTGATATATAAACTAATATATTTTTGCTCACTACGTTATAATAGGTGAAATATTAAAATTAGGTCGATTAGGCTACATATTTAGTAATTTGTACGTTTTCATTTCTAATTTTCTGGAAAAATTTAATGAGATGAAAACGTATTAGGCTAGTATCAGTGGCGTCGCCAGTATTGCAAGGAGTGGGTGGCAAATAGTGCAAGGTAGGGGGACAAGGAAGGCAACTGTGTATTTAATGTGTGTGTGTGTGGACAATAATGGAAGAATATGGTTAAAACTAGGTATGTTAAAACTAGTTTTTCGTTAAAACCGGTTTTCGGTTCTATAAAACCGGTTTAAAAACCGGACTTCGGTTTCTCTCTCCCCCCCCATTCCCGCGCAATGTCACAAGTTACAGGCCGAAAAAGTCAAACGTGCGTAGTTTTGTAGGTATATTTGAAAAATAGTTCAAATTTAATTAGTGTTTGCAGGGGATTCAAGAGGTTGATTACTTTGAATACAATATGATTTTGCACGCTTTACCATAAAATTCTTGAGAACTAAAAAAAAATCTGGGCTAATTGATTAAAATCGATAATAGCTTTCAATAGTGATAATCAAATTTGCGATTATCGTTGACCGTGATATTAAAAAGCATAAGCTTATGAAGAGGATGACTATGTTAATTCAGGATGCTTAGTACGCAGATGCGTACGCAATCAAGCGGTACTGCCACCGCTCGTGCTGATCTGTTGGGAACATAGTTTACAACGACTTTTTCTCAAAATTTTCTGACACAATGGATTGTAACTGTAACTTAACATTTGGTGTGATCTTGTTTTTTTCTCGAACCATACCGTAGTTGGTATTTGGAAAAAAAGAAACACAACATCAAAGACTAAATAGTGTTAGCAAGGCATTTCAAGAATTGTTTTGTGTGAATACAACATTATTTATTTAAAATATTTCCATAAAAAAAAAAAGGCTGTGCTACTTGAAATAGCCTAATGATTAGACCTAGGCCTAACCAAGAAACTGAAATCCGGTTTGAAAATCAAAATCAGTTTTCGTTTTCAAAACCGGAATACCAGAATCCGGTATTCCAGTTTTCGAATAACATCCCTAGATGAAGGCTAATTTACAACTGGTGCACAATTTCCCCCTAAACTATTTGACAATTAACATTGTACCAAAAGCTATTTTAGTGAAACGTAGAATTAGACATTGTCACGATTCTGGAATTAAATCGTAACCTTATTAGCACTCATGGATAGATCATAGCGCAGAAGTAGTGTAGAGCTAGAAACATAGGTTAGCGTAGAGTTAGATTAGGGAGTAGAAAAGTAGCCTGACGCCATTACCTCTTTCCCTCTTCTCACGCAATAGGAACACCCCAACCACTCCTTCTTCACCTGTTCTTTAACCCTCTCTACACTTTCTCATTCCCGAATTCAGAGTTGCTACTTGATTCAGCCAATTGGTATTACACTATTTGTATGTGTGATTGTATGTGTGTGTATTCTTTAATGTATGTATATATATATATATTCTATTATGCTGTCAATTATGATTCATGTTGTATTTTGATAGTACTACTCATTTATTTTGCTAAACTCAGCATACACGTAAAACCCCCACCCACCTGTAGAAACCCCCACCCACCTGTAGACACCCCCACCCACTGCTACACCTTTTTCATTATCTCCCCTCTTCGTCCCCTACTCAGCGCCCGTGGGCATAGCCCTTGATCCACTAGTCGTAGTGACATCTGGAGCGAAGCGTCTCGCACATACAAACAGGTCCATCAAGGGAGATAAGTCATTATCTTATCCTTTGTATCTCCGTATACGTCTACACACCCCCCCTCCGCCCTGGGCCCCACCCCGCAACGTCGGCGGTATCAATTGCTCGACTACACCCACCCCTAATTTTCCCCCCAATAGTCAATCTTCTATGCAAGTATATTTCAAACCAGCCAACCAGAACATATGTAATTCTAAACTAATGTAGCTATCCAATCAAATTGACCACTGATCACGTGACTAAAATTCAGGAAAGCGCGCTTAACTAGTTTTAGAACACTTTGGCTCAAGTGTGAGGCGGAGAAGGTTGTTCGATTCTAGCCTCCACTTATTCAGTTTGTTCCATAGGATATACCGCCTGCATGTGTATAGATAGATATTTTGTCAGTCTAAGTATTTTCATGAACACAGCCGGTTGCCTAAATTTTGGATAACCTAGCAGTACCATGTGTTGAGTGTTAACTGAAGCCTGTGCAAATTCATATATGTATCTTGCCATTGAGTGAAGAATTGAAATGATAATAAACACCTGAACTTAACCAACGATTTATTTGCCTGCTTAGAACTATTTGTTGTGTCCGTCATAATATCTAACGAGCCAAGAGAGAAATAATAATTATTCCAGGGCGATTCCAGTCACGGTAATTCATACCCCACGACGACCTGCCACTACTACCCCACTCACCTACGACTCCGCACCCCTCTCATCGCCCAACTTCTGCCAGGTTGATGTCCTAATCCTAAACACATCCTGACAGACATGATTAAATATGTAGCCTATATGAAAAGAACAATTGTAAACATATGAGAATTATAGTCAATTAGACATTTTTAACAAGTTTTAAAATGTATTACAATTAATTATAGTATAGACCTTTCCGTTTTAAATCTATTTTAAACAAAAGCAAGCGTCTAAAATTGTGTTACTTGTTTTGAGGGGGGGGGGGGGGGTAACCATTTGTTGACGTAATTATATAGGGGGGTGGTCTCTGAAAGTTTGACAGTTGTTGACAAGGGGGAGGGGGGGAGGTAAAAATCGCCTAAAAATTGTTGACGTAATTAATGGACGTCCCCATAGGCCTACTTTGTAAAAAAAAAATATTCAATTAATGGAAATTTAGATATCATTGCCCATAATCTCGGGCTCTTTAAACAGAAATATTATTTGCCCGCTTCCCCCGAAAATTACAAATAGCCTTCTTCTTTTCTTATTGCGATTTTCTCCCAATTAGTAATTAGGCCTAAAAAAAATGTCAAACGCTCAAAGGGGAACAACTCCAGTTATTTTAATTTTAGCTAACAGAAACTTAGTTACCTACCTTCGCTTTATTTATTTTGTTCACTTATTATCAGTAGAATTGTCAAGATTGTGAGGTTGGGTGTGGGGAGAGGGCGAAATGTGCAAAATAGAGGTTGTTAGGGTGCAGGGCGGGGGGGGGGGGAGAAAGGGGGCAAATGTTCAAAATTTAGGGGAAATCTAAATAATGCAGTACATATGTGTGGGCAGTGGGGTGAATATACGGCGATTAAGATAGATGGATGGTTGGAGGAAGGGGGGAGTATCAGATTAATTCTGTACTGGGTCACATTTTCTTCCTAAACTATTGATATTTTTTTTTTCCAATTTTCAATTCTTGTTAAATTCAATATTTCAGTATTTTACAATAGAAACTATTATTTGTTTCAAATTATCAATTGTTGATACATAATATTATTTAATATTTACATTATTTACAATTATTTTGTAAATTATCAAAGGTGATAGATTTAATATTTCAAGTTTTTATATTTTCTATATTTGAAAAGAAATTTTTAAGACGCAAAATGTCTCCTAAATTAAGTTTTAGATAACACTTTTGTCTCACAGACGTCGAAACAACCACAATACATGTTAAATAAAACATTTCTATCGAAAGCCAAAAATATCTGAAACGGCTTTAAATTACTACATTGAAATCAATAGAAAAGTACACATTTTTTTAAAACGTAGGCCTTTATTAATATTCTTAAAGCAAAATGTAAAAAATGTTAACCTCTAGTCTATATAACTGTCTTTAAAATGATAAATACTTATTTTCTATTTTAACAAAATGAACAGAAAATAAGGCCCTTTGCTATTTTAAATCTCCAATTACGGAGAAAAAAAATTGCATGTATGGGAGGAGGGTTCTAAGTAAGTTTGCCTCCCCCCCTCCCCCAACACATAAATTTGGGGGGGGGGGGGGGCTACGCATATGCCTATTATTCCATTGCAGCCCGAAAACATGCCTAAGGTTTGCGATGTAAGCTTAATCGTCAAGCCCTTACAATTTAAACAAAAAAACTGAGCTCGACTTTGTAAAAATCGACTCCGCCAAAATTGTGGTTTTGCTTATGAGTTCTATGGAATTTGTCTTTATCGTTCTTGGCTTGAACTAAATCTAATCTAATGCATAGTAAACATTTTCTTTTGTTATAGTTTGAGCATTAATGCGTACGTCTCCGATCTATGAAATCCCCAAAAGGATTTATTATGGACATTGTATTATCGTGCTGACAGTCTAGGGTTAATTCAAAATGGCTTTTAAAAATCACATGGGATATTCGAATAAAAAGAATAACTAATTGAGGCTTACGGCAGAATCGCAGAGCGATGAGGAAAACTCTAAAAACAAAAATGGAAATTCAAGTTTCTTCTACATGAAATAATTTGAGTCCTAGAGCAAGATGACACTGTAGGCTGTTGACACGCTGAATGAATTAGAAATCCTACTTTGGCACACTATTAAATACAAAATGTTTTTACAATATAAGTTTACAGACGTTCATCCGAGATAGAAAATTATTGCGTCCTAGCCCAAAACCGATGAAGGGCGTCAGGGCTTGGTCTGCGGAAGGGCTTGAATCGGGCTGTTTTGTTGACAGTTCGGTGTAGCCTACTAACAGAAGGACCAGCAGGCCTAACTGAACTGATACAAAAAGGTTTCGAACCCCTGTTCTAAGCAAAAATGTTGTAAATAAAAAATTATTGTATCAACATCGCTCTTTAAATTTAGATTTTAATTTAAGAAAAAAAACACACAACTAGACAGCAATGACAAAGTGGACGGCTAGTCAAAACAGTGATGATGTATTTTTCAAAGCGCGTGTTGTCATTGGCAACACGTTTGTAGGCCTATGCCGATTTTCAGCTCGACTGAATCGCAAAAAAGAAGTTTGTAAATTAGCCTTCCTAATATGTTAACGTGAATGCTAAAATTGTAGTTGATTTCATTTATATTAGCTTGAAGAAGTTATTTTCACCTCCCCCCCCCTCCCACCCCAGTCTCTTTTCCCTCCGGCGCAAAAATAAAGTAACTCATAGGTTTTGATTGGTCAAAGATTGACCTTCTAGAGAAGGTCAAGAGAAATATATGCCCCCCCCCCCCTTTTGCATCCTTTCGCTACGCCAGTTTAGCAGAATATTACAATATTACATTTTAATCATGCCATATTTGTGTGAGTGCAAATATGTGTCTGTGTGTGTATGTGTCTGTGTATGTATGTGTCTGTGTATGTATGTGTCTGTGTATGTATGTGTCTGTGTATGTATGTGTCTGTGTATGTATGTGTCTGTGTATGTATGTGTCTGTGTATGTATGTGTCTGTGTATGTATGTGTCTGTGTATGTATGTGTCTGTGTATGTATGTGTCTGTGTATGTATGTGTCTGTGTGTGTATGTGTCTGTGTATGTATGTGTCTGTGTGTGTATGTGTTCCAAAAAGCAAGTAGGGTATCTTCTTCAAAACTTTACTAATGGCTAAATTCGAATCCTTTAATAATTATGGATATATTATGTCCTACACCTTTTGTAATGGCTCTTTTGCTATTTAAAAAAATGCATACACTTCATACCAAATGTGTCACATATAAATACACAATTACGTTTAGATGTAGTCGTGATGGTGATCTAAGTCGCCATGATAATTATCTTTACTTTTTGTAACAACTTTTGATGTGGGCTTACTTACGAGACAAGTATGTTTAGCATTAGACGCCCAAAACGTGAACCCTCATTTGAATATATTATGTGTTTAAAATAGCTCCTGCATCTACATAATAAAAAAAAAAAAGAAATGAATAACGTAATTCTAAGTCTAGCTAGACACATAGAAAAAGAAACAACAATAAATATTTACATAGTAGGCCTATAACTTTTTATATTTACATACTAATTTTGCTTACAGTTTATTGTCTCCCTTTCCAGCTTTATCGCCCCTGCCGGTAACATGACTTAATTTTAAAATAGGTCATTGTTTAGCATACCTGCAACCGCTCTAGAGTAATTATCGGCCTTGTTTATATTACAGCTTACAACTTACCACAGAATAGGTATATATTTATTCTGTGCAGCTTACAGCTTCAAGGCCTTCGGCCCCATCACCGCCTTTTCCAACTCCAACCTAAATCCATTTTCGAGATCCAAAAGTTTTATTAAGGTTAAATCCGTCATTTCTGCGGAGTTTTTCTTCTTCCTGCTTGGTTCTACCTATTACTTTACGAGCTTTAAAATTACTTTGAATTGGGGGGACGGGGGGGGGGCTGTCTTGGTGGACCTTAGTTCTAGGAGACCACCAAATGTTAGCTTCGTTTTGAATGGACCAATTTATGTCCAATTTGAATTGTGTATCTCGTATAATTCAGTATAATGTACATTTTAGTTTCCATATGAATTTCATAATAGTGGTGTTGGTTTACCTTGGAAAAGATTTGCAATCAAAGTTAGCATGGTAGTTATATTATGGTAATAGAATGAGTACAATGGATGTAAGCCTATAATTAAGGTGATAACACACACTCACTCTTACAAGCCTCTCACTTTCTGTCTCTCTCCCTTTATCTCTCTCTCAGTGTCACTCTCTCTTTTTGTCTCTCTCTCTCAGTCTCTCTCTTAGTCTCTCTCTCTGTCTCTCTCTTAGTCTCTCTCTCTGTCTCTCTCTTAGTCTCTCTCTCTTTCTCTCTCTTAGTCTCTCTCTCTGTCTCTCTCTTAGTCTCTCTCTCTTTCTCTCTCTTAGTCTCTCTCTCAGTCTCTCTTTGTCTCTCTCTGAGATCTCTCTTTGTCTCTCTCTGTCTCTCTCTCTTAGTCTCTCTCTGTCTCTCAGTCTCTCTCTGTATCTCTCTCTGTCTCTCTCTTAGTCTCTCTCTCTGTCTTTCTCTTAGTCTCTCTCTCTCTTTCTCTCTCTTAGTCTCTCTCTCTCTTTCTCTCTCTTAGTCTCTCTCTCTCTTTCTCTCTCTTAGTCTCTCTCTCTGTCTTTCTCTTAGTCTCTCTCTCTCTTTCTCTCTCTTAGTCTCTCTCTCTGTCTTTCTCTTAGTCTCTCTCTCTCTTTCTCTCTCTTAGTCTCTCTCTGTCTCTCTCTGTCTCTCTCTGTCTCTCTCTCTTAGTCTCTCTCTCTGTCTCTCAGTCTCTCTCTGTATCTCTCTCTGTCTTTCTCTTAGTCTCTCTCTCTCTTTCTCTCTCTTAGTCTCTCTCTCTTTCTCTCTCTTAGTCTCTCTCTCAGTCTCTCTCTGTCTCTCTCTGTCTCTCTCTCTTAGTCTCTCTCTCTGTCTCTCAGTCTCTCTCTGTATCTCTCTCTGTCTCTCTCTCAGTCTCTATCTCTGTCTCTCTCTTAGGAAAGGGCCCCCACACATCACAAAAATAATTCTTTTAGTGACATCCTCATTATTTAGTTGAAAATGTAAAATCAAATTAATTATTTATTCCCCTGCAATTTTAAGCGCTCCAGTCCAACCAAGCTAAGCGCAACATACAATTTATGATTTTACAGAATGTAGGCCTAACATTAATTAAATGCACTTTTCTGAAGTATGTGGAAGGCATGCGAGGCCACGAGGGGCCCCACATAAATTTGGGAATAAGGCCCCCAAAATCCTAAATACGGCCCTGTATAGATCTAATACTTTAAAAAATTATTTACTGAAAACATTTAGGAAAGAAATTTTAAAATAAAAATTGTAATCGTTTTTTTTAATAAAAAGTTTTTACTATCCATGGATGAGAATCGAACACCCGTCTCCCGCTAGCGTCTAAAATATAATTATTATATTTCACTTACTGAAAACATTTTATAAAATCTTTAGGTCCTGAAATTCTTTAAAATCTTTAAAAAAAAAGAATATTAATGAAATTATAAATTAAACTAACCCAAAAAAACAAAGTTTTTATTATTCTCCTTTTATTTTATATCATAACTTATGAATTTCTACACTAAGATTTTGAAACGGTAATGTCGGCAAATACATATCTAATTATAACGATTCCGCATTCTGATTTCCGTGAACATATTTTGTATCCTTTTTTTTTTGGATAGATTAAAATAAGTATAAGTGATATCATACCTTATGAATTTCCACACAAAAATTTTGCGCATTCTTTTTTTTTTCTAGCTTTAGCCCGCAAAAAAACATAAAAAGATAATTCGCTTTGTTTCGGCTACATTGTGTCGTTTTCATTCTATTTATTTCGTAAAAACTAACATATCCGAAAAGTGTAGTTACTGTCGTCTTGTCCGGTAGAGTCAGCCATGTTTTACGTAAAATGTTCTTCGATTCGCAAATGGGTCAAATGTATTTACGACTATTCCAAAGGCTATGATGTTGAAAATTTGATAGAATGTATTGTTAGTCGCAGCAAGTCTGCTGCCCAAGTTTCAGCTCCATTGGACGACGGAAAGTGTTCGATAAATCGATGCAAAGTTTTCAACGTAAGCAAGCAAGCAACCAACCAAACAGACAGACAGAGACAGTACAAGTTAATATAAAGTGAGTAGAAAAAGGAAAAAGAAAAAACAATGGCAGCGGGAATCGAACCCAGATCGCTCGCATGGCAGTCGAATACGCTAGCCACTCAGAAAGGGACAACACATGTAGGAAGCGAGATCGCAAAAGTAAAATATGAGACAATAAGGTCACGTGTTTTTAAATTAACAAATGGGAATCGGGAATCACACACACACAGTCTACTTTATATTTAAATAGATTCTATACATATAAACAGAAAAACTCATGTACATTCTGACAAAGACAAAGTACAGATTGATAGATAGATAGATGGACTAACCGATAGTTAATTAGATAGATAGGTATAATATATAGATAGATAGATGGACTAACCGATAGTTAATTAGATAGATAGGTATAATATATAGATAGATAGATGGACTAACCGATAGTTAATTAGATAGATAGATATAATATATAGATAGATAGATGGACTAACCGATAGTTAATTAGATAGATAGATATAATATATAGATAGATAGATGGACTAACCGATAGTTAATTAGATAGATAGATATAATATATAGATAGATATATGGACTAACCGATAGTTAATTAGATAGATAGATATAATATATAGATAGATATATGGACTAACCGATAGTTAATTAGATAGATAGATATAATATATAGATAGATAGATGGACTAACCGATAGTTAATTAGATAGATAGATATAATATATAGATAGATATATGGACTAACCGATAGTTAATTAGATAGATAGGTATAATATATAGATATAGATAGATGGACTAACCGATAGTTAATTAGATAGATAGGTATAATAGATAGATAGATAGATGGACTAACCGATAGTTAATTAGATAGATAGGTATAATATATAGATATAGATAGATGGACTAACCGATAGTTAATTAGATAGATAGGTATAATAGATAGATAGATAGATGGACTAACCGATAGTTAATTAGATAGATAGGTATAATATATAGATAGATAGATGGACTAACCGATAGTTAATTAGATAGATAGGTATAATATATAGATATAGATAGATGGACTAACCGATAGTTAATTAGATAGATAGGTATAATAGATAGATAGATAGATGGACTAACCGATAGTTAATTAGATAGATAGGTATAATATATAGATAGATATATGGACTAACCGATAGTTAATTAGATAGATAGGTATAATATATAGATATAGATAGATGGACTAACCGATAGTTAATTAGATAGATAGGTATAATAGATAGATAGATAGATGGACTAACCGATAGTTAATTAGATAGATAGGTATAATATATAGATATAGATAGATGGACTAACCGATAGTTAATTAGATAGATAGGTATAATAGATAGATAGATAGATGGACTAACCGATAGTTAATTAGATAGATAGGTATAATATATAGATAGATAGATGGACTAACCGATAGTTAATTAGATAGATAGATATAATATATAGATAGATATATAGATAGATAGATGGATATAGATAGATAGGTAGATAGATAGATAGATAAATATATACGGTAGATAGATAGATAGATAGATGGACTAACCGATAGTTAATTAGATAGATAGGTATAATATATAGATAGATATATAGATAGATAGATGGATATAGATAGATAGGTAGATAGATAGATAGATAAATATATACGGTAGATAGATAGATAGATAGATGGACTAACCGATAGTTAATTAGATAGATAGGTATAATATATAGATAGATATATAGATAGATAGATGGATATAGATAGATAGGTAGATAGATAGATAGATAAATATATACGGTAGATAGATAGATAGATAGATGGACTAACCGATAGTTAATTAGATAGATAGATATAATATATAGATATAGATAGAAATATAGATAGATAGATGGATATAGATAGATAGGTAGATAGATAGATAGATAAATATATACGGTAGATAGATAGATAGATAGATAAATAGATAGATAGATAAGTAGATAGATAGATAGATAAATATATACGGTAGATAGATAGATAGATAGATAAATAGATAGATAGATAAGTAGATAGATAGATAGATAAATAGATAGATAGATAAATAGATAGATAGATAAATAGATAGATAGTTAGATAGATAGATATAGACAGATTGCTATGTAGAATACACTAAAGATTGCCCTAGGGTGGGAGGGGGGGGGGGAGCAAAACTTTAAATATAATAAGTGCTTTTTTTGTGACGGTACGCACCGATACGGCATACCGGCACTTTTTTTCAATGTGGGGAAAAAATGATTACTTTTCTTGTATTTTAGCCTTTATTATTAATTTATTATATTATTAATGTGTTAAAATTTAATTATTTTAAAATTGCACGCAATAAGAAATAAAATATAAATGCGAAAATGCTTTAAAAGTTAAGCAATCCATCACTGAGTACCGGCACCTATGTTTTGTACACAAAAAAAGCACTGGATATAATATAAAGTTGGGCTTTCGTTTTAAAGATAATTAAAACATTATAACTTTAAAGTCAAGAGGCACATGTGTGACTTCCCCTTAAAGTGTACTTTACATTACGTAATACTGAACTTACGAGTTGTTATTTTTTTCTTAACATTCATAAAACCACAGCAACACTACCCCCCCCCCCCCCCCCCCCCCCATTTTCTTGCAAACTACTGTTGTCACATAATTGGATGTTTTTTTTTTTTTTTTTTTTGGGGGGGGGGGTGGTGTGTGTGGGGGAGGGGGTAGGTGGGAGGGGGGTAATCAACATCAACAACGAAAGGAAACGACACATTAACTCTTGTTTCTGACCGTGTTTATAATATGCGTGAATGCACAGCGGCATATATAAGTAATAAAACTTAATAGGAGCTTTTCATCAGCTTTTTTTTTTTCAAAATCTGGCTGATCTAATTTGTCTTTTGTCGTGTCCTTCTCTTTACTTCGCTCAACGCCTATCAGTCTATTTCGTCTGTCTGTCTATCTGCCTATCTTTCTATATTTCTGTCAGTCATTCCATTTGGCTGCTACTGTGTCTCTAAGTTTGGTTTTCTGTCTGTATATATCAGTTTGTCAGTGAATTTGCCACGGTCCTGAGCGGACTTTGGGAGTTTGATGGAGGACTGGTCGGTCCACGCTTTTGTATCGCCCCTCCCACCCCCGTTTACTTCTGTTTGTCTCATCTCTTACCTCTTTACACACTGTGCCCAAATGCTGACTGTGTCCATAGAGTTTTAATAAGTTTTATGTTAATTGACTATTTACTATGTGTCTCAAACAAGTGTCCCCGTAAGACAAGTTTTTGGTATACACTGGTTCACCAGTTTCCTAGACCGCGGCATTCGGATGGAGATTGTGTTTTCTGCACAATGCCCATTCGCATGTACTTTCCATTACTATTCATCAGTTTGACAGTAAAAGTAAAAAGAAAGTCAAGTACCCGTCGAACCAAATTGATCCATGGGGCTGGTGAGAGCAGCGATCACCAGTATCTGTGGCCAGGGCTTACTAGATGATTGTGTGGCCAGCACAATACCCATCCGCCTTTACTTTACCCCAACTAAGGTCAGGTAACCATTAGAGCTAGGTAGATTCAGGTACTAGGTAGACTCAGGTGCTAGGTAGACTCAGGTGCTAGGTAGCCTCAGGTACTAGGTAGACTCAGGTGCTAGGTAGACTCAGGTGCTAGGTAGACTCAGGTGCTAGGTAGACTCAGGTGCTAGGTAGACTCAGGTGCTAGGTAGACTCAGGTGCTAGGTAGACTCAGGTACAAACCACAAACACGCGAACAAATCCTATCCATCTTCAGGATTCGAACCCAGGACCTTCGGTACGCCAGCCGAACCCCCATACCCTACAGAGTTTGACAGGCACAGGGACAACGGTCCGACTCGGGGAAAAAACGCCATGGCGTTAACCGGGATTCGAACCACGGCCATTCAGTACGCGTGATGCCCCTGGTACACCGTGTCCAATAAGAGTTTAACCTATCCCCATTAACTAACAAGAAAGCGCGCGAGTACGGGCATACGCGTAGGTACACACACAAATCATGCAAATAAAGTTGTTGAATTATGCGCCAATTACCAAATTTAATATTCCAGTTGTTGTTTTTAATGGCCAAGTAATTTATTCATTGTTTACATGTCCAAATTTAGCTCTGAAATAAAAGGAACTGAACCATTGGCGCAAATGGCACACTGGTAGGCCCCTATACGGGAACATTGGAACACCGGAACACTGGCACACTTGTATATTGGTATACTGCCACCCTGGTACACATGGGCACTAGGTCACTGGTACAGTAGTACACTGGCGCACAGGTAAAAAGTGCAATGGCACAATTGTATACAGACGCACTGGTGCAATAGTAAAGGGGTCGGCAACCTAAGGCACGCGTACCAAACTTGACACGCAGAGCTATTTTCAATGGCTTGCGAGATACCTCCAAGAGATTTTTTTATTTTTTTTATTTTTCTGTTCTGAAAGAGGAAAACTGACTGGTGAAGCCGATTTTTCTGAATGATATAGCGACACATTTCAGTGAGTTGAACACATTTACAAGGACGGAGTCAAACAGCACTTGAACTGAGTGAAATCAATTTTAAAACATTTACTTATATGTACTTTCCTTTATTAAGATATTTATGAAGATAGATAATTGGGATGTTTCACAAGTAGATCGAAGCACTCAAAGCGGAGTTTTCTAAACATTCATGGAATCATTTTTTCATACCACATCAAACCTAACTGGTTTGATCTAACTACAACCTTATGAGATGGAGATGTATTTAAAAAGGATGAATATTGACGATTTTAAATCGCAGCCAGTTAAATTTTCAACACCCAAAACAATGGGCGTCGAAATGCAAATTTGCGGTAAAATTTGAAAGGAAGATGCTTAGGAAAGTCATCTGATATTATCAACTGCCTGGCATTCATTCGCTCTACTTTCAGCTTTTGGTTCAACTTACATTAGTTAACAGTGTACTTATTGCACTCGAAATCTGTGTTAACTTACACTTCACTACTCAGAAATGGCTAAGTATGTATCTGCCATTATAAATTAGCGAAGAGCAAGACAAGGCTCTCATTAATTGACACAGACTAATTATATTTAAACGAGTTTTTGTGCTCATCTGCTATAATTAAGCATAAATATAACTTATTCTAAAACAAATGTGTTTTTATTAATTAAAAAAATATCAGACATTTTTTAATAGCATTGTATTATGCAATTGTTTTAATCATTGGGCTAATGGGGGTGAGGGGGGGAGGGGGGAGAGGGGGGGGGGAGAGCCCCAGCAGTCAACTTTCTCTACTTTTGCCTATCTTGAGCGGTTGTCAATAGTTGAGTTAACTATTAATAAATACATATAAAAAGAGTGATAATCACTTTCACGTATATATTTTTTTTAAATATTAAAACGCTTTAACTAGTTTTCTAGAAATTTCCTTTTGATTTTGGCCTTGGTCTTGCTACATAGTTAAATTAATTGTCTTATAAAAAGTAATAAAACAAGTATAATAGAGCAGGCTGTTGGCACGCTGAAGGATTCAGAAATCATAGTTTGGCACACCATTAGCAAAATGTTGCCGACCCCTACCAGGCGTCGGTAACCTATGGCACGCATGCCAGACTTGGCATGCAGAGAGATTTCCAAAGGCAAGCGGAAAATCACATAAAAAGGCAATTCAAGTCTCTTCTACAATAAATTAAGTAGTAGAGCAGGATGACTTTTAGACTGTTTGCGCGCTGAATGAATTAGAAATCCTACTTTGGCACACTATTATCAAAAGTTTGCCGACCCCTGCATTACACAGACACATTCTTATCCAGAGAATTAGCCATTTAAAAAAGAAGAGAAATCTTTTGAAATATAAAATGCGAAAATATCATCAACAAAACATCTTACTGTAATTTTACTTCAATATAATTTTAAAAACATAAATTATTTGATGGTTAATTAGTGTTGAAATATTTAATTAATTAGGCCTATATATTAAAGTCGGGGGGGGGGGGGGAATCAAATATTTTAAAGTGCTTAGGGCCTAAATTAGGTCATAATCAGGCCATGAAATTTTTTTAACATTTCTTTTCTTTTGTTGAAACATTTTTCTGTTCATTTTAGAACCTTTGAGTTATTCTCCTCCAGAACATTCATCAAATGTTTTAAAAAATTTCAGGGCCTTATTATAACCCTATGATTTTTTCATTATATTCAAGTAACAAAAATTAGTTTTAGAACCTTTGAGTTATTCTCCACACTAGTCCACACCATTCACCTAATTTCTCACTCCCACAATAATTTGGTGGCTCCATTTCTAAGCCAATTTCAGGTGTGAAAAGAAGAGGAGGGGGCGGTGTCTGATGATACTGAACAAGACAAAGGGCAAGGTATCGCGGCACTAATTATTACCTGCCCCAGCCCACCCCTCCACCACCCTCCTTTTCCCGCCCTATCGACACGCCAACCATTTTTTAACAAGCACAAAAACTACGTCTAGTCGCTAACTTTATACACTTCACGCGGTCAAGATATTCTCACGGTGAGCCAGTGATCGCTGCAAGATATCGTCAGCTGTTTCAAATAGGGTTAAACCTTTACTTGTTGAAATATATAGGGACTGTAATGTATTATATATTTTGTTTATATAATAATTAAAACTATAACTGTGTTCTATTCTGTTTGTGTAGGTCTACATTCTTTTTGAAAAGGAGCAGGTAAGTTGTTTATATATAGGTAGCCTACACATGCATAATACATCACAATAACAACCTGTCACAATGCTCAGATAAAACATAAGGACAAAAAACACTTTCCTTATCCTATATGCGAGAACAAACGCGCACAAGTAGCCTACTCTTTCTTCCCCGCGTGGCATCCGGACATGGAATGGGTTGCCTGAACAAACCAGGAAAGCCAGTAACTTAACATAATTTAAAACACGAATAGAAATGTAGGGCTAGACTCTAACCATGGAACGGATGGGCGTAGGACGCAATAATCTTCTTTATAGAAGGAGCGTCTGTAATGTATAAGATAAAATAAGAACAAGATGCCTGATTGTTTTAACTAGCAGTCAACTGTGTCAGTGATGTGTTGTGGTTTTTCAAACTTAATCCCTGATCTACATTGCACACTTCGCTTAATTCCACGCTTTTAGAAAAAAAAGCATGGTTAACTTTGAAATGAACATTTTTTTTTTTTTCATTTTATGTAATTTTTATGTTTCAAATATTGACAATTAGATCAAATACTTAAAAAAAAAAATTGTTTATGGAGAATTTGTGCACTAGTTCGAAATTAGTCCCTTTCGTGCACTAGCCTATATCCCCAACCTGCACTATATGCACCCCGCCCCACTTTAAACTTTTTGCCTCCCTCTCTTTGCCCCCCCTGGCCCCCTAAATAGCACTGTTTGCCTCCTTAACTACGCTACTGCCCATAAGTTCAATGTAAACCTAAATTTGTTTTTAAAGCTTGTGGCAATACAGTGTTATTTGCGAACAACTGTCGTCACATGTAAGTGTGAGTCATGGAATCACACCCGTGGCTCGTTGTCAAGGGGTACGATAGACGTACAGACCCTTCATCAGTCTTACAAATTTATATTTGTCCACTCTGCCTTTGGAATCTAGCGCTTGGCGTGGAGGGAAAATACCGGTGTCACAATCAAGATGCTAGACTTATTGGCTTACAGCACACCGCGAATACACGACAATAGATATTTATGTCAATACAAGTCTGAAGAAATAGTTTTATGTATAACACAAGTCTTTAATACTAGAAAATGTATGTATATATATCTGGATGAACTGGAAGAATTCAATAATAATGTAAACAATGCTATAAGGCGATAATGTCATACACAATGATAACCATTGGTGAATATACTAGGAAAACTTTACACAACTGCACAGTGAACGGTAATAATAATAATACGTGACTTCTGTATCACGGAGTAAACCACGTTTCTGTTCCACAGAACGGGCTCAACTAACTAGAACTGGGAAGATGGGGTCTTTAAATACACATGGGCAGTGAATTACTAGAACTAAATTAAACATGTGTCTAGAAGATAAATCTATTTCTAAGGAAAGGACGTGGGTATTTACAGAAGGGGTATGGCTGAGACGTGTGGTATCACTATCAGCATCCATTTTACAAACTATAATTATTGGGAATTCCCAGGGGGGATTGTTAATGTATTTTTAAAGCCATGGCATTGTTGTGGGCTAAATAAATTCAGAAGAGCATTTTCTGGTGTAGAGGCGGAGAAATGGGGGGGGGGGGGGGGGGGCTGAGGAGCTCCTTTTATCTCTGCTATGCTAAGGTTAAAACAGGGTGAACAGCGTGTGTCTAATGGGTGGGGGGGGGGGGGGAGGCAAAGCCGAGAGAGAATACAAAAAAGACACGACATTAATTTACATGCAAAATCGCTATTCTAGCAACAACAAGTGATTTAATCTAACCTCTCTTCCTCCCATTCATTCAATTCACCCATAGACAACGTGCTAAAGGCAGTGCCGTCTCACATCCATTTTCCATGACACTACACGGCCATGTCAACCTTTTGTTAGAGCGGCGCTATATAGTTTCTTTTTCCTAATTAGCGATTAAAATGGCCGGAACGACCGAACTGGTCGCGTCTTTGTTATAGCGTTGCCGTGTATTTTTATGGTCAAAATGGCCGGAACGACCGAACTGGTCGCGTCTTTGTTATAGCGTTGCCGTGTATTTTTATGGTCAAAATGGCCGAGCCGAGCTTCATTGTTACAAAGCTAACGATAGAAGTTTTTCGTTACATTATTAAAAGAGGTACATTTTAATACGATATGCTTATCAAAGATACAAACGATAGGGCTACTTATTGAACGAGTCAAAATCTATACATAAAGACATACATATATATGTGTATTTACATATTTACAAACATATTATATGCCATTCATATTATATATCCCATTCATGTCTTTTTTTTTTTCGTTTTATTATTTCATTAAATTAGTGAAATGTTTCTACTACGGGTGTTCTTGGCGTCCTTGACAACTGGCATCATGGCCGCTGCCATGGACGACAACTCCTACCAACGTGAACTAAGTAAGTATTTACTAAGCGTAGTTAAAATTTGTTAAACCACACCAAATAAACATCTTACAACTTTATAAAAAAATATGGGACGATGGGCGGTTGTGAGAGAGACAGAACAATTGTACATAGGACGAGTCAATGTCAATGACATATTGTCTCATTCCACCAACTGCAAAAAAACAAAAAAAAAGCCTCAGATCGGACATGTATGGTTGACGTATCATCATTTGTCATATCGTCGTGACACCGAAAACGTAGATTCGAGGCGTGGGCGCCAATCGCCAAAAGGACGCCGCGAGTTACACATGTAATATGTATGCAAAAAAAAAGCCAATCTTGATTTGGGGTTATGTGTTTGTATATGTGTGTGTGTGGGTGTGTATGTTGATTTTTATTGTGCAGAAAAGGGGAGGGTTGGGTGGAGAGAGAGAGAGAGAAGAAGAAAAGATGGAGTTAAACAGAAAGTTAGCGAAAAAAACTGAGAGAGAGAAAATGACCAAAAACTGATAGAGAGACAGAATAAAAAAAGACACAGCGAGATAGAGAAACATAGTAAGAGAGAGATAACGAGAAAGAGAGCGAGAGAGAATGAGTGAGAGAGGCTAAGAGAAAGGGATAGAGAGACAGGGTGAGAGCTTGAGAGACAGAGAGGCATTGAGAGGGAGAGAAAGAGATAGTGAAAGAGTGACGGAGAGAAGGGCAGAGAGAGAGGCTGAGAGAGAGAGAGTGCCGTGGCTTCTGAAACTGGTAAAAGCGGCTTCACCGGCCCTATGATCAAGGCTATCGTAATGTACTAGCAATAAACCTATAACTGTATATTTCGCTTAAAGTAAAGTATGAAGTATTCCCTTCGGAACAAATTCATGTTCACCAGTTTCCGTGGCCACGACATACTAGGATATTGTGTGGTCAGTACAGTGACCAGCCGCCTTTGCTTTTTATGTTGATGTTTTTTTTTGTTAACACTTCCATTTTATTTTACTGTACTCTTGAGGTTGCGTGTGTGATTGGGGAGTGACTCACACATGGATTAGCCTGGGGCAGCGGTTCCAAACCTGTGGGTCGCGACCCCTATGGGGGTCGAAAGCCCATTTCATGGAGGTCGCCAAGGACCATCGGAAAACAGTTATTTTTTAATGGTCTTATTGAGGTATTTCCACAACGACATGTACAGCACAGTACTCTTCGATGGCGCCACCTCAAAACCCTCCCCCAGTGTGTAGCGGGGTTAAACAGGGATGTGTCCTGGCACCAACACTCTTTAGTCTAGACCAGGGAATGGCAACCTTTTGGTAATGGTGTGCCAAAGTGGGATTTCTAGTTCATTCAGCGTGCCAACAGCCTAAAAGTCACACTGCTTTAGAACTTATAGAACTAATAGAAGATACTTGAATACTTTTTTTAGGAGTTTTCTGCGTGCCATTGAAAATCTTTTTGTGTAACACGTCTGGCAAGCTTGCCGTAGGTTGCCGATCCCTGGTCTAAAGTCTAGACTAGGGATATTAAAAGTGATTTTTCGGTTCTATAAAACCGGTTTAAAACCGGACTTTGTTTTCTCCCCCCCCTTTCCTACGTGCAATGTCACAAGTCACAGACCTGAGAAGCCAAATGTGCGTTGTTTTGTAGGTATATTTGAAAAATAGTTCAAATTTAATTAGTGTTTGCAGGGCATTCAAGAGGTCGGTTTGTTTAAATACAGTATTATTTTCCCACTTTACCATAAAATTCTTCGGAACTAAAAAAAAATCTGGGCTAATTGATTAAAACCGATAGTAGCTTTCAATAGTGATAATCAAATTTCCGATTATCGTTGACCATAATTTTAAGAAGCATATGAAGAGTATGACGATGTTAATCCAGCATGTTTAGTCCCAGATGCGTACGCAATGCAGTGGTAGGCCTACTGCCACCGCTCCGGCTTATCTATTGGGAACATAGTCTACAACGAGCCATCGTTAAAGACGTTTTAAAAAATTTCTTCACACAAAGAATTGTAGGACTAACTATAACTTAACATTTGTTTTTATGTTGTTTTTAACGCAATCCATAGTTGGTATTGGGGAAAAAAAAAAGAAACACAATATCTAAGGCTAAATAGTGTTAGCAAGACATTTCAAAAATTGTTTTGTGCGAATCCAACATTATTTATTAAATTTATTTCCATCAGAACCAAAAACCAAAAAAGACTGCGCTACTTGAATTAATAATTAGGCTGACCTTCCAACCAACAAACCGAAATCGGTCTTTCGATTTCAAAACCTGAATCCGGTATTCCGGTTTTCGTTAACATCCCTAGTCTAGACTCTACATATACTATTCCTCTTTTCTTTACAGTTTTCAAACCTTAAGAAAAAGGCTTTTCAAAAAATGTGCTTTGTCTGAATTTCCAGATGGAAACACTTGCCATTAAAAGAAGTAAATGCGTACAAATGAAAACAAGCTAGTAGTTAAAAAGGTGTTTTAAAATTACATTTATAATGTAAAAACATTAATTAATTGATTGTTTATTTTACGTATTTTTATAAATTTCAGTACCGGTATTGAAAGATACAATTTTTTTTTTCAAATACAAATTGTATAGTCAAAAAATTGTTTACTAAAATAATTGCCTTAGAGACTTAAAATTAGGCCTATTATCTCCCTTGATTAGATTTAGTAAGACTTTGGTTTAATCGTTATTTTTTTTATATCGGGCTACCTCACCTTTGAATTTTTTTTTTTAGAAATCAAAAGAATATGGTTTTAATAAAATACCAACATTACATGTTAAATCTTAATAGGGGTCGAAGAACCATTTCACGGGGTTCGCCTAAGACCACCGGAAAATACATATTTTATCAGTCTACAGGCGGGCCCACCCACAAGCAGATGCACCCACATACGAGCACAGAATAGGTATATTTCTATTCTGTGCATATGAGTTCCCGGCGTGATGACATCAGCGCACCAACCGCATCACATACCTACTTTAAACTTTAAACAGTTGCGAAAACAGTCGGATGCGTCGAACTACTATTTTACACTGAGGAACAATTAAAAAACTTGTTTTGAGCTTCGTGATAAACTCAGAACTCTTTAACTTTAAAATCAGAAAGCAACACCGCAATTCAAAGCACTTTATGGCCAACTGCAGAAAATAACTTACTTTGTTGACATTTTTGACATCTTGAATGAGTAAAATTTATCACTGCAAGGACCAGCTAATTTTTGTAACAAACTTTAATATATCGGAAAAGATCGGATCATTGCAAATAAAACTTTAGCTTTGGCATAAAAAATGGAATATAAATCAAATGTACATGTTGCTTAACTTATCTGTTTTCTTGACATTAACCAGATAAAAGGATTACGATAATTATGTTTGTGAAAGAACACTTGCACATGCTTGCAGACGAAATTTCATCGTACCTTTCAAATTTATCTGACACTTTATTTTCATTTGAAAGAAGGTCAAACTCAGTCAAATTTGAAGACGTTTCTGAGACAACACAAGAGAAGTTCATTTAATGTATTAACAACTAATTTCTCTACAATGCCAATTTCAAAGTTCTGGATCAAGTGTTTGCAGTCATATACTATTCTGTCTGAGACTGTGCTGCGCCTTCTTCTTCCATTTCCAGCAACTTATCTTTGTAAAAGGGCTTTCCAGTATGTTGATTATTAAGTCTAAATACAGAAGTAGACTTGTTGTGAAAGATGATCTTCGTTGTGTAAGCCGTTGAGAAAGACGCAATCTCAATCTTAGCACAGACGTCAGTGGCGTATTAAGGCATGTTTCACATGTTCCATTAGAAAAGGAGCCCCCACAAAAAAGTGCCCCCCCCCCCCCCCAAACATGAGCAAAAAATTTTTTTTAGTTACATCTCCATTCCTTCGTTGAAAACGTAAAATACCATTCCTTAAATCCCCTACAATTTTAAGCGCTCCATTCCAACCAAGCTAATAAGCATAATATACAATTTATTTATGATTTTACAGAATTTAATATGAATTAATGGCACTTTTCTGAGGTATGTGGAAGGCAGGGGCGAGGCCACAAGGGGCCCCAACATAAATTTGGGAACAGGGCCCCCCACAATCCT
Source organism: Anisus vortex (assembly GCA_949126835.1). Lineage (NCBI taxonomy): Eukaryota > Metazoa > Mollusca > Gastropoda > Planorbidae > Anisus > Anisus vortex. The sequence goes on along the minus strand of OX421507.1, from coordinate 7,868,520 downwards.
AAATACGGCCCTGACTGACGTTGTGTTGTAATTAGAAATAAATATTTCACAATATATAATTTCAAATGGATTTTTGTGATTAATCACTGTGCTTTAATTATGTTCAATTTGTAACACTGAAAATACATCCTGCATATGAGGTATTTACATTACTTTTTGTAACAGTAGCACATTACAGTTATATGAGATATTTACATTACATTTTATAACAGTAGCAAATTATAGTTATAAGGTAGCGGCGAACAAATGTTTATGGTTGGGGGTCGCCATAACGTGAAAAGCTTTATAAAAGGTTGCGGCATTTAAAAGGTTGGGAACCACCGGTCTAGGGCTTCACAATCGGATTAGCTCTAAGGACTCACTACATCGAAATTCCGCCATGTCCGCAGCCATATTAAAATATGTTCGGCTCTTATATGTATGGGGAACATATTCTTACACATTATGCTCATAGAGGTAAAAACAACAACACAACAACAACGGAACTACTTTATGTATTGAGTGAATTCTTCTCCTTCAACATAGCAAATTAGAAGGACAAGTCAAGTCAGATAACTTTAGTCAACGGGAGACAACCAATGGATGTATAGGCCATGACTGTTGTATATTATAGTCATTTTGGAAATTTATCTCGGAAAAGTATTCCGTTCATGGTCCTCCTGGAACCACTTCAAGGTTCCTTATAGACCCACGGGCCCCAGTTTGAGAAACACTGATGTCTGTTAAAGTATTTCTTTGTTAAATTCATTTCTTTTGATATCGTATTAGACATTAAGTTGGGTAGTTATGAATGTTTTGAATTGTTATCACTAAGCCAAAGGAATGTTTTGAAACTGAAATAACAAAAGCAGTGGGCGTTTGTTTGGATTTCTCTCTACACGTTTGTTCTATTGTTACTGTCGGAGTCGGAGAAATATTGGTAAAGGAAATGATATCTCAATAGATATAATACTATCATCATACACTGTTGTTGTTTCTTTTTTTTTAAATATTAGTTGTCCTCACGAGTAGTTAGAAATGCGTGCGGTTATAATAACATACATTGGTGTTTAGAATGAAAAATGAATTATGATTCGACGATTGTTGGCATAAAAAAATTTAAGCGAAGTAAACATCTGACTTTGATTCAAAAATACTAAATATTTTATTTTTGGATAAATAAAAGTTTCTATTTTTAGCCGTGGAAGGGTAAAAGGCGTGGAGGGGCAAGAGGCGGGGAAGAGAAAAAAAAGGCGTACTGGGAGTGGGAAGGGGGGGGGGAATAAAAGTGAGTGAAGATCACAGCAGCACGACTCGTTGTAGAGGCGGGAAGAAGATTACAATCTGACTTTGGGATGGACGGATGACGTTTGATGATACACAATTATTACTGAGTGGTTTTTTATATGCCTCGCTTTAATTTAATACATGAACGCTTGTTGCAAAAGCCTGTTTTGCGAGATACGGGGATACACAAAGTTAAAGATTTTTATTAAGGTTTTAAAGCATTTTCGGCGTAAGTGAACTAGGAACTTAGCCACATGCTGAGAATATTTTTGGTTCCAATAAGTTCTGGACAGGTTCGTTCAGTTCGTACTCAGTGACTTTGAAGTGTGGGTTTGGATTCGATTCGGTTTCCACTAACGTTTCAGTTCGGTGCGTTCGATTCGGGTTCTGTTCGATTTCCATCTATAGTGTAGAATCCTATATTTCTTTACTTTTCTTTGCTTCTTTAATTTTCTTCAAATTTTTTTAGAAACCATGAAATAAAAATCGTTAGTATTTCAACACATTCATCTTCTTTATAAAATAAGCCAATCATTAACATCAAAATTGTAATTGTTATTCGTATTTACAATTTTGAACTATGCCGATGGTTAGCACCTTGTATGCCTTCATTAGACATGTATACCCAGTTAAGCCCTCCGCCCTCCCCCTTTCCCGTCTCTCACAGAATGCCTAGTGACAAACACATATCGTCTATCATCTGTCACGTGGTCATCATCGGAGCAACAGTTTTTGTGATTTGGTTTGTCGTTTTTCTAATCAACGTGATAAAATGCTATATCTATGTCATAGATTTAAAGAGATGAGGGCAATGGGGGAAAGGAGGTGGGGGACTTTATTCTCAAAAGGGCGCTTTTGATAGAAAGTGTTTGGGAACCGCTGCCCTTAATATATTATGGCTTCTGCCAGTGCGCCTTCAACGCCGTATTAAAAAAAAGATATGCATGTACCTTGTACACGCCTCAATAACTTTTCATACAGAAATAGTATTCAAATGGCAGGCTTATAATCCAAGAGAATGTTCTTTCAAATCTTTCTATGTACAATATAAATGAACAAACATGCAGTATTTTTTTTTTCCAATTCGAGTTTAGAGTTTTTAGAACGCAACATTGTCTAGATTCTAATATTTCAAGATCCGAAATGTTCAGAAACAACATATCTCAATTGTATTTACTATTTACTATAGGTGTGTCTTCTTAGGCTTGTCAAACAAAAAATAGTTTCTTTCATTGATGACTGAGACCAAGACATCATTGTGCTAACCACACAGTCTTATAATACCCAGAAATGACTGTTTTAACCCTTCCCGTACCGACCTACTTCTATCTATGCTGCCTTCAGTTCCGCTATATACGCGCCCGGGACTTTAAGGGTTAAAACCTTAATGATCATCACAGTTAAAAAAAAATGGTGGAACAGTATTAGTCCTCAGCTATTTGTGTTTATTTTTAGAACCGTTATATTATTAACTTCGCAAAACTTTATTTCTGGCTGGCTGGCAACTGGACCTTCGGACTGTAATTTACTCCCTTCCAGTGATCTTATAGAGCTAAATTTTAACACACAAATGTTAAGCCCATGACAACACATAATTTCAAATTTTCAGCCCTCACCCCTCCCAAATGACAAGAAAAAAATATGTTTCTTTTTCTCAAACATTTTTGGTGCGCATTGGTAAATCCATATTGAAGGTATTATATAAACACAGATTAACATTACTTTTAAAGTTTTAAAATGGAGGCTTATTATGACTATTAACTTTGCTTTCGTTACTTTATGTTGTTGCTGTTTGTTGTTGTTTGATTGAAAAAATAAACTGACCATCATTCCTTTCTCTCTTAGCCAGTGCTTACTGGCTGGACGGTGCCCACGACGAGCTGAAGGCGGCTCTGATGGAACAGAACAGGGGCGTAGCCAAGAACATCATCCTGTTCCTTGGGGACGGCATGGGCCCGCCGTCGGTCACGGCGGGTCGGATACTTGCCGGACAATTGTTAGGGAAAAAGGGAGAAGAGTTTTCCCTAACATTCGACAGATTCCCACAAACTGGACTCGCAAAAGTAAGTTTCCCCTGTTGTTGCAAATGTATGTCTTTTATAATAATAAACTCAAGCCATTCGATGTATGTTCAAAGAAGAATGCTTGAAATTATGTACAATAAATCATTCAACTTAATTGGAAGCTAAGCAAAAAACAACAACAACAACGAACTGCACTAATGCGTTCTAATATTATAGAATTTTGGCACAGAAAATACTAGAACGGATTTTCCCGATTCTTTCCGAATGCAAAAGAAATAAGTGAAAAGATTGGAATTTCCATTTTCCGCATGAACCTTTCTTGGAAATAGTTTACTAGCCATTGTATTTTCTCTTTTGAATTCCTTCAGACTTACGCAGTCGACGAACAAGTGACCGACTCTGCTGCCGCGGCCACCGCCTTCCTTTGCGGGGTCAAGACTAACAGGAAAATTCTTGGACTCGACGCAAGGGCCGTCGAAGGCAACTGCAGCTCATCCGTCGGGACAAGTGTGGACTAAATTATACGCTGGTCGGTCAAGGCCGGTAAGGGCTAATTCTGAGAGCACTGTATAAGTCAAAAAGGTGCTCAGTTATTTAATTACCTAGATGAGAGGTCGGCAACCTACGGAACGCGTGACAAACTTGGCACGCAGAGTGATTTTCATTGGCACGAGGAACATCACCCAAAAGACAATGCAATTCTACTAGAAAAGAGTAGTATGACTTTTAGGCCGTTGGCGCGCTGAATGAATTAGAAATCCTACTTTAACACACTATTATGAAAAGTTTGCTAACCTCTGACCAAGATGTCACGCGGAGCCATGGGCTCATGTTCTAATAAAGTTTAGTTTTCACTTTAGTTTAAAAGAACTTTTCCTAATGGATGCCAGTGTAAATGGCAAAATGAACATCGAATTGTTCACACCGTGCCATTGTAACTAAATGCCATGGGGATATATAGGCTCGCATCCTTATCAAGATGAGTTTTTTATTTAGTCTATAGAACAGCTCTGCGTTTGTACGATATTTTTTTTAATGCAAAAAGAGCATTGAGCTGGTCATATAATCCCATTGTACTTCCCCTATTGAACTATTACAAAACTCTGATATTTGAATGAAGGTATTTGAGTCTTTAAATTCAATTTTAAACATTACTTACACTTTAAAGACCAACAGATAAAAAAGGTAGGGCCAAACAGGCAAACTATTTAAATATTCACTGTAGGAATGATAATAACATCATTCATACAATATATTAAACGAAACTTTCCAGTAATAAGTTCAATATCAGCAATTTAATGTCCGTGTCTTTGGTTGAAAAAAAAAAATCCAAATCTCGTAGTCATGAGAGATGACTGACTTGTAAAGATATTGCTGCTGAGAGTTAACACCCTTGCCCCTTATACAAGTCAATCTTATATGACTGGCTTGTAAAATGGGCAAGGGTGTTAACTCTCAGCAGCAATACGGCCCATTAAATATTTCTATGATAGCAAACAGAAAAGATCAAGAAATATTGGTTTAACCATCGCGTTGGGAAAATGGGAAGGGGGGGGCAGGGAGGGGTACAACAAAGGTGCCTCCCATGCCCCTCTCGTGGCTACGCCTATGTGTGTTAATTATCAAATTGAAATCTTTTACTTAAACAAGTTTAAAAATGTATTCAACATTATTTATAGACATTTCAATCGCTATTCTGTTATACTGTTTTAAAGCTAAAATATGGAAGAGAAAAGAGGAAAGGGTTGGAAGGGGGGGGGGGTTAAAATTTTTGACATAACTTTAAAAGGTCGGTCTCTGAACGTTTGAAAATTGTTGACAAAGGGGGACTGGAGAAGGTTAACATTTCCAAAAATTTGTTGACGTATTTTACGGACGTCCTCAAAGCTACACAGATAAATAGTGCATGTCCGAAATTGGACTTAGAGGGTTGTTGTTTTTTTGTTGGCCCAATTAAGCCTTTCACGATCAACTAAACATTGTTCTGGAGTTGGCAGCTTTACTTCATATTCACCTGTTCTAAACAGTCTTCTAGTCATGGGGAAGATTTGGGAACCATCTCTGAAACCAACACTGACTCTCAACCATTACCAAACTAAAACAACTGCGAAACTATATTCTATAAATAGCTTATCAGTCCTTTCTCTAGCTTTTTTTTAAAAACTTAATCCAACAGGTAAATCGACAGGTATAGTCACTACTACCAGGATCACCCATGCCACACCTGCCGGGGCATATGCCCACACACCGAGCCGAGACTGGGAGTCAGATAGGTAAGTCTTTTCCAGAATCTTTCAAATGGTATAAATTGTATAAATCTTTCGACTACTACACGGATGCCACTATCTGGTTTTAGATAACAAACAGAAAAGCCTTCCACGTTTAAAGGTCAATAAAAAAAATAGCATTGTACTGTTGAGTCCCCGTTGCCGTTAGACCTGAGAAAAAAGTCCACAGTTTAAGGGTGATCTGGAATGCTCAAAGGTGTGCATTAACTACTTATACTATTTTATAGCATACAAACAAGAGTTATAAGCAGACGACGGAGTTGCATTGGAGGTATTTAGTCCAACACTTTAGTGATGATTTGAAAGCTTATGGCGATGGAAACAGATTTTTCAAAAACACACCAGTTCTGTTTGTGGCATATAAGTCTTTGTAGGGAAATGTAACAACCCTTAAAAACAAGTATTTTTTTTTCGTAAAAATCATTTATAAAGTTTTTTCTATGATTTTGAAGACTTAACTCTTTGCCACTCACAAGGGAAAGAAACATACAACAACCAAGAAAAGTACGCTAAATCAATAGATCTAGATCTTTTTTAAAAGTTCGTTAAAACCACTGAGCTAAATATATGTTAGAATTGGGTAATTATTTCATTAAGGTATGTGTCATTAGGATTTACCAATGCGCACCATGAAGTGTAAAGGAAAAGACAGTTTAAAATGGAGAGGGGGAGGGTAAGTAGGGGGTTTGTACTTGAAAATTGGAAAGAATGTATCGCATAGAGCTTCACGTCTATGTGCCAAGTTTTTAGCTCAGTAGGATGACGAGAAGTGAGCCAATTAACATTCAGTAGGACGGGTCGTCTTGCAGTAAACATACATACAGGCGCGCATTTATAAAAAATCAAAGTTAATATAAAGGTTTTAATCAACGAACAAAATCTTCTATGTTTTATTCCTTAAATTTTAGCTTGTCTGTTTTGTTGCCAACTCAGTTATAAGCTAGTTTTATAATAAGTAATTACTCTATTAACTGATGCAAGATAAATTTTAATAGCTCTAATTCTGACAGGTCATTCATTCTGTCTGTATTCATTACTTAACTCCCTTTTGCTAAGCTGATAACCCTATCAATATCAATAACAATGATATGTCATGAAGTTAGCTAAGGGGAGATAATAGCTAACATTATGAACGTAGTATGAGCCCCATCAACTAAAGCATAGGTTCTCAACGGGGGCGATATCGCCCCCCGGGGGGCGATGAGAAGCTTTAGGGGGGCGCTGACATTCCCGGGGGCGATTGGGGGGCGGTGAAGGGCAAGTGGGCGGTACAAACGTACCTGATATATTTTAACATCTCAGCTATTTGAATTCATTAGTTTTTGGATGAAATGTGATGTAAACGCAAGTGCTGCTAAATATCTGATATCCCCCAACAGTATGCATACATATTATTATATTAATAAGAAATAGGAATCGCAATGTCTTTTCGATGAAGTAGGGGTCAGTATTTGGCAAATATAGTGTGCGGCCGGCTGGGCCTGTGGTTGGTTAACCGGACTGTCAATCCTGTTTACCGACCACTGTAGCCCTAACATCTGCTACTATAAATGATATTTTGATCTCAGTTTTTTTTTTTTGTTTTTTTTTTTTTGTTTTTTGTTTTTTTTTTTTTTTTTTTGTCAAAAATGTTTATTCATGAAAAATTGCATTTACATTACCAAAATTATTATTTTACACAGAGAAAAAAGGGATAGGAGACATTTATTGCATTTTTACAATTCCAAAGAGATAGAAGACAGCAGAGAATATTTAAATACTTAGTTTACCTGCACAATCTCATATATTTTACACGAAGAAAAGGAAATAGAAGAACAGTTCATACACATTTAAGGGGATAGAATAGAGATGGGTCGCTCACTAAAGAACTGATCAACTGATCCGGGTCTTTTAAAGGAACGGATCCGAAAGCCGATCACTGTCAAAAGACCCGGATCAGTACTGATCCGTTCCCGTTCTGCATTTCGATATGTTGGTTTCCATAGTTCACTTAGAATCCGGATCTGACCCGGATCAGACCGATTCAGACCCGCTCAGTACTGATCGGATCAGACCCGCTCAGTACTGATATGGGTCTGTACTGATCGGATCAGACCCGCTCAGTATTGATCGGCTCAGACCCGCTCAGTACTGATCGGCTCAGACCCGCTCAGTACTGATATGGGTCTGTACTGGTCGGATCAGACCCGCTCAGTACTGATCGGCTCAGACCCGCTCAGTACTGATATGGGTCTGTACTGATCGGATCAGACCCGCTCAGTACTGATCGGCTCAGACCCGCTCAGTACTGATCGGCTCAGACCCGCTCAGTACTGAATGGGTCTGTACTGATCGGTTCCCGTTCTGCATTTCGATATGATGGTTTCGAATGCGAGTAATCGTACAATTGCTGTCAATTGTAAATAATGTTGATGATACCATTTTTGCATTATAATTAGCCAATATGATTACAGTATTTTACATTTACCCTTTTAATTTTACTTATTAGGTGAAAAAAAAGGAATTATAGCTTAAAAACAAAAGTTTAATTATAATTAGTTTAGTAGCCTACAACTAGACAATTGAGAACAATTATTTCTTATTTATATTTTTTTATGTTTTAAGTAACAAAAACAACGGCGTTTCAACAAGGGATCCAAGTTGTTTTTCTCTCCCCTTGACATCCAACATATAAAATTATGGAGGGAGGCGGGGGGGGGGGGGGGGGGGGGGAGGGTAAATTACTAAGTGATCCGTGGAACCGTTCAACGGATCCGTATCTTTTTAGTGAGCGCTCAATTGAGCGGCGATCAGCATGGTGAACGGTTTTGCCCATCTCTAGGATAGTAGACAAAATGTTTTACGAGACAAAGTTTAACCGAGATGTCTTTAATGTGTTCATAGCTATAACAGACTAGCAACGACTATTGTTAAGCGGTATAGATAAGTAGTAATCATACAAACTGGGTAGTTAATGTAATGCTTGAAAATATACATATACATTCTTTAGTCATATAATATTTATATAATTTTCAAATACTTTTTACAGTTTGATGATTTCAAAGTTATAAATTGTAAGCCATTTATTTTTTATAAAAGAAAAAGAAAACAGAAATATTAGCTCAAATAAAACGGGCTAATTATCTCCCTTTAACTAAAAAAAATGTTTCCACATTTGATTCAATAGTAATTCCGAACAAGTTATGTTTTGTAATATAACAAATATGACTGATTATTAGACCTAAGGCTTTTGCAACCGAAAGTGAAACAAAAATAGACAAATCGCTAACCACACACCAGTCAAACGATTCACATTAATATTGATTCATTTAAACCTTTTGTTAAGGCAATGTTTTTATCTATTAATTCTTACAATATGTTTCCTTTTCAGTTTCTTTAAAGATAATTAATCACACAAAAAATCTAGTTGCCCTAATAAAATTGCGGAAACTATAGTCCAGATGGGTGGAAAGGGGGGGGGGGGGGAGGGGGCGCTAAAAAAACTTGAGGGGGGGGGGGCGGTGAGCGGAAAACAATTGTAAAAGGGGGCGGTGAGCCGAAAAAGGTTGAGAACCTATGAACTAAAGTAATCATTTAAAAATGAGAACAAATTCAGAAAAGAGCTGCAAGGTTCATTACTAGTGAATATACTTTCAAAGATAACTTTAAAAACTCATTATTTCAATATTAACCTTAGATAACATGCTTTAGACCTATACTGTCTTACTTATAAGTTAGGTCGGTTATTGTTATCTTTTTATACTTTTCCTATGTTTGTAAAGTTATAAATCATATAGTTTTATATTTCTTAGCCTAGAGATTATATCCGTGTTCTAGGTTGTATGTTAAATGCGCACTGAGCTTACATTATATTTGTTGGCAGCGCTATACACATTAAATATTATTATTATTATATTCACAGCTGACAGGAGTAACACCAATAAATAGTTAAATCACTAAACCTAAAAACACTAGAGGACAGAAGGGCAAATAGTAAAGTAGTAATAATACATAGGGCATACAATTCTAGCTTGGAAATACAACACAATAACAGCCCTAATAGAGATACACATAAGGACAACAACACTTTTCTTATCCCATATTCAAGAACAAATGCATATAGGCCTATGTACTCTTTCTTCTCGAGTGGAAACCGGGCAGGGAATGGGTTGCATGAACAAACTAGGAAAACCAGTAAATTAACATCATTTAAACACTAATCAAAATGCAAGACTAGACACCAACCACGGATAAGCGTAGGACGCAGTAATCTTATTTATAAAAGGAGCGTCTGTCGTGTTCAAGATAAGATAATTGCACGATGACAAACTACAGCCAGTTATACTCGATTATTCGTACATTATTCATTACAGAGAAATTCCAACAGAGGAGAAGCATTGTAAAGATATTGCTTATCAACTGATTAAACAGAACAGTGACATAAACGTAAGTTGGAAAAAGCAAAGACTATAATAAGCTGGACCGCTTGCTCTATTTTAAGAGCTTATAATAATATTATGTTATTTTTTACCATGCGCAACCAAAAAGGCTGTCTTAAATGACTTCTACGCTCCTACGATTACATTAAAAGTTTAAGCTGTATACAACTTTCGATTTTAATCTTAATTTTTCATTGAGAAAATCATAGCGAATTACTAAACCGGAAGTCTAGAGGACATAATGCGATTCGAAATTCCGAAACTAATAGTTTTAAGTTATTAAAAATCAGAAATATCAAAGCAAAAGGTCCATCTTACTCTAGTCTTTGGAAAAAGTATAGAGCTTTTCAATATTTTGTATACATCTTATCACTTATCTAGTGTCCATAGGGTTACAAAATAAAGTTTTACGGAATTTTTAATTAACCGAGAAGACACAAAAAGAAAACACAAGTCTCATAAAATTGGATGTTAGTATCTGATTCTGTTTATAAGTAAGAAAGACAGAGAGATAGAGAGAGAGAGGGAGAGAGATAGAGATGCATTCAGCGTCAGACGCATTTAATGTTTTGTTTAGAAGGCACTTCTGTACGAATGGGCCTCAATGCTGGCGAAATGTGTAAACCACAGATACGCCACCATTAGAGAGTACATCGGTTGTCTAATGCAGGGGTCGGCAACCTTTTCAAAGTAGCATTTCTAATTCATTCGCCGTGTCAACATCTTAAAAGTCATTCTGCATTAGCACTCAATTCCCTGTCGCATAGACTTGAATAGCCACTGAAAATCGCTCTACGTGCCAAGTCTGGGACGCGGGCCGTAGGCTGCCTACCCCTGGTCTAAAGCATGGGGGGATCATTACACGGGCAAAAGCCCGACAGAACTCGGTAGGGCGGAAGGAATAGGTACAACCACTACCCGTCCCGCCAAGCCCAGTTTCAGGATAAACCAGGCTCAAAGTCTATCACATGTATTTGCACCAGGGGGCGAAGATGCCCGTTTTACGAGGTAATGCCGTTAATGACCTAAGGGGTATTCCGCAAAGGAGGTTTTGGTTGTTGCGGGGGGGGGGGGAGGGGATTGTACTGTGTGTCTGAGGGGAATCCTAACGTTGCGGCGTGGCTGCACAGTGCGTCGGTCAGGGTCTTGGGGCCGCACCTTTCTTGTTCTTGTGAAGCCGGCTGGTCCAGCGGTTAGATCACCGGACTGTCAACCAAAAACCAACTGACAGGTCGCTGGTTCTAACCCTGCCACCGGCGGATCCCTGTCTACCTGCAGGAGTTTTGGGCCTAGTGGACGTAATAATCTTCTATCTAGAAGGAACGTCTGTAAACGTATAAGATAAGATAAGATAGGCTACGCAATGGACTTGTCCCTGCAGGCTCGTCCAGTTTTAAAGAGACTTTTGTTTTAAATTCTGCATAGATGTAGCGTTTGTAACATATCAAATAACATAGCCCAGCAGTCCAGTTGAAATACACGTCCATGCATTAACAATAGACATATAAGGCAATACTAATTATATCTATATATCTGTGTAGCCAATACAAGAAAACCAACACTGATACACATACATCCAACCAAAGACTAAAATGAGATATTAATATTTTTTTGTAATATTTTAATATCTCTGATATTTGATGACTCGAATTACTTCTTTTCGGAATTACCGATTCCCTTTTGTAAGTTTTGTACTGTACACTTCCGTTTTATGTATTCGCTTTGATTTTCTCAATGAAAAATTTAAAAATTAAAATCGAAAGTTTTATACAGCGGGAACCTTTAATGCAAACGTAGGAGCGTAGAAGTCATTCGAGACAGCCTTATTGGTTGAGCGCAGTGTTACGAGTAGATTTATTTCCATATTATATTGGTTCTGTTATTATTAACTAAAGTTAAAATGAAATAATCTTAAACCCGAAATGTTTCCGTGTTAGGAATAAAACATGCATATGTCTAGACACTACGTCATAGCGATAAAATACGTCATATGCACGAGGGTGGAATACCGTTTAGTTTAGTTCTAGTTTGGGCGCTAATGTGTGAGGACTGTTTTTGACCACTTTCTTAAAGATAGGATTACAGCTTAATTCATTATAGAAGAATCTCAACTGATTAAGTTTTATTATATAATACTGGTACATGTATTCTGTGGTATTGTTATATTTTATCATCTCAACTTGTTGGAATAAAATTGTGTTCAATTTCAAACAGGATTGTGGATTTCCTATATATTAAGGTACAGTTTATCTAAATCACTTTATACACAAAAGATTCATATCGCCACGAGTCAAATAAACATCAAATCTAATTCAATAACATCAATATAAATTCTTATACAACCTTGTGAGATCCAAGATGGATATGAATCAAAATAATATATAATAATACATTACTAAAAATATCATCTAACGTCAGTAGCTGATTTCGCACGTGACAAAAGATTGGGGGCTCAAGTCCTGGATCTAAAGTTTGTATGTATAAGAAATTAAGAATATACAACTGTTTTAGTGAAAACGATTTACAACAAATATTTATTCAAATTCTGTCTACGTGGGAGGCACTGTCTGTGTTCGGACATACTGTTTTCAGCTTTGTATACAATCATCTTAAAATTTATCTTCTACAAATATTAAGTGGTGTAAAAATATTTCAAAGGACTTTATAAAGGGTAAAGTTGAAATTTTTTATCTTCTATTTACGTCATTAATATAAAACATGGCGGAAGCTAATCTTACGTTGGAGCAATTGAATATTTTTGCTATCACGTCAGAACAGTTAACTAGCATGTCACTAACCCAGTTAAAAGAGATGGCAAACTCTCTGGGAATAGACATTACTGAAGTTACACCAGTAAGGAGTAAATTGATTCAAGATATTAAGGACTGTTTGAAAAGACATGGTAGAATGCTTGAAGAAAATACTATGAATAATGAAGAATCAGTGGTTCTCAATGTACCAGAAACCATGAAAACAGACATAAATAACCATGAATTTAAAATGAATGTAAATGAACTAAGTGCGGACATGAAATTCCAGTTAGAAATGAAGAAGTTAGAATTACAGGTACAATTACAATTAGAGGGTAAAAGAATAGAAGTACAATTGAAAGAGAAAGAATTGGAAAAAGAAAGAATCGCTAGTAATGAAAGGATTGAATTGGCAAAGTCTCGTTCGTCAACTCATACGATTCAGGAAACAAATAATGTGGAACTATATAAGTTTAAAAAGCATGTCCCAAGCATGGAGAACATGGACATTGATGAGTTCTTTATGGTCTTTGATAGAAACTCGATCGATTATAAATTTCCGGAAGATAAGAAAGCAGTACTTTTACGTTCAGCTCTAACAAAAGGCAAGGCTCTAGATGTTGTATTGAATTTGACTCCAGAGGAATGCAATGATTATGAACTAATAAAGAGCAGAGTACTATTGAGTTATGTTCTAACTCCAGAAAAGTATCGAAAGTTATATCGTGAGTACAAGAAGGAACCAGAAGTTTCACATGTTGACTTCCTGAGATTAGAGAAAAAGTATTGTGATCGATGGTTACGTTCTAAGAATGTGAATAAAGATTATGAGAAACTATATAATCTCATACTGATGGAGGATTTTACTGAGAAGATTCGCACTGATATAAAAGTTCATTTGGCTGATCGTGGTATTGAAATAGCAGAACAAGCAGCAGTTAAAGCCGATGAATACGTCATTATTCACCCGCATAGCCATTATTTTCAAAATGACAGAACAAGTTTGAGGACTCAAAACAGTAATACAGAGAGGAAGTTAAGATCGACAGAGGATAAAAGTAAACAAAAAGCCGATAAACAAGAGAATTCAAGTTTTGTACAAAAGAGAATTACCTGTACATTCTGTAAGAAAGATGGACATATAAAAGAGAATTGTTGGAGTCTACATAAAGAGAAAAGACCCATTAAAAACAAGAACAACGTGGTTTTATCACACATCGCCGTACAAACTGAAACTCACATAAATAAAACTGCCCACAAAAGAATTAAAGCTGATAGAAAGACATTTGATGTTAGTCATGAGGAGATGGCGAAACACGCATGTCCAAGTTGCTCAAAGTCGGAAAAAGTCTTTGAAATGAAGACCGAGGCTATTGAACATTCTAGTTTCAACTCCAAAGGGAGTGTGACAGATGAACAATCAGTAAATAAAACGTTTACTTATGGAGGCAGTAGTGTAGCAAGAAACTCAGTAGGCAGAGAACTACCCGAGTGCATGCTATCGGATGTTAGCGAGGGCTATGTGTCACCTATAGATAATCAAGCTAGAGAACGGAAGATTAAAATTCTACGTGACTCCGGTGCTGATATATCTCTACTGTTGAAGAATACTGTACCAACGTCGAAATTGACTCATACAGGCCAGTATGCCTTAATCAGTACTATGGCTGGAACACTCACGGCACCGTTACATCGTATACAGTTGAAGAGTAATTACTTCACTGGATCTGTTATTGTTGGGATAGTGAAGAAATTTCCCTACAGAGGCATTTCATTACTTTTAGGAAGTGACATTGCCAAGAATCAGGTACATCCTGTACTTAAAGAAACTAAAGACTCTGTTCAGTGTAGGAATACTGAAAATTCAGTATGTGTTATCACCAGAGCTATGGAGAAACAGCAGATGACTAATGAATCGACAAAGAAACCGGAACCAACACCAGAGATTGACTTGCAAGCAACCTTCATGGCGGATGTTCTAGGTGGTCACTCAAGTCATACTGATCAAAATAATTTGTCGCCTAGACAACTACTCATTCTTGCTCAAGGCAAAGATCCAGAGATTGGGAAGCTAAAAGAGGAAGCAAAGAATGAAGGAGAGTTAGAAACAATGGCCGCAGATTATTACCTGAGGGACGAGTTGTTAATGAGGAAATGGAGAGGGAAAGAAAACGACGATGAAACATGCAGCGAAGTACATCAAATCGTGGTACCCAATGTTTACCGCAAGGACATACTACATATGGCCCATGATTCACCGTATGCTGGTCACTTAGGGATTCAGAAAACCTTCGATAGGATTCTTCCATATTTCTTCTGGCCTGGCCTACGTCGTGACGTCACATCGTTTTGCAGATCATGTCATGTCTGCCAGATGGTCGGCAAGCCGAATCAGACCATTCCGGTAGCTCCTCTACGACCCATACCAGCATTCTCAGAACCCTTCAGTCACATCATTATAGACTGCGTCGGTCCGTTGCCTAAAACTAAGGCTGGCCACCAGTATCTGTTGACTATAATGTGTTCGGCAACGAGATTTCCAGAGGCTATTCCTCTACGTAGCATCAATGCCGACAAAATCTCTGATGCACTTATCGGATTCTTCACCCGATATGGTCTTCCGAAAACCGTGCAGTCAGATCAAGGTTCAAATTTCACATCGAAGTTATTTCGCCAAGTCTTAGAACGGCTGGGTATTCGTCATGCAGTATCGAGTGCATATCATCCACAGAGTCAAGGCGCACTGGAACGATACCACCAAACATTGAAGAATATGCTCCGTACTTTCTGTTTCGAGCATAACGACGACTGGGATCGTGGTATTCCCTTCGCACTCTTCGCAACCAGAGAGGCTGTACAAGAATCTCTTGGTTTCAGTCCCTTTGAACTGGTATTCGGACACACAGTTCGTGGACCACTAAAGCTGTTACAAGAGACATGGTTGTCATCCACTGAAGACACTGGTCTACTGACATACGTGGAAAATTTTAAAAATAGACTGTATAATGCATTAAAAGTTGTCAGATCTAATCTTTTGCAGGCACAAGACAAGATGAAGGTCTATTATGACGTCAACGCAAGAACCCGTATCTTCCAACCTGGTGATAAAGTTCTCATGCTGACGCCACTGTCTGGTCAACCCCTGAGTGCCAAGTTTACAGGACCCTACGAGGTTATGGCTAAGCTTAGTGAGGTTAACTATCTTGTAAAGACCCCTGATAGACGGAAATCGCAACGAGTGTGCCATATCAATATGTTGAAACCATACATTACCAGAGAAGCACACAATGTTGTTGCCTCGGTAAACTCTGTTATTAAAGTCGGGAATAATTCACCCGAAATTGAGCGTGAAGTTGCAGAAAGCAAATTACAAATCACAAAAGCTCTAAAAGCCCTTAATGAAAAATTGGCACATTTACCCGCTTGCGAACAATCCGCTATCAAAGGTCAAATTAATGAACATATTAATATTAATCTATTTGCAGATGTACGCAATAGAACAAGACTGATTGAACAAGAGGAAACCAGTTTCTCATGAAATGTTTCTTTTATGTCATTCATTGTATTGATTAGCATTTATATTATTGTAAATATGACAATAAATAAACTATGTTTTGAATTATTTCAATATGAAACATTACAGAACAAAACTTCAAATTCTACTAGAAACAATCATACGTTGTAAGGTAAAAGGTAACTATTGCATACATCAATTGCACACACACCGGTATTTAACTTGAATACATCCACACTTGTGTTTGTTCAATTGATTATTGATGTGTTTTGCAAATTGTTTGTTTCTATGTCGTCATGTTAAAATTTGGATGTCTTATTTTATGCTATGTAAAAGCTAAATCAGCTGAGATTATAACATTTTTTTTTTAAAAATATTCTTGATGTCATAATTGAGACATCATAATAATAATATAATAACTGAAAATCATTAGTTAATGATACAGTGATCGGTTATAAATAAATTAAATTTTCTAAAGAATTATCTATCAATTATTAATCGGTTCCACTTATTTGGGTAATTCATATCAATTCTATGGGAATTGGTTATTGGTGGTAATAGTTTTATGGTCAACGTTGTACACACAATAATCATAATTGTAAATATTAATTGATAAATAAATGTTTAATTAATAATCATTGATAGAATAATGTGATAAGGGATTCCATAATAGCGACTTTGTTATTAGGGGAATATGTAAATAATATATGGTTCATTTTAATCTTAAAAAGATTGTCCAATAGTCAATTAAATCTTACGAATAGTTTGGGAATTCGGTTCATTTTATGGGTACTCTACAAAGAATTCCATACTTAACGCTGTCTGTAATTCCTTTGTGTCTTAAGGGGGGGCGAGTGTTACGAGTAGATTTATTTCCATATTATATTGGTTCTGTTATTATTAACTAAAGTTAAAATGAAATAATCTTAAACCCGAAATGTTTCCGTGTTAGGAATAAAACATGCATATGTCTAGACACTACGTCATAGCGATAAAATACGTCATATGCACGAGGGTGGAATACCGTTTAGTTTAGTTCTAGTTTGGGCGCTAATGTGTGAGGACTGTTTTTGACCACTTTCTTAAAGATAGGATTACAGCTTAATTCATTATAGAAGAATCTCAACTGATTAAGTTTTATTATATAATACTGGTACATGTATTCTGTGGTATTGTTATATTTTATCATCTCAACTTGTTGGAATAAAATTGTGTTCAATTTCAAACAGGATTGTGGATTTCCTATATATTAAGGTACAGTTTATCTAAATCACTTTATACACAAAAGATTCATATCGCCACGAGTCAAATAAACATCAAATCTAATTCAATAACATCAATATAAATTCTTATACAACCTTGTGAGATCCAAGATGGATATGAATCAAAATAATATATAATAATACATTACTAAAAATATCATCTAACGTCAGTAGCTGATTTCGCACGTGACAGCAGAAAAAAAGAACATGTAAGCTCTAGAAATAGAGCAAGCGGTCCATCTTGTTATAGTCTATGTTTCAACAACATATTTATACATTAACCATACACCACACACACAGGCATTAACCACTTGCAAAATCCAGTTACTTTTAACTAACTATATGACAAACATAACACACTCCACATAAAGGTTAAAGTTTAAAGTCTACACACTTTAGTTAATGCTTAGACTTATTCAATACACACTTTTTATTGTAGGCCTATATATCCCGTTTAACGTGCAAATGACTTTTCGCTTTCTTCTCGATTGTATTACATTTAAGGCCTGTATCTGCCCGCGTGTTATTGTTGTTTTTTATAAATCATTTGTGAGAAGTTAACCCTTTGACACCACCATTATTTGTTTAACACTTTCTTTACAAAGCTAAAAGGGCTTGTTGTTGTTTTTTTTACTACACGCACTAGATTGCAAGGTGCTGTTTATTTTTCTTGATCGCATTTTTATATTTTCCGTTATCCATATATATGTATATATATATATATATGCGTGTGTGTATTATGTTCGATGTATGTAACGTAAACAATAAACATTATAACAATACATACTTTAATTCACATCAACGAAATTAGGCCAAATGAAGAAACATGAAGATATAAAAAAAGTGACTCCATAGAAGGCGTCCATAAATGACGGTTTTCGAACCCCACCCCCATCATCACGAGACAACGCACAAAAGAGTACCTATGGGTAGTTTCTAATATGATGTCACTAAACTCCCCCCCCCTACCCAATCACCCCCACCCAGGGCCGTATTTAGGATTGTGGGGGCCTTGTTCCCAAATTTATGTGGAGGGGCCATTCGTGACCTCGCTCCATCAATCCACATACCTCAGAAAAGTGCATTTAATTATGTTACATAAAATCATAAATGTTACGTTGAACTTAGCTTGGTTGGACTGGGGCGCTTAAAATTGTATGGCAATAAATGAATTTCATTTTACTTTTTCAACGAAAGCATGGGGATGTCAGTAAAAAAAAATCTTTTTGGCATGTGTGGCGGTCCCTTTTCTGTGGAGACCCCTTTTCCGATGGAACATGTGGAGCATGCCTAAATACGCCACTGCCCCAACCCCGAAACAAAAAAATCACATCAATAACACACACACACATAATTCCTATTTCAAAATTGGCCTGTTTTAATTCACTTTAATTATTGTATTTTTCATATAACCTTAAGTCTTTCGATAAACATCATAATATATTAATGTGGTTTATTAAGTAAACTTTGTTACTATGGAAGTTTCCTTTAGAGATTAACCTTTTTTAAAGTGACGTCACATTGTTTAAACAGCCTCTATTCCCTTCTCGTCACAAATGGTTTGACCCGTTTCCTTTACTCAATGCCTGACGCCATTTATGAACGACTCCTTATTATTTACCGAATTCTGTGCACAATCACCAGGTACTGCTGGGCGGTGGTCGTGCATACTTCTACCCTGAAAACTTCACTGACCCAGATCCAGACCCAAGTTTTAATGTGTCTGAAGTTTCCAGGACTGACGGATTAAACTTAATCGAGGTAACGAAAAAATCAACAGACACTTTGGTCACTGCATTTAATGATACACCTGTGGCTCAAAGTATTCCCATGGAATTGTTAAACTATTGGGCTTTTTATATATAGAAATGAGAACAACTCCAGAAAAGAGGTGAATGCTGGTGAATATTCATAAATGACAAGAATAACACCAATAGTTAAATCACTAAACATAGAAACAGTAGCGGACAGAATGGCAAAGAGTAAAGTGGTAATAATACATAAGGTATTAAAATAAAAGGTATGTCATTTCCTACTCCCATTGGTTAATTTGAAAGACACGTGACATTATTGTCTGATGTTATCTATATCTTATGTTTTAATTCCTACATATATATAAAGATATATATATATAAGTAACTTATGTTATCTATATTTTCTTTTATAAAGCGGAAAGTATGTGATATTTGTTCTACAATTTACTCCGGGTATTTTTTGCTAGTATAGTATATAGCTCATTTGTCTGTATTAATGATGCACGATATAGAGATAGTTTATTGCCCAAACAGATGTGGAGATGTCAGGCTTCAACTCTCGAGAAGAGGAGGAGAATCAAACATCATTGGTCTGAAGTCATAACAAATAAGAAGCGTTCGAAAAAATAATACGACTACATTATTGATCTGAATCCAAACTAAACAAAATAAAAAAAAACTTTTCAGAATTCGCATATCCGAAACTATTATAAAAGCAGCCAGGTTGATTGTAACTGTATGTCACGGACTTGCATTCTATGGTAATAGTCAAAACTATCTTATTTTATAATTCAATAAAGGAGTGGAAGCAAGAGAAGAAGGACAAAGGCGTGTTTGTTTATAACAAGGCAGGACTGGACCAAGTCGATATTCAGAATACAGATTACCTGCTTGGTGAGTATCGAATTACTCTAATGATGAGATACAGAAAAGATATACATGAACATAAAAACTTCACACGCTCTTTAATATGCAGTTCTTAATGTTGTGGATAGATTTATGACTAAACTTTTTAAATGATATGCTACCCAATATTTTAAAAGTGTGATCTAACGTCCTTTTAACCATTTCCCCTCTCATCATTTAGCGATATCTTTATACTATCAACGCTCACCTCTAAACCGTTGGCTGTTACAAAAATATGTTAAGAGTAAGGCCTTTCCTACGAAATAATTTTTTTTTTTTATATTGACCGACTGTAACTATAGGAAACAAGTACTTCTTTTCAAAATCATTGCTACAGATTATAATCGTCTAATAAGAAAAAAAACTATTGTATATTTCGAAGTCTTAGCTACCATATTAGTTTCTCCATTTAAGTCAACTAAAAAGCCTACAATTTATTTTTAGCGCAATGAGAAATAGAAATGTTATTTAATGCCATTTTTAGACATTTATTTTGTGTGTACGATTGGCTTTTAATAAATAAAAAAAAAGACCTACCTATGTCTTACAAATTACTTTTGTTAGTCATTTTACAATAAATGACCAGCGTTTCCATCATGTAAGTTTTTTTTTAAATTTTAACTTAAGGCTTAGAAAAAATATGGTGCACGGTGTCTGAGCGCCAGAGCGTTCTGCTGGCGTACCGAAGGTTCTGGGTTCGAAATCCTGGTGAAGACAAGGATTTTTTTCTCGGGTCCGGAGGGGTGTCCCAGAGTCTACCCAGCTTTGATGAGTACCTGACATTAGTTGGAGAAAAGTAAAGGCGGCTGGGTATTGTGCTGGTCACACAATCCCCTAGAATGCCGTGGCCACAAAAACTGGTGGTCCACGGCCCCACGGATCAATTCGGTTCGACGGGATACTTTAGAAAAAAATTACTCATTCGGTTAGTACATAAATAGCTTATTATTATATTAATGGCCAACTAAACACAATTTTATATATATTTTTTTTAAAGGTCTCTTCTCTCAGGGACATTTGAACTTTGAAGTTGATAGAAACGCCTCCAAAGAACCAGCACTGCATGAAATGGTTCAGAAAGCCATCAAAATTTTAAAACGAAACAAGAAAGGATTTTTCCTTTTAGTCGAAGGTAATCAGAATAGAACAATCAGGGTAATGGTTTAAATAAAAAGAAAAAAACAACAAATGTTTTAAAAGAAAGTTTCTTTGGATCCGTCTGATAAAATACAGACATTTGAAATGAAAGATTTATGGAGATTATTTCTTCCATTGACTTACATTTAATTTGTAGTTTTGCTTTTCTTAAAAAAAGGTTCATCAAAATATTGTGTTATATTAATTAAGAGTCTTCATTAAACTTTATAGGCGAATAATTTGTTTAAAAAACTCATTTCTGAGCTTATTACTTAATATCTTGCATTAAGTTTTAGTTTTGCCAATAATCTCCTAAATGTCTTCACAGCTTAATACTAAATCTTTTGCAATAGGATTTAGTCTTGACAATAATCTTTGCTCTTTCACCTCAAGGTGGTCGAATAGACTCAGCGCATCACGACACGCAGCCGGTCAAGGCCATACATGACGTCGTGGCCATGGACAAAGCAGTGAAGGTGGCCCTCGAACTTACGGACAGCTCGGACACACTGACGGTGGTCACCGCTGACCACTCGCACGTCATGAGCATCGCCGGATACGCCACCAGGGGGAATCCCATCTTCGGTGAGTCCCTGGCCACATTTGTTGTCAATCCATGAAAGTACTCTAGTGCTAACATTAGCGTCAAGCTAACTTCGGCATCGTATAGTAGTGCCCCAATGCTAACATTAGCGTCAAGCTAACTTCGGCATCGTATAGTAGTGCCCCAATGCTAACATTAGCGTCAAGCTAACTTCGGCATCGTATAGTAGTGCCCCAATGCTAACATTAGCGTCAAGCTAACTTCGGCTTCGTATAGTAGTGCCCCAATGCTAACATTAGCGTCAAGCTAACTTCGGCATCGTATAGTAGTGCCCCAATGCTAACATTAGCGTCAAGCTAACTTCGGCTTCGTATAGTAGTGCCCCAATGCTAACATTAGCGTCAAGCTAACTTCGGCTTCGTATAGTAGTGCCCCAATGCTAACATTAGCGTCAAGCTAACTTCGGCATCGTATAGTAGTGCCCCAATGCTAACATTAGCGTCAAGCTAACTTCGGCATCGTATAGTAGTGCCCCAATGCTAACATTAGCGTCAAGCTAACTTCGGCTTCGTATAGTAGTGCCCCAATGCTAACATTAGCGTCAAGCTAACTTCGGCATCGTATAGTAGTGCCCCAATGCTAACATTAGCGTAAAGGCTACTTGGTAAAGGTAAAAGGGAAAGGAATGGGTTGCTCGAAGAAACCTGAAAACCAACAATTTCCAAGCATTCAAAACCTTAATTAGAATGTACAACTGGACTTAAACTCCAGATAAACGTAGGACGCTACAAATCAGTGTAGAAAAGAACCGTCTGTAACATATTATATAAGATAAACTATCAAATGTTCAGAAAGTGTAATATGAATTTATCAACATTTGAAGTTTGCATGTTCAATACTTACAATACAAACAATTTTCTGCGGCTAATTCGTTAAAGTGCCCTCTTGTTGTTTTCTTTCGATACAGCTCTGAGCGATCTGGATGGTCAGATAAACACAAAGAGAACGAAAGACAAGATGCCGTTCACCACAATCCTCTATGCCAACGGGCCTGGTTACGTTGTACCTAGACCAAACATTACAGACGAGGACACAAGTAAGTCTGTCAGTCATACTTGAGATCTTTCCCAAATTCTGAATTCTTCTGTCTGGTTATACATGCTTTCAGTGTGTTTAACTTCCTGCACGCTTATTTCACATAGCTAACTTGTAACTTTTTAACCCTTCCCGTACCGACCTACTTCTATCTATGCTGCCTTCAGTTCCGCTATATATGCGCCCGGGACTGTAAGGGTTAAAATGCCTTATTTGTGTCCGCACAGTTCCAAGGAAATGATATTAATACTCCGTCTACCTTCCCGAACTTTTATGAAATTCTGAGCAACTGAAATCCTAGTTGAAAATACTGAACCGTTATAAAATTAGCACGCGCATATTTTGACTGCGATGTTATTGGCCAGGTCCTATCTTGGCACACTGTAGTTCATAGTGAATGTCGCAGTTCAAGTGACGTATTGTGTTGTTGTTTTTTAAAGTAGTAAAGTGCCCTTTTAAGACCATGACTGTTCCTTAGAACTAGTTAGGCAGTATTCATCTTTTATTATTTTGTTGATACGTCTTACTAGGGGGAATGCGTGATCAGCACGACGCCCAGCATAGTAAAGTAAAGTTTCCATGTCGTTTGATCCATACGGCACGTGGAGCAGCGTTTAAAAGTTTCTGTGGGGCCACGCCATAACGAAGATTGTGTGGCCAGCACAATGCTCAGTCACATTTTTTGCCCCCTAGCTAACTTAGGTGTTCTTATAGCTGGGTAGACTATGACCAGCATAGTTAGCCTCTAACCGACCGATATAATGTCCCCCATCAGCCCCGGGATAGTTTTATGAGCAACAAAGATTTAAATTAAAACACACATAATATACAGTACATTTACTAAATAATGTTACTTCAATAAATTTATAGTTTTTTCTTCTTTTTACTCCCTTTCTATTAACTTGTATTTTCTTTCTGTCTGTCTGCTTGCTTGCTTGATAGCAAAACTTTGCATCCATTTTTCGACCACTTCCCGTCGTCCAATCGAGCCAAAACTTGGTCTGTAGACTTGTCCCGACTAACAATACATTCTGTCAAATTTTCAGCATCGTAGCCTTTGGAATAGTCACGAATACCTTCCACCAATTTGCGAATCGAGGAACATATTATACGAAAAAACATGGTTGCCTTTGACGGAAGTAACTAAAGTTTTCGGATATGTTCGTTTTTACGAAAAAATATGAATGAAAACGACACAATGTGTTTGAGACACAATATAGCCGTGACAAAGCGAGTTATCTTTTTATGGTTTCTGCGAGCCAAAGCTATAAAAAAAAAAAGGATGCGCAAAAGCAAAGTCACAATCGTGGCTTCATGCATATTAAAAAAAAAAAATGCGCAATCGTTATAATTAGATATGTATTTGCCGACATTACCGATTCGAAATTTTAGTTTTGTAGTTAAGTGGAAATGGTAAACTTAGTTTACAAAGAAAGGGAGTATAATAAAAACTGTGTTTTTATGGTGTTCTTGTTTATTATTTTGACGTTACTTTTTCGGACCAGGTAACCCTAACTATGTGACGCAATCGGCCGTGCCGATGAAGTCTGAGACACACGGGGGAGAAGACGTTGCCATCTATGCCACAGGTTCGTAACTCTCCTAGGAGCAGCGCTGCTTGAATACACATTCATGCACATAAAGCTTTATTATATAATCTATATATTTAAAGTAGAATGTGTATGTGTTCAACCAATCATATTAGTTAATTTAAAGACACGTGACCTTATTCACTCAAATTATACTTTTGCGATTTCACTTAGGATATGTGTCTTCGCTAGCTAAGTGATTACCGTATCGGACTGCCATGCGAGCGACCCGGATTCGACTCTCCAGTCAGTCTATACCTCTTTTTTGTGGACATTTTTTTTTAATTTTAATTTAATTCACCGGCAATTTATATTTTTGCTAAATAAAAAGACTTGCCTATTTTTTACCCGATTACAAATTAATTTTAAATACTTTCCTAAAGGTCTTTAGTAAAAAATAATTATTTTCTAAAATTATTTGATTTATAACATTCTGTTTATTGTAGTTTATAACATTTTTATATGTAGCTTATACAGCCCTGTTTTTTTCCCCGGTCAACGCGGGAAATTTAGCTTGTATATATATATATATATAGATAGATAGATAGATAGATAGATAGATAGATAGATAGATAGATAGATATAATTTTACAAAAGTCTTAGTTGTTGTTATTTTGATAAATACATTTTCTTAACAATTTTTTTTACATCCTGTCTGGTGTTATCCCCTCTGAGCTATATATATAATTATAAACATGGAGTGCCCAACCACTTAAATTTGTCGGGAACATGCAGACTCTTATATATAGATAAGTGGAGTGTAAGCTAATGGCCGATCATAGGCACTGACATACATAATCATAAACATCTACTTCATGATCTTGTTTTAAATTCCTTTTTTTTTCAAACGTTGACTTTGTCTTATTAGTTGATAGCAATATAGCCCTTCTGTGGCATTTCTAAAGTGTAACATAAGCTATGAACTAAAAATAATAAGTGTGTAGATATAGAAAATACATTATTTACTAAGATATTATTTTTATTGTAGGCATTATAAGCATTCAATCGAAAAAGATCAGCCTCCATTTTGTAAGCTTAAAATTTTCGGAAATCGCTTGCTTTGAAATAATTATGTATGCCAGTATCTAAAATCGGGCATTCGCATACACACCACTTATCTATATATTACAAATTCTGCATTTTCCCCGACATTTTTGTACGCTTAATTTTAAGTGATTGGGCACTTCATGTATGTATATAGCTTAGCGGTTATCCCATTTGAAGCAGAAGTTTTGATGTAGCTTGCTTTATTGTTCGTTATCTGTGGGTTTTTTTTAAATTTATTTTCTTTCTTAAGACGTAAGTTTAAAACTAGAACATCTTTTTGTCAACCCTTTTTTTTCTAAACCCCATATTGGTCCGCTTCAACTTTTCTCAAAGTTACTGCAGTAAAGTGGAACGGTTAAACGCTATTTTTTGCTTGTTTGCGGTTTTCTGTTTGTTATTTTCTTTCTTTGATATTTTGTTTATCTGTTTGTTTATTGTTGTTCGTAATTTTTGTTATTCTTGTTATTGTTGTAGAATAAATATGATTCTACATCTATCATTCTATTATATCCAAGATATGAATATGAATATTATAACGAATTTTCGCAATTGACAATATTAAGCTATCATTGCCATATACCGTATCTCTCTTTACGTTTGTAATTCAAAGGGCCGCAATCCTTTCTGTTTGCTATTTAGTTGTTGTTTTTTTAAATATATTTGATCTGTCTGTTTTTGTTATAGAATAAATATGGTTCTTCATTTATCATTCTATTTTATCTAAGATATGAATATTAATATTATAATGAATTTTCGAACTTGACAAGATTAAGCTATCATTGCCTTAGATCTCTCTGTACGTTTGTAATTCAAAGGGCCGCAATCCTTTCTGTACGCTGGTGTTCACGAGCAGAGTTACATTCCAGTGGCCATGGCTTACGCGTCATGCGTCGGGCCTTACGAGGAGGGCGGAAGGAAAGAATGTGCTCGACAGTCTCAATTTTCCACGGTAGGATACACCATAAAAATGATCATAACAGCATACCATAACATCAGCATATCATCATAGCATGACATGAAAACATCAGCACATCATCATAACATCACATCAAAACACATCAGCACAACATCAATCAAAACGTCAACACATCATCATAGTATCAGATCGAAACATCAGCACACCATAACATCAGCATATCATCATAATATCACATCAAAACGTCCGCACATCATCAAATAATCATACCATTATCTTCATATCATCATATTGTCACATCATTATATCATCAAAAAGTATCATCAGATAGTAGATATGAAGTTAGATAGATAAATAGACTGGTAGGTAAAATGATAGAGCGATTTGGCAGTTTTATGACATTATCCATAACGTAAATTCTTTCTTTTTTTCGTTTCGTTTTTCAGAATTCAAGCTCAATATCGTATCCATGGAGATTGAATTACATTATAGCACTGATCTATGTATTTTTTATATCGTCGATGCCTTCGTGTAAACGTTTCTAGTGACATTTTGTTTATCTATCTTCATATCTGTCTGTCTCTCTGCCCACCTGATTACCTATTTATATCTCTTAACCTATTTATCAGAAGCAACATATATATATTTATTCACGTTATTACGTCTATCACGCTATACATATCTATGAGCTATAAAGATATACTAGTGACTGTATGATTGAAGAAATATCTTTATATTTTACAGGTTGTTACATTTTCAGTATCAATTAAAACCTATTATGAAATCTGTTCTGTTCACTGTATATAAAGTGTTAATAAATACAAATAAACATTGTATACTTCAAAGATATACAGCGTCCCAGCGTTCGACGGTGTCACATATCACTTATACGTTACAAATAGTCGTTCTAGAAAAAAAAGATTATTACGCCCATTGCTCGAACCTATGTGAGGCGGCAGGGATTGGTCGGCGGCAGGTTTGGAACCCGGTGTCGTCTCTAGTTGACAGTCCGGAGTAGGTACCAGTCGCAGGACCAGCCATGTCACCAAATACGATTGTGTCGCTAGGTCAAAGCTCTGCGGTGGTGTCGTATTCAGGTCTATGCAGTCTACCGCCATCCGGTCTGGCGAATCAATATAAACAGGATTATTTGCTGGACCTACGGTGTTGTCAAACTCAATCGCACACGGGGCCAATACTCAAATAATCACTTAATTATGATTGGAAGCCTGACTTAATAAATATTCATTCAAATCATTTTCTGTTATTAATAATAATAGTTTAAAAAAAAAAGAAAGAATAATAATCATCTTCATTATACCGAAGTAAATTTATTTTTTAACAGTTTTGCAGTACGTAGAGTTATAGACATCAAATATTAAAATAAAACAGTTCAAATATTATGCTTCCACATAATGCACACACGCTGGTCTGGTCTACGCATGAACTCTCACAGACAGCCTCTCTCTCTGCATTGATGAATAGTTTAATCCAGGCTTTATATCGTCGTGCCATTTTAGAAAAAAAAAATTTATCACAGCGGGATATAATTGTATACAAGGCCGGGTGTGGCCCGCTGGCCTTGAGTTTGACACCTATGCTGCACCAGGTTTGATGAATAGCCCACAGAACTCTGTAGTAAGGTTTAAAAACTATATGCCTAGTGGTAGCGTTAAAGGGCGTTTTTATGTATAGAGTGTAAAATGGGCTTTAGGTGATTTCATCCACAATGGCATTTATTTTTAGACATCTTAAGCATTAGGTTATGTGAACTGGAACCTTTAACGCCAAGCATCCATTTAAACTTGTTTGATAATAACAGCTAGATAGATAACTATTTTGTTTGACAGATATATAGATAGGCGGATAGATAGATGTGTATGTGTGCGTACGTATCTGTGTGTGTGTATGTCAGTGTGTGTCTACGTTAAATCGTCACTGCTGGCCCGTGTTTATGAAGTTGTGTGTCTGTGACGAATGGCGCAAAAAAAAAAGGTACTACGATTTAGTGTTTAGAGCAAAACACATTTTCACTCACACATTACATTTGTTGTTGTTGTTTTTTTGTTTGTTTGTTTGTTTTTGTACAATGAAATGGAAAAAACAAATTCCTACAATAATTAGCATACACAACATATAAAAAAAAAAGAGCTTTGACTAGTTTTATTTTGAGCATTCATGCAGTTATTGGCACCGGCACCGCATGAACTCGGAATCTGTGGATTATTGAATCAGAAATTGTATCCATGTATACAATAGATAAAGTATATAGATGGATAGATAGATCGTTAGATTGGAAGATATAAAGATAGCGATAGAATAAAAGGATAAAATTATAAATAGTCAGATAGATACATAGACAGAGAGACAGATAGTTAGATAGATAGATACATAGATAAAGATATAAAGAGACAGAGATCAAGAGATAGATAGTTATAGAGATTGATAGATAAAGAGATTGATAAATATTTAGATAGACAGATAGATGGTTAGAATGACAGACATATAAATAGATAGATAGATGGATGATAGATAGATAGATAGATAGATAGATAGATAGATAGATAGATACAGATATATATAGATAAATAGACGAATACATATTTAGACAGTTATATGGTTAGACAGACAAATAGATAGTTAGATAGATACATAGACAGATACATAGACAGATAGATACACAAACAGGCTGATAGAAAGAGAGATAGATTGATAGACAGACAGATAGAAAGAAAGATAGACAAATAGATGGATATAGCTAGATAACATTGAAAAAAAGTCTAAGACTGACCAATGACGCGAGTATGGAGTTTGAACAAATCACACATCGCCGGGTCGTGCTCTGGCCCGTAGGACAAGTAGAAACTGGCCATGTCATAGATCGCTTTGGCCGTCATGTTGACTATCAACTTCAGAGTCTTCTCTTGGTAGTCGGTACAGTAGCACTCGTGGCCTGCCCTCGATGGGTGACAGTTGCGCCTCGGGTTGTTCAGGTTGACGCGACACAACTAAAAAAACGACAAGATGGATTATCGTGGGGGCGGAGAAAAAAGTGCATGTGACTGCATGAAACCGTACTTTAAGTAAGTGGTCGGCAACCTACGGCACGCGTGCCAAACTTGGCACGCAGAGCGATTTTCAAAGGAATTCAAGTCGCTTCTACAAGATATTGACTGGTAGAGAAGAATGACTATTAGGCGTTTGGCTCGCTGAATACTTTAGAAATTCTACTTTGGCACACTATTATCTATTAGTTGCCGACCCCTGCGTCTTGGTGTGCACTCCCCCCCCCCTGGTTCACTTCTGGACATCGTTACGCACTGGACGTAAGAGCCGATAGGCTCGTCCATTTTTTTTTAAGGTAATTATAGTATGGTAGTACGGGGGTAACAGCTTACCATGTTCCAGGAGCGAAGACACCAGTTGTCGTAGATCAGGTAGTAGTACGGAACGTGGTAGCTGTAGACCTCGTTGGGGAGGAGCGTCAGGTTCACGTCTGCCACGAGCATCAGCTGATCCCTGTCAGAGAGCAGGCCGAGCTCGCACTGGGAGCTCGCTCTGTGCTGCGTGGTGGGGTGGGGATACAGCCTGAACGGCTTGATGGTGACGTCACTACTGAGGCCTGACGAGGAGCACAAAGGGAGATGAACAATTACAAGAAGCAAAAAACTGCGGAACGATAACGCATAGACCAGCGGTTTCCAAACTGTGGGGCGCGACCCCCTTGGGGGTCGAATGACCATTTCGCGGGGGTCGCGAAAGACCGTCGGAAAACGTATGTTTTTGATGGTCTTAGGAACCAAAACACAACTCATCTTTCCGTGTTCCAAGCGAGTCCACCGACATGCAGATACATCCACATACTACGTGTAGGCTACTTGGCGTAATGATATCAATACAGGTGTATGTGACAAGGTCGGCACCATAATGCAAGAATGCGAACCAGTAACATGTGTGTAGAGAGTTTAATCTACCTAACACCACATATCTATGTACTTGCCAGAAGACCATTCACATGCAAAGTTGAAGATGTTCCTGAGAAAGCACAAAGGAGTTCATTGAACGTATTAACAACGATGCAGAGAGAACTGATTTGTCTATAATACCAAGTACAAAATTCTGGCTCAAATGTTTGCAGTCATAAACTATTTTGACAGTAGACTTATTGTTGGAGATGAACTGCTTAGTTGTGCTCTTGCAATGACTGTCCCAAAAATTTCTGAACAGATGAGAAATATGCAATACCAACCATCACAATAGGTGACGTTCGTGTTGTAATTAGAAATATAGTCCTGAACCTAAACCGGTATCTTGCAATATTTAAATACATTTGTTTTTATGGTTTTTTTTTTTTTTATGATTAATCGCTATGCTTTAATTAGGTTCAATTTGTACCAATATAAATATATCCTGCACATAAGATATTTACATTATAATTCATAACAGTCGCAAAATGCGATAAAAAAAAGTAGGGACGCATTTATTTATTATTATTTTTATTTATTTTTTTTGTTTGGGGAGGGGGGGGGGCCAAAGCATGAAAAACTGTATTAAGGGGTCGCGCCCTAAAAAAAGTTTGGGAACCACTATTCTAGATAGAAGATTATTACGTCCCTTAGGCCCAAAACTCCTGCATGGCGGCAGGGATCGGTCGGCAGCAGGGATAGAACCCGCGACATGTCGGTTGACCATCCAGTTATAATGAATATGGTGATGTCATTAGGTGCTAAAATTAATGATATTTTGATCTCAGTTTTACTGAGATTTCCTTTGATGTGATGGAAATGGAAACGAGTTCAATAAGATAACATATTTCAGAGTAGATACGTAGTAATCATACAAACTAGGTAGTTAATTAAATGTTTGAAAATATACATCTAAATTCTTTAGTAATATAATATTTATAAAATTCTCCAAAACTTTTTACAGTTTGATCATTTCAAAGCTATAACTTGTAAGCCATTTAATTTTTATAAAAAATCAACACCATTATAAATATTAGCTTAAATGAAACGGGCTAATTATCTACCTTTAATTAAAAAATGATTCCACATGTGACATTTGATTTAATACTGATGCCAAACAAGTTCTGTTTTGTAATATAACAAATATTACTGACTAGTTATTATTTCTTTATATAAAGTTAACATTATGGTATTCATAACAAGATTCAATTATTAGAGGCTTATAATAATTTACGTTAAATAGTTGTAAACAGACATTTCCTACATTTATTGTATGCCCATTTAAGGAGTTTATATTTTAAACATTAATAATTACAGAAATTACATGCTATAGTGCTATTAAATAAGTCTCTTATATTTCTAAATTAATTATACAAATAAATTTGTTTTAGAATTACGTACATTTACGTTTCATTAAAGAAGATGAGCATAAAAACTCTTTTAAATGTAAATCGTCTGTATGAATTAATGAGCGGTCAATTGTAAGTGACTTCTTTGTATGCTTAAAACAGCTTTCATGCGACAAAATATGTTCAAAAGTTTAAGTTGAACCAAAAGTTGAAAGTAAAAGAGAGCTCCCTCCCAGATTTTTTCCGCAAAAGGGGACCTTTGAATGCCCATGTTTTAAATGTTTAAAATTCAACTTGCTCCGTTTTAAAATCGTCAATATTCCTTCACTTAAAAAAAGATATACATCTAAGAAGGTTGTAGTAATATTAAACCAGTTAGGGCTTTGTGTGGTATAAAGTTTTGCCTTTGATTAGAAAACTCCGCTTTGAGTGCTTCGATGTACTTCTAAAAAAGCCCAACTATCTATCTTAATATATTCTTTAACATAGGGAGGTACATGTAGTTAAATGTTTTGAAATTGTTTTTACGGCAAGATATGTCCAATTTCAATACAAATCCATTCCAGTGCAAATGTAAATGCGAGTTCAACTCACAGCAATGTGTCAGAAACATCAGCTTCAACAGTCAGTTTTCCCCATTCAGAAACATCAGCTTCAACAGTCAGTTTTCCCCATTCAGAAACATCAGCTTCAACAGTCAGTTTTCCCCATTCAGAAACATCAGCTTCAACAGTCAGTTTTCCCCATTCAGAAACATCAGCTTCAACAGTCAGTTTTCCCCATTCAGAAACACCGGCTTCAACAGTCAGTTTTCCTTATTCAGAAACATCGGCTTCAACTGTACGTTTTCCTCATTCAGAAACATCAGCTTCAACAGTCAGTTTTCCCCATTCAGAAACATCAGCTTCAACAGTCAGTTTTCCCCATTCAGAAACATCAGCTTCAACAGTCAGTTTTCCCCATTCAGAAACACCGGCTTCAACAGTCAGTTTTCCTTATTCAGAAACATCGGCTTCAACTGTACGTTTTCCTCATTCAGAAACATCAGCTTCAACAGTCAGTTTTACTCATTCAGAAACATCAGCTTCAACAGTCAGTTTTCCTCATTCAGAAACATCGGCTTCAACTGTACGTTTTCCTCATTTAGAACCGGAAAATGTTGTTGTTGTTTTTATCAATAAAAAACTCCTCTTAGAGGTCTCTCGCGTGTCATTAAAAATCGCCTTGCATGCCAAATTAGGCACGCTTGTCTTTGGTTGACAACCCCTGATTTAGATTACATTATTGTTATTATTAATAAATGTAGTACTATTATTGTCTCGATATATTTTTTTATTGTTTGCCAATTTTATATTTTTTTTATGTCTTTGACTAGATCTAGACCTATGCCTTTATTGTACTCTTGTACTATGTTGCAAAATAAATATTGTTCATTGACGAGGAATACAAGCGATGGAAACTGCACACAGAGACACAGAAGTGTGTTGGTTAGCAGAAGAAAACTGTTTAAATATAAAGTATGAGACTTGGATTCGATGCTCGAGTTTTTGAAAAGCAAATGCGATTCTTTGGGAGAAAATCAATCAGTTTCTCTAGGTCTGTGTGTTTATGGCAACAATTTTTGTAGTATTGCATTCTTATCTCCCTCTTTTGTGGAAAGTGGAATTTATGCTAATACCATTTGGTTGTCAAAAAAAAAAAAAAAAAGAAAAACAAGCTGCAAATAGTAAAGCGCGGAGACCTAAGTATTTTGAAACCAAAATTGTAAGAAATATAGACAAACTACTAGCGACACACCAGGCAAACGATTCACATTAATATTGATTTTTATAAGCCTCTTGTTTAGGTAATTTTTGTATTTATAAATTCTTACAATATGTTTCCTTTTCATTTTTTTAAAATTATAAATAAGCACACAAATCTGGTCGGCCTAAGAAAAATTGCGGAAATTATATTGACCATTTAACTTCCAGAGGGGGGGGGGGGGAATGGGCGCTAAAATAAAGCTGGGGGGCGGTGAGCGAAAAAGGTTGAGAACCTATGGTTTAGAGTGCAGATACTTTGTAAAAAGCAGCAGTATTGGCGGTAAAACGCACACCATGAATATATTGGAAATTAGGGTGGGTGTTGTTTGGTCTATTATTTTTAGCTGAGGTTGATGTGAATACTGCACCTACCCTTGTGATACTAAAAATGTAAAAAAAAAACATCGGGAATAGTCAATCCCTAATTCGAAATTAATATTTCAC
Source organism: Anisus vortex (assembly GCA_949126835.1). Lineage (NCBI taxonomy): Eukaryota > Metazoa > Mollusca > Gastropoda > Planorbidae > Anisus > Anisus vortex. The sequence continues at coordinate 7,834,447 of OX421507.1, read as the reverse complement.
AATATATAATTAGATATTGTTTTTTTGATTAATCACTATGCTTTAATTTGTAACAACGATGATACGTCTTGCATATCACATATTTTACACTACAATTCATAACAGTAGCAAATTAAAGTTATATGGTTTAAAAAAAAAGGAAAAAGAAAATATAAATTTGGTTAGGGTTCGCCACAACACAAGGAGCTGTAGTAAGGGGTCGCGGCATTAGAAAGGTTGGGAACCACTGGCATAGGCAGACAATGCAGACACACGCGCAAACAGGAATGCATAAAAACATGCAGACAGACAAGTGACAGACATGCAGACTGATATTGCAGACAGACATTGCTGACAGACATGCAGACAGGCATGCAGGCAGATAAGCAGACATACGTGCAGGCAGACAAGTAGACAGAAAGACAGGCATGCAGATTGGCACACAGACATGCAGACAGACTGATAGATAAACAAACTGATAGATAAATAGATAGATAGATAACTAGATATATAGATACATAGATAGATAGATAGATGGGTATATAGGTAGATAGATAGATGGGTAGATAGATAGATAGATAGATATATAGATAGATAGATAGATAGATAGATAGATAGATAGATAGATAGATAGATAGATAGATAGATGGATAGATAGATAGATAGATAGAAAGATAGATAGATATATAGATAGATAGATGTGTATATAGATAAATAAATAAATAGATTGAGTTGGATGGACGTACGGACGAATGGATGCAATGATGGTCGGGTTGATGGATGCTTACATAGATAAATTGATTGTTTAAGCACTTACCTAATTTGATCGTCAGTATCATTACCACTACAGAAAATTGACCACATGATCTCAAGTTCGACGGAACACTCTGCATATTTTTTAAACTCTCACTGCAAATAAAAGACAAAAAAATTCAATATAGTTTTAACAGAGTTTCCTTAAACCTGGTCCCTTGCTTATCTTATCTTGAACATTACAGACGCTCTTTCTATAAAGGAGATTATTGCGTCCTACGCGCCCGAGTGTAGTCTTGCATTTTGATTAATGTTTTAAATGATGTTAAGTTACTGGTTTTCCTGGTTTGTTCAGGCCATACATTCCATGCCCGAATGTCAATCGGGAAGAAAGATTATATGCATTTGTTCTCGCATAAGGGATAAGGAAAGTGTTTTTGTCTTTATGTTTATCTGAGCTTTGTAACAGGTTGTTATTGGGTTGTATATCTAAATAAGAGTTTAATGCCTTATGTATAATAGGAGAGACCGGGGCTAGTCCACCATAGGGGTATTGCGCGCGAACCGAGCTTTTTTTAGACTGGACGACACTACCACGCCGCTCAGTAATGGCGTCTGGTTGATCTATGTCTGTGTTAAACGTCTGCAAATCTCAATTGCTTTGCTACCGTGATATTTGTATTTTCTTAGTAGGTAAGTGATTTTTTCTTCGTACTACATCTCCTCATACTTCGCACGAGGTAGTTAGGACTATTAAACGACACTGCATGGTATCAAAACACTGGCTTTCCTTGTTACATTAATTGTTTCACGTTGTCGCTTTCTCTACCAAGGCTGCTGTAATAGATTGATAATCGTAGAAAAGTGATAGTGGGGCAGCTTTGCCAATACTGGCTGGGGCATATCCGATAGATGTGTGAACATGCCCCAATGGGGATCTGTCTGTGTTCGGCCCGCTGAAAAAATGCCTAGGGCAAGCTCAGCAAAATTAGCTTCGATCTCATCCTGGCTCCCCATTGACAATTTATCAACTTTCAGAGATTGTTAATGAGGTTTGGGGTCCCACTATGACATTGCAGAACATCATCTCTGGATTTGCAAAAGCAGGCATCTGTCCTTACAACCCTGACACTTTCCATGAAAGCGATTTCTGTTCGTCTTCAGTGACTGATCGAGACAATCCACTACAACTAGAGCCTTCTCGCCAGGAACATCAGCCAGGCCTTTCTCACCAAGACCAACCAGAACTTTCTCACCAGGACCAACCAGATCGTTCTCACCAGGACCAACCATAACGTTCTCACCAGGACCAACCAAAACTTTCTCACCAAGACCAACCAGAACGTTCTCACCAGGACCAACCATAACGTTCTCACCAGGACCAACCAGAACTTTCTCACCAAGACCAACCAGAATTTTCTCACCAGGACCAACCAGAACTTTCTCGCCAGGATCAAACAGGCCCTTCTCGCCTAGATCAACCAGGCCCTTCTCAAGGGCAAAGAACACCAGTGCGGCTTGTAGCAGCAGCTGACTTTTCGCCTGATTCAATAAAGCCTCACCCCAAAGCACCTCCGCGAAAGTTACAAACACGCTGGAAAAGGAAGAGGAAAAGCTGCATTCTGACAGTCACGCCAGAAAAAAAAATTAGAACTGGACTATCTGGAAAAACAGCGCAAAGCAAACTGGAAAAAAAACTTCAGTTATAAATAAGAAAAAAAAAAGCAAAAAGAAGCACTGCAAAGGAATCGTCATCAGAGGAAGAAGATGGGGAATGGTATTGTCTCATTTGCCTCTCATGGTGGTCTCACAGTAAAAAGGAATCCTGGATACAATGTCTGCAGTGCAAAGAATGGTCACATGAACATTGTATTGGAGACAAATGTGACTATTACACATGCCACTACTGTGCATCAAATGACTCTGACTATTTCGAAGGATGCTTTTGAATTTGATTCGTTATGAAACCTCAAGTTAAAGTTACACTTTGTATTCAGTTAAAGTTTGTTTCATTCATTTTGGGATCAAAACAGTTCTGCTTATAGATCCAACTTGGGTGCTTTTTATTCTTTAAATCTATACAATATTTGGAACACGCCTTAACTCTTTCTATACGTAAAATCAAACCGAGCCATAATGTTACGGCATACAGTATGGCTAAACGTATTGAAAGAGTTAAGCATAATTAAAGCTTGTCTTGTTTTTTGGTATCGATTTGTTCGTGAATTGTTTTGCATGTGGCGGATTTGCCCCTCATGGGCATATGTGCCCCACATGTGTGACGAACTTGCCCTATATGCGGCGCACATTCGCCCACATAGAGTGACCTCACATTTGATTCTATTGTGTGATTTGGGGCAGATGTTTCACAAAATCCTTCTAGATCACATTAACTGAATAGTTGGGGAATGATTCTAAGAATTGGCCAAAGAATTCCATCCAGAAATAAATCCTGAATAGTTAAAAATGCTAAGAATGGGCGGACTATCCCGTGGCTCCCCTACAGCTATACAGTTCTAGAGGTAATAGTGATAGAAAGAAAAAGAGTATTACAGACAGGCAGACAGGGAGTCGTAGTAGATTGACGGGCTGACAGACAGATATACAGATAGATAGATAGATAAATAGATAGATAGATAGATAGATAGATAGATAGATAGATAGATAGATAGATAGATAGATAGATAGATAGATAGATAGATAGATAGATAGATAAAAAGATATAAATATATAAGTCTTAGTTGTACTTACTGATATATGATAAAATAACTTAGATGTTCTAACGTTGTGTTTGGTTTTACAAAAAAATGTTATTCGGTTTTTATAAACACGAATGTCGGCGTATACAACTGCATGGTGCTTGAAAGCAAGAATTCGCATATAGTGCGCACTTTGGATATAAAAGAATATGAGTGTCTTATCTTATCTTATCTTATCTTATACATTACAGACGCTCGTTCTATAAAGGAGATTATTGCTTCTTTCGCTCATGGGCGGTTTGAGTCTAGTCCTGCATTTCTATTAGCCTTTTAAAAGATGTTAAATTACTTGTTTTCTTGGTTTGTTTAGGTAACCCATTCCATACCCGGATGCCACTGGGGAAGAAAGAGTACAAATATGCATTTGTTCCCGCATAAGGGATAAGAAAAGTGTTTAAGTGCTTATGTCTGTCTGAGCATTGCAACAGGTTGTTATTGTGTTGTATAAATGTCATATGAATCAGATAAGTTTTATCTTTACTTCAAATTTTACATACAGACGCTTCTTCTACACAGAAGATCTTATTTTATCATATAGGTTACAGACGCTCCTTCTATGAAGGAGATCATTTCGTCCTACGCTCATCCGCGGTCCAAGTCTAGTATTGCACTTCATTAATGTTTTAAATGATGTTAAGTTACTAGTTTTCTTAGTTTGTTCAGGCAACACATTCTATGCCCGAATGCCACTCGGGAAGAACGAGTACTTATATGCATTTGTTCTCGCATAAGGGATAAGGATAATTAATTACTAAGCTCCTTCCGCCTTTCCGTTTGTCTAGTCTAAGAATAAAGATTAAAAAAAAAACATGAAGTTGAGATACTTGCTAAACTTTTTTGGCACCTGCCACAGATACGACATCTCCAACTAGCAAGAAATAGAATTTGTCATGCCATTGGGCAATACGATAAATGCAGTACCAATTTAAAAGGGAGAGAACTCTGCAGTGTTAAAATGAGTGATAATTCTATGGATTAACCTTTCTTTTTTTTTATAACTAGTTCTTCTTATTACCGTATTTTTTTTTTTTTTTTTTTTTTTTTTATTGTTGTTGTGATTGATATGTTAAGCTTTTATTTTTTAATCTATCACGTTTCTGTGGGTGTGTTATTGAAGTTACAATAATAATAATAATATGACATTATAACGTCTAATATGTCTTGATTTTTTTGATTTTTTCGAGAAATTTATTGGAAAATAAGAGTGTAATGGAGCCAACTAAGCCGGCTGGACACTGTATGCAATGGTCAGAGAAACTTGTGAACGCTGCGCCTGGACGCTTTATGCCGTGTTTTCGGAGCCTTTAAAAATGTTATATCTTCAGTTTAAGTTTAACCATTTTAAAATAATCTAAACATTTTATCTTTGGCATTTGAAAAACATTTAAAAAAAACAGTTATTATTCACATGTTTGATTTCACCACAGATGCATCAGATGCATACTTAAGATCACTTATAGAGACCGTGTTACGAATGAAGAAGCTTATCGCTTAACGAAAACGAGCCCACTATCAACATCGGCCACCGAACGTCGCCTCAAATTTGCCAGCCACATAGTCCGCCAGCCTGACCATCGGCTACCCCACACAGCAACCAGATGGCGGCCGCCCAATGGACGACGCGGACAGGGGTGACCTAAAACAACAATCGCCGATGACCTCCGCTAATGTTGACGTTGACTGAGACGACATCAATGCCGTTACAGCAGCGGTTACCGATATAGCCCGCTGGGGATCTCTCATTGCCCTATGCGCCGAACAGCGCGGGAGAATCTAAGCCTAAGTAAATCTAAGTTAAACAAAAAATTGATTTCTAACAATTTAATAAATAGAAGAGAAGGAAATAAAAGTTGATTTCCTGTTTTTATTGTCAACTATTTCGTCTCTCAATGATTTAAATAAATTCTTCTTATTCTTTATATTCTTCATATTATTATGGAGACCTCCGTTAGGACCGAGGAAAGAGTCCACAATTTAACTACAGATAAAATTTTAAAACATCACAAACAACAATAATTATAAACAGATGACGGAGTGTCACGAGGTATTTAGTCCAGCCCTTCAGTGAAGATTTGAAATCAGGCACAGAAAAGGGAAGTGATGGAGGCCTGGCTAAGTGTGCTTTTATTTCAAGTTATGTGACCCCCCCCCCTCTCTCCCTCTCTCACACACTTTATGTCTCTCCCCCCCCCCCTCTCTCTCTCTCTCTCTCTCTCTCTCGCTCATTCTTTCACACTAAAGTGCAGGTGACACGCAGGTAGGGAACTGGCATTAAACAACGCAGTTTCGCCTCGTCTGCGCTGACAAACCTGTGTATAGCCAATTCAAAAAGAAGAAGAAAAAACGTACAGGTCGGACTTATAATAAAGCGATATTCAAACTGCATTTAAACCCTCCAACTAGGCTCCAACTACACATGTATACAATTTCTACAGCCTAAAGATTATATTTGTATAGCTCTTGGCGTAACTAGAACCAAATAATACACACATCTCTTTGACTATTTACGAGTTTTATGTTATAGGCCTACATAGTGTGTGTGTGTGTTTTTTTTAACTCAAACATACAACTGTTCATAACAAGGAACACAATGGTGCGTTTAATAGAACTACAGAGATGCTTCTTTAATCTAAAAAAGATTCCGGTTGTCATGTCGTTGGTCGTTCGTTTTGTTTATTTGTTTGTTTGTTTGTTTGTTTTTCTTCCATGATTTTGTTTAAGTCTTGTTTTTGTGTGTGTTTGGGGGGGGGAGGCTTTTTAAGAACTCTTAAAAACAAACACACCATATAATTAACGACACAGAGCTGTCCTTATAGCCTAAGCTCTTGACGCTGTAATGAATTAAACATTAATTTGTGTTAAAGTGTAACAAAGTTATGAGGATTTTTTTTCCTAATTAGTAGATCAACAATATACTTGTTGTGTTTTTTGTTTGTTTACTTGAAGTGGTATAATATACTGGTTGGATGAAAGATGAACGGTAGCTGAATGGCGAATGGCTGATGAGTGGATAATTATAGATGGTTGTCCCACACGCACGCACCGACGTCTACGTATTCTTTATTTCCGTCAGCCATTAGGCCGTGAAACAGCCTGGACTCTGGACCAGGCCTCCATCACTGCCCCTACTGTGCCGGCTTTCAAATCGTCACTGAAAGGGTTGGACTAAAAACCTAAAGTGACAATCTGTCATCTGTTAATAATTTTATTGTTGTTTGTGATGGTTTTTTTTTAATTTTATGTGTAGTTAAATTGTGGACTCATTCCTCGGTCCTAACGGGGTCTCCACAGTAATATGAAGAAGAAGAAGAAGAAGAAACATACAAAAATTCAAACACACATACACATGCACACAAATACATTTTAAAAAACATGCATAATGAGCTTGCATAACAGTAAAACTAAAGTATTCAGTCGGACCAAAATGATCCATAGGGCCGGAGAAGCTGAGTCTATCAGTTTTTTGGGGCCCACGGCATACGAGTGGATTGTGTGGCCAGCACAATGCACAGCCGCCTTTACTTTAACCCAAATAAGGTCAGGTACCCTTCAGAGCTGGGTAGCGTGCCCCATGAGCAGGGCAGTATTAAGAATTGTAAGGGCCCTGTTCCAAAATGTATGTGGGAGCCCCTCGTTAGCCTATGTACAATGTTGCTGATGCTGAATGATAACCAAGCTCACTTCACTTGTCTTGATTAAACATTGAGACTCTAAAGTGCTTTACGAACAGCCAATTCTTCAATGATGTCATTAAAGTTTAATTCACGCAAGATGTCTGATTCAATGCTGAACAAACATTTTCTACTGTGTCATGGTTGTCCGCAACCTGTTCTCTTATCAACTTCAATTTGGAGAATGATGCATTGGCAACCATAAGTACCAGATACATTTTTAGGGCAACTTCAATGTTAGGAAACGTATCTGCCAGTCACTTTGTAAATAAACTGTTCATATCCATTGTCATGTATTTGTTTTGTTTATCCTTTATTGCTTGTGTAATTCAGCAAATTGAACCAGTTCATTACCGAGTCAATCGTACAGATCTTTGGCATACATTTTTTTTTACAAGTTTGCAGCTGCATGTTGAATTTCATCAGCTGATAAACCGGTATTGTTAAGTTGACCAAAGAATCAAATCGTTCACAAACATTAACCCTTACAGTCCCGAGCGCGTATATAGCGGAACTGAAGGCAGCATAGATAGAGGTAGGTCGGTACGGGAAGGGTTACTGTATGCATTGATACCCTGATCAAGTGATTGCCTCAACTGGTCTATAACTGGAAGAAAACTGCCCACACTGAACATCTCTCTTGGTGACAATTCTGCCTCTTGTGCCTGTCTGTAGTCCAGTGATGTCAACGAACACTGCGAAGACGTCTCTAATATTCATTTCCAGACTTTGCTTTTCCTTGAGCTTCATACTCAAAGGTTTCGCTTGGATTCAACAAATGTTTGAGAAAGATTTGCTGCCAGCAACGGCCATGTTGATGCCTATTTGTGGGTCTTGAAGGGCTTTACTTGAGGCATTGAAACATCCTTCTAAAAGACAGCATATATGCCCACATCCAAAAATGACATTCGGTTAAAAAAGATCATCAACCTGTGAATGGATGATGGCTTTCTCGTCATCATCATCGGCAATCAACTACAAAGCTTCTTGTATCAGGTGATAGCCTTCTGCAAATGCTATCGTCGCATCATACTGGCAGTTTCTTTGGTACACCAATTTATGTGTTAAAATGTCATAACGGTGGGTAGATGCTGTAAAACAAAGTATACATCTGTTGAAGTAAGTAACAAAAATGACATAGCTGATGAACAACTTTCAGCTGCTGTTTTACTAACTAACGGGTTGCAGTTCAGAACCAAGGCACGAGGACCATGTATTTACCGCTCATCGAAGAGGCGTTATCATGTGACTGTCCACGACAATCATTAATATCAGGAACTCTTGAAGCGCATGAAACATTCTGCAGCCTTGTGACCGCTGTTGGCCATAAATGTTACAAACCGTCAATATGTGCCCAGCACCTGTGAGTTGTACTCAGCATTGAGTCAGAGCTTAGTTGTACCAAGGTGGTGCTGGCCTATGGTCCAATCTCCGCCATCCACTGGGCTCTCCAAAAGGTTATGACACCCAGTTGTGCCATTTAGTTTTTTAGATTCTGGGAATACTCAGTGGAATCGTCACATCCTAGATCCAGGCCTCTTCACGACTTTACACCCAGTCATCCCCATGCTACCAACACCAGACTTTAAACCTCACTTCACCGGAGTGATTGAATCGAGACTAATCTCTTAGGATTCGGAGGACAAACACACTTGTACTACGTAGCGCAGCTAGATCACCGTATAGGTTCGGTGCAAACCGTTGACCGTTCCCATCCACTCTTTCCTGCTGCAAGGCAAGGAAGTCTAAAAGCAATGGCTCGACCGTCTCTTCTGCTTGAAAGCAATGTTGACACCGCGAATCAAAATTGGGCCTAAATCGTCCGAAATAGGCACCAATAGGACAGTGTCCTGTCCGGAACTGGGCAATCGTTGCCTGTTCTCTCCTGCGGAGTTTCCACCACGGATCAGCTCGATTTGGCCGTTTTAGTTGCCACACACCTTGACCCTTGTCAGACTCGTCCCAATTCTTCCACCATTGTCTTGACTCCCACTTACGTATTGATCTGCGGGCACTCTCAAAGGTGGACGGACTCTCCGGAGTGGGTACCAGGGATCCCTTCTTGGCCAAGGCATCCACTATCTCATACTACCAACACCAGAGCTCCCCAGCAGGAGCTGCGCAAAACCTCTATCCAGGGTAGTGCAAACTGGACCTCTGTCAATCAGCACCACAAAGGGGGGTACAAGTTTTACCTGCCCGGGTTATACCCAATGCTAATGTAAATATGTTTGTCTGGCATTGACTGCAAGATAGCAAACAGCTCTGCAGACTGGCTAATAGAAGAAGAAGAAGCAGAATGAACGACGTGCACCATCCGCCATTTTATGTTCGCGTGATAAACAGATACTTAGTGCATTTACGAATGGGAACTGCTAGCCTGTTTCTTATATTTTCTTTCCATCTCCTTCTTATCACAATGTTGAATGCAATCAGGCCCATTAACAAACGAATAGTCTATGAAACGTTTACTGGGTTGCCATAATGCAACATTAGTGATAATTACGTCATTCATTGTGCGCTTCTATAACATCACTATTCTAATAGCTAAAAGGAAAGTTTAAAAAAAAAACTATTTGGGATGTGTGGGTGCCCCTTTTGTGTGTGTGTGTGTGGGGGGGGGGGACCTGTTCCAATGGAACGTGTGGAACATGCCTAAATACGACACTGCCCATGAGCTTGCACAATACTTACTTTTAATTTAATAATATTTTAATGTTATTATTTACATTTACTATTTACACCATTTACGCCATTACAACTTAACAACCAAACCAATATACACCATTATACAACCCTATCATTCATAGGGCCTATTGTTTGCAAACAGTTATCTATATATAATTTATCTTTATAATGTAGACTATATCTTAACCCTTCCCGTACCGACCTACTTCTATCTATGCTGCCTTCAGTTCCGCTATATGCGCGCCCGGGACTGTAAGGGTTAAACGTGTTATAGAGTTGGGAGATCTATAGTAGACCATTTGAACTTGTAACGATAGACACACGGTTTGGCTTTGTGCCAAGAGTTTAAATATCGTGTGACTGTTGTGACTTAAGTTTATTTATATAATCTATTAATGTTTAGTTACTCTTTTTTTTAAAAAGAATCTCTAAACTTGACAACAACATAATAGTCTTTGCAAGACCACACCTAAACACACTAAGAGAGTGGGAGAGAGTGAGAGAGACAGAGAGGGAGAGGAGCGAGCAAGAGAGAGAGGGAGAGAGAGAGGAAGAGAGAGAGGGAGAGAGGGAGAGAGATAGGGAGAGAGAGAGATAGGGAGAGAGAGGGAGAGAGAGAGGGAGAGAGGGAGAGAGATAGGGAGAGAGAGAGGGAGAGAGAGAGGGAGAGAGAGAGGGAGAGGAGCGAGCGAGAGAGGAGAGAGAGACAGAGAAAGAGACAGAGAGGAGAGAGAGACAGAGAGTGGGTGGGAGGGAGAGAGAGGGGAGAGAGAGGAAGAGAGAGAGGGAGAGAGAGAGGGAGAGAGAGAGGGAGTGAGGTAGGGAGAGAGAGAGGGAGAGAGAGGGAGGGAGGGGAGAGAGAGAGAGGAAGAGAAAGAAAAGAAACACACATCCTGTTGACTGTTGAAGATGACATGTCTAGTCTTGAAAGGCAGTCACCCGTACATAATCTACGCTTACTCGGGTAGAAAATTGATTGACGTGTAAAAACATACCTGAGGCCCATTCTTATCTTATCTTATATTATCTTATACATCTTAGACGCTCCTTCCATAAAGAAGATTATTGCGTCCTACGCTACGTGGTCCGAGCCTAGTCTTGCATTTGTATTCATGTTTTAAATGATGTTAAGTTACTGGTTTTTCTGGTATGCTCAGGTAACCCATTCTATGCCCAAATGCCACTCGGGAAGAAAGAGTACTTATAATGCATTTGTTCTCGCTTAAGGGATAAGGAAAGTGTTTTTGTCTTTATGTTTATCCGAGCTTTGCAACAAGTTGTTATTGGGTTGTATTTCTAAATTAGGGGTTTTATTTGATAAGTTGTTTTTTTTTTTTAAAGGCTAAACAAGTTACATCGTATGGTAATATTAAATGTCAATCCTCCAACTGTGTTTTTATTTCTTTTTAAACAGAGGGCAAATCCAAACCCAGAATAAAGCCCATTATTAACCCTTCCCGTACCGACCTACTTCTATCTATGCTGCCTTCAGTTCCGCTATATACGCGCCAGGGACTGTAAGGGTTAAAAGATAAAAGTCTAGTTTGGATAAAGTTTTGGTTTTAAAATAGGAAATGTTCCCATTATTTCCACTACAATGTATAATCTATAGTCTTAGGATTATTCACGACTTAATCTTCACCTTAATCATCTGCTCTTATTAGTCGCGTCTTAAATTGAAATCTTTTATTGTAACCTGAGTCATACTACAAAGTTGGCCTTGACATGACTTGGCAGACAGCCAAACTCGGGGACGGTACATTGACATATCGAACGTGAGGTCCGCCTAAACTTAGATTTAAAATAAAAACAACTATGGGATCACCATTACATCAACACCCCTGGAAAGTAAGGATTCACAACTGTATCAACCATCATCATTTATGCATTGTCAGTAATTTTAAGGCATAAACAGGTTTTTCCACTTTTACCAAACTCCACCCATATTTTTCGATGTTTGACTTTTTGAAAAGCAGACCTTGACAGAGCCTCAAGTATGTGATCATAATATGACGTACTTAAAAAAAGAACGTGACTGTTCACGTGGTCTCAACGCAGCTATATAAAGCGCTGTTACTGCGGAGCCGCCGCATTCGAGAGTAACCTGTCTAGCTGCGTCAGTGAACGTACGGACACAAAAATCTCAACTAAGCACAAAATATTTGTTGTTGTTGTTTATTTTTTAAATAATACAATATCAAACGATCAAATCTAACCAAGATGGCCGTCAGTCAGTGTCGCCAAAACTTCCATGCTGAATCTGAGAACGGGATAAACAAACAGATCAACATGGAGCTGTTTGCCAGTTACACGTACCAATCAATGGTAAGCCGGCATTTTCATGTTTATTACTTTACTGCAGTCTTGCCAACTTTGATCTTTGATTACCCATTTAAAAAAAGGCAAATCTCTAAAGAAAACCATTTGTTTCATAATGTTTGATTTAAACTTATAATATATTTGTTTAACCGATTTCTGCCATATTTATTTTGTACAAGTCTTTGACCTTTGTAAGTGGTTTAACTTACTAGAAATAATTAGGTCATAGCGAAATTTACAGCGTTGGCAGCACTGGTTTCTTTAATGAACAAGGATGTGTATTTTTACTGTAAGTCATGACTCATATGTATAAACTTATAATACAGCTTTGAACAGAGTTTAGTTTTAACGAGGTTCATATGATTACGCCAGGGGCGTATGTCATATCTCCGTAGGCAGGGGCGAAACCATGACTTAAAACCACAAACAGGGGGGATTGGAGGGGCATATAGGGACGCTTCAGTAGGGACTTATTTGTATAAATATATATATAGTATGTTGAAATAAATCTACTTGACGACAGCAGCACTGTTATTGACCGCGAGAGTAATCTTTTCCTGTCCAGGCCTACTACTTTGACCGTGATGACGTGGCACTCCCTGGGTTCCACAAGTTCTTCAAGAAGCAGGCCGAGGAGGAAAAGGAGCACGCCGAGAAGCTCATGAAGTACCAGAACAAGCGAGGGGGCCGCATCGTTCTCCATGACATCAAGGTAAACGGGTATAGTTACATAATATATACAATAGAAGGATGGGGCCCCGGGGACATTCTGTTGCAGGAGAGGTGTTATTGAAATAAATGTTTTGAGTTTATTTTAATTTTTTCCTCCAGTCGATCTGAGAGCAAGAATGGGGTCAGGGCTAACTTTTTAATGCGCCATTGATAAAATTGAAAACAAAAAACAAACTACAGATGAGGTAAAGCCACACAATGCCTACCCCCAAAGGATTAAAGGGTAAAATACGTTAAAGGGCCAAAAAAAGCAGTGATATTAAGGAACACATAGAGGGGCTTAATTAGAAAAAAAAATAGTGAATTTAATGAGAAATAAACAGTGGGCCTAATGAGAAATAAACAGTGGGCCTAATGAGAAATAAATATTGGGCCTAATGAGAAATAAACAGTGGGCCTAATGAGATATAAACAGTGGGCCTAATGAGGAATAAACAGTGGGCCTAATGAGAAATAAACAGTGGGCCTAATGAGAAATAAACAGTAGGCCTAATGAGAAATAAACAGTGGGCCTAATGAGAAATAAACAGTGGGCCTAATGAGAAATAAACAGTAGGCCTAATGAGAAATAAACAGTGGGCCTAATGAGAAATAAACAGTGGGCCTAATGAGAAATAAACAGTAGGCCTAATGAGAAATAAACAGTGGGCCTAATGAGATTTTCCCCATCTGAAAGGACTAGCTGAATTTCTATGCTTGCTTTTTTTCTTGTTTTTTAGAAACCTGATCGTGATGAGTGGGGCACTGGCCTTGAGGCCATGCAGGCGGCCCTGAAGTTGGAGAGGACGGTCAACCAGGCCCTGCTGGACCTTCACGCCCTGTGCACCAAGCACAATGACCCCCAGGTAAAGTTTTAATCTGTAACTAAAATGACATACAACTTTTAGGGAAATACAACACACGACAATCTCATAAGACAAACAAAATAAAACACAAGAGATACAAAAAGAAACATTTTTTAAAATTCCCCTTCTTCTCGAACAGCACATACCGGGACATACCGGCACATATCAGGACATATTAGGAAATACCAGGGCATAACTGGACATACCGGGACATAGACAGACAAACCGGAACATAGCAGGACAAACCGGGACATATCAGGACATACCAAAACATATCAGGACATACCAGCACATATCGGGACTTACCGGGACCTACCGGGACAAAGGATTATTTTTTTTCCATTTTGTTTGTATCATTTGTTTAAGACGATGTATTTTAAAGTAATAGAACTTTAATAATGACATGGCACCATATTTTATTCCAGATGGCCGATTTCATAGAATCCGAATTCCTGGAAGAGCAGGTGGAGTCCATTAAGAAGCTTGGTGACTACATCACCAACCTGAAGCGTGTCGGCGCTGGCCTCGGGGAGTACATGTTTGACCGCGAGACCCTTGGAAGCGATTAAAGAAACCGCACAGGATCAAAGGCTGGCAACTCTGCATAGCCCCTTTCAAAATAAAATAATATCGCAGTTATCTTTCTTTGTGCGGTTTATTTTTTTCAAAAACAAAAAATAGAAACTAAGAATAAATAAAATAAAAATCGATGTGATATTACAATAAAATTTAGGCGAATAAAATAAAGTGTAAACAAAAGTATTCTTTGTTGGTGTGTTATGTTGTGTCAAGTACAGAGGCGAAGCCACAAGGGGGACTACCCCCCCCCCCCACACACACCCATGCAATTTTATAAATGTATATTTTTTGTTTCAAATATATTTTAATTTGTAAAATTCGCAAAAAAAATGTGATAAATTTTTAGTTACGCGAAAGTTCAACCCACCCTGGAAGAAATGTCCGGCTTCGCCCCTGGTCAAGTCTAGTTACATAATTATTGGATAACAATATTAGTTCAAGAGCTTAGGCGTTTACATTAGTATTACATCTCCCCCTTGTACTTCTCTTGCGGTAGTAGAGGTTATTAGCTCTGGCTTGGAACGAACCAAGTTGATGTCACAATGAACGAATGAAAAAATATTCAGTCTTAGATATTATAGGCAAATGACACTGATTTTTAAAGAATAAGGTGTACGACAGCGTGCTGGCCACATGATCATCTAGGTCCTAGGACACAAAAGGGGGGAGGGGTCAACAAGACTTAGCTTGGAATGTGGATGTGGCTTGCCTAAGTGATATAGCAAAAGTCTATCAATGAGTAAAAAATCCTCGGCCCGCCTAATTAAGCCCGTGTTTTCGATGGTTATCTTAGTGCATCGTATCACCGTGCTGTGTGTATGCTTTAAAAAAAGGCAATTGACACAACAGCTGATCTGGGATCTAGAAGCATACTCTGAGCTCTAAATCGGCTTAGCTCCTTGCCACACGTCATGATCTGTTGAGGCGCAATTACCTTTTGGGTCGCACCCCTTCGACACGGAGACGGAGATACAGCAGGAGCAGCGCGCTTGGATAGCCGTGCAAGGTCACTGGTTCGAGTCCTGGTTTAGGCTTATGAGTTGTTGTTTTTTTAGTATTTTATTTTCACGGTCCTAAGGGTGTCTTGGACTCTTCTCTGACGGGCACCTGGCATTAGTTGGCGTCTGGGTTTTGTGATAGCCATACAATCCCCTTGTACCCCGTGGCCATGGAAACTTGACAACGTTGCTTTACTTGCTGCCTTTGAACAACATGGTCTGAAACTGACTTAAATAAAGAAGTCGCAACAACGTCTACGCTCCTTCCCGAAACCCTATCCACACACCATAACCACACACCATAACCACACACCATAACCACACACCATAACCACATACACATCTACAATTAGTAAACCGAAATTCTGAATGCATTCAACGCAAGTTTCAGTTGCAAAGTTCACCAAAATGATTTATGGCAGGTGGCCATCCCCTGAATCCAATTGTTGAGTTTTGATTCTTTGATACAAATTTTAATCGAATACAAGAATGCGTCAATCCAAGCAAAAGTCTCAAACGATATAAAATGTACCTCTTGAGACATGGCCCCCGCTGGAAATAAAAAGAACCTCTTCATGGGCCCGCTAGAGGTAAGTTGTGAAAAATGGGGATGAAAAGGAGAGTGACTTTTGACAACAAATATCTCACAAATAATGTACATATAATTCATATATGTAAAAGATATGCTTACTAAATTTCTATACCCAGTGGTTGAAACATTTTTTTTATAATTTTTTTTTTCGTTTTCAAATCTATATTCTTTTGATCAGCTTTTCGGATTGTCATAAAAGTAATGTTTTTCCAAAAGAATTCACCAAGAGAGATGTTTAGACAATCTCTATTTCTAGGCTCATCGCTTATGTTTTCTTGGTAAGTTCCTTCTTCATCATTATCCTTAGTTTTGTCATAGGACAACTCCTTCAATTAAGTGTCGCGTTATAATCAACTAATTAGCTAGCGACGCAGGGGTCGACAGCCTGTTGAAAATACTGTGTCACAGAGGATTTCCAACTCAATCAGCGTATTATCTAGCAAATAACTTCTTGTAAAAGAAAATTGAATAGCCGCGTTCCATTGCAAATGGCTCTGCGTGCCAAGTATCAGCGTGCCGTAGGTTGCGGACTCATGAGAAAGTCTATAAAACCTTTTCTAAACAAATGCATAAGACGAGATAGGGCGTCCTCTGTTGGGCTGATAAATAATCAATGGCTTTTCCTGTGAGTTGACGACAGCAACTGAAGGACCTATTCCCTAACACAGGGTTCGGCAACCTAAGGTACGCGTGCCCATCTTGGCACGCAGAGAGATTTTCATAGGCACGCGAGAGACCTCCAATAGGTGTTTTTATTGATAAAAAAACATTTTCCGGTTCTGAATGAAGAAAACTGACTGCTGAAGCCGATGTTTCTGTGAGTTGTATTTACAAGGATTACTGGAATGGATTTGCATTGAAACTGGACATATATTGCCGTGAAATCAATTTCAAAACATTTAACTACATGTTCATCCCTTTTCCTTTATTAAGGCATATATTAAGATATATAGTTGGGCTTTTGCAGAAGTACATTGAAGCACTCAAAGCGGAGTTTACTAATCAAAAGCAAGATTGATGGACTCATTTTTTCATACCACATCAAGCCTAACTGGTTTGATATTATTACAACCGTCTTAGATATAGATCTTTTTTTAAGTAAAGGGATATTGGTGATTTTAAAATGCAGCAAGTTGAATTTTAATTATTTTTTTATACGGGCATCCAAATGTGCCCACTTGCGGAAAAAAATCTGGAAGGAAGCTGCTTATCAAAGTCATCTGCTACTCTCAACGGCTAGGCATTCGCTCTTCCACTTTCAGCTTTTGGTTCAACTTACACTTGTGAACAGATTTTATCGCACATTAAAGCTGTTTTAAGCATACAAAGAGGTCACTTAGACTTGACCACTCAGAAGTAACTAAATTTGTATCTGACATTAAACAATAAGCAATGAGCATTTAAAACAAGGCGCTCATTAAAAATTTTATCTTTTAGACATTAATAATTACAGAAATTACAGAAAATAAGTATCTTATATTTATTAAATTAATAATGCAAATAAATTTGTTTCAGAATTAGAATCTATGTATTACTGATTAATTATTATTTCTTTATATAAATCTAAAATTTCGGTATTCATTACACGATTTAATAATTACAGGATAATTTATGTTAAACAGTTGCAAATAAACATTTCCTTCATTAATTGTTTGTCCATTTAATAATTGATACAGACTACTTACATTTAAAAGAGTTTTTATGCTTATCGTCTTTAATTAATAAATATAAATATACGTATTTCTGATTATTAATTTAATAAATATAAGATACTAATTTTATGTAATTTCTGTAATTTTACAAATCAGAACTTGTTTGGCCTCACTATTGAATCTAATGTGGAAACGGTTTTTTTAAATTAAAGGGAGATAATTAACCCGTTTTATATTGAGCTATTATTGCCAATATATTTTTTTTCTTTCAGAAAAGAATAATATGCTTACAATTTATGACTTTAAAATGATCAAACTGTAAAAGTGTTTGGAAATTATATAACTATTATAAGACTAAATAACTTTTATGTTTATTTGTAAAAATTCATTTACTACCCAGATTTTATTATTACTCCGTATCTATTCTGCTTTACGATAATGACTCGCTGTTACTTGACGATTTAATAATATTAAGGACCTCTCAGTTAATGAGATCGAAATATAAATAACATAATTATGTAGGTGTTAGTTAGCTCTTCACCTTGAATTAGATCTACAAATGAAAATGTTCAGACAATAATCACAATTCACCATAAATGTGGAAGTAATACAATATTGTATTTGATAAAAATGCGTAAAGCCTGGTATTGCAACGGATTTAATTTAACTTTCTTATAAAAATAATTTTAAAAACGTATATTATAGCAGGTTGACTTTTATTAAAAATATTTAATTATCAATAATACCACACTGGAAAAATATTCTTTTTTGTTTCGTTCTGTTGATAAAATATAGAATCTAACGCAAGCTTAAAATTCACTTGATCATTGTAAATTAATGTTAATAAATTTTAATGTGTAGCGCACTTTGTAATACAAACAAATATAAAACCACTTGATCTCATATAAACACAATATGATTTTTTAAAAATCAATTGTATTTGTTTTTTATCCAGCAAACACAAAAACAAAAAAATATTAATCGTACATTTATTACATACATAACATCCCACATCTTCCACAGACAGGCTTAAAAATTATCTGAATATCACCCTTTAAAAAAAGTTGTTTGCTTAGTTATTAAATTTAAAAAAAATGCTAGACCTACATCTTTTTTAAAAGAAATTACTTGAGTTAATTATAAAGTTATAACCAAAACAAAAAAAACTCAATGAAAATATTCTTAATAAAGTATTTTCTTTATGAATTTCTTGCGACAGACATTCCAGACTTCATCTGCTATTGAATTCATGCCTGTAGAATATAAAGCCAACAAATGAGCCTAGCAACGAGTACAAAAACGTGGACAAATTCTAAAATCTATTATGTTTTTACATGTGCATCTGGTCTTATCTCGTAAAGCATTATCGTATTTCTGATAAATATATTTTTATATAATGTTACGTCCACAATCCCCTTGTGGCCAGAGCTGTGTAGATCTTGCTGATAATTCTCGTTAGTCCTAGGGGAGACTTTAATTATTAGTATTTATGTTTCAGTATTACACGAACTCTTCTTATAGTCCTGGGCACAAATTCAGTATTTGTATTCCAACATTTCCTTTCTTGTACATTAGAGTAGTAGATAAATCTTATAGTAATGTATACAACACAATAGAACAGTAACATGACAAGGAAGCTTCAGTGTAACTGTTGTTGATAGTTTATTTCAGGTGGTATATATACAATATATCTATTATGTACAGTTAGAATAAAATAGTGCAAACACAAACGTTCTCAAAGGAACATATTTTGAAACTCTCTGTCTTTCAGGCAAAACAAATCATTAAATACTATCCGAGTGGTGCAAGGGACAGACCCATTACCAGTAGGGGTGAAAATCATGGTATCATTACTAAACTCATAACAAAAACGATAGGAACTTCCCCTATTAAATAATGAGTCGTTCCCAGACCCTGAGAATTTGAGATCAACACAGAATCCCAGCATTACCTAGAATCTTTCGTTTTCCTACTAAACGTCCTAATATTGTGTGTAGTAAGAAAAGAGAGAGAGAGAAGAATAAACATTGCGTGTTCCAATTCTTGGAAAAACAATATACATGACACGCCCCCACCCAATGAAAGAAATAATGTACCATAATTACCCAAGTAATACTCAACATGGTACATTTTTCGTACTTAACACTATCGTTTTAACAACCATCAATCAATGGAAGATTATAAGACAATTTAAGCAAACATGGCTCACTGGCACAACTAAATTATAAAAAGTGTCACTACCCAATGGTAATTGTGATTATAACGTGATGGACAAATATTTCCCCGTTAATATTAACTAATGTCTCAACAAGTACAAATAATTCCAAAATATTCTAAGTCATTCTTATTTTAACTATGTACAGTTGTGTGGATTTCCACCAAAAATTTGCAAAAAGTTTAAATCTATTAAACAAATATAACATTGCTCAAACTCTGTCAGTTTCCAACAGTTTACTTCTAATATATAAACCAAAAGATAAGTAATACGTAACTCAAATCAAACTATAGGTTACTTCCCCTTTAAATTACAGTGTCAACTTGACATTAACAGGGTTCATACCTAAGATGATGATACTTCCCCTTTTCTCAAATATGAGGAGAAAATACGCTCTAGTTACGATTACTACAGTAATCTAAATATTAAAATGTAATCCACTATTATGCGTTTTTGGCAAATTTGAAAGTTTAATATAAAAGTTTGTTCAGGGTTGAATGAGTGTACACCTTTAGGTACCTTTGTTTCCCTCCATTCCCGGATATATGGAATATATAACAACCTATACAACATAGTGAATATCCACTAGTTTTTCCCATTCTATTACCATGATATAACAATTTAGCAATAGATTTCCAATATTATCTATTAATTTATACCAATTGATATTACATCTCTTTCTAAGATAAAAATTGTACATATTATTATTTAGTTCCATTCATTAACTAAAATAAAACAAGATAATAAATCAACTAGCTCAAAGTTTTCCCACTTAATTGCATGTGATGACAATTACTTTTATCCATCCATATCAAGTAAATGCGTGCATATTATATATTTATTGCATCATGCATCAACATTTAAATGGAATTTCTTTTCCATAATCAAATGAATTTAAAATATATCAGAACATCAATATTATACATGATTATAAAAATTATTAATACTTTCAAAAGACTTGACTTCTGTATGATACAAATATTCTATAGGTATTCCATAATCAAAATTCAAACGAATGATAGGTTATCATGACACATTCTTAATGAATAAATGAGATGATCTGAAAAAGAAGTATAGGGTTATTCAGTCAATCATGTAGCACCCGAGATAGAGTATCAGCTATGACCTTGTCTCTATCTTGTCGATGATACGGGGAATGGGATACCAGTCGGTCTTTGTCAAATTACTTAATTTCCCAAGGTCTCTATAAAACTGCAGTGTGTGGTCGGCTTTTGGTACCATCACACAGGGTGTAGACCATTTGCTATCACATTTTTCTCCTATGTCATCTTCTAACATATACTTTACATCTAATTTTATATGCTCAGGTCTGATGGGGTCAAATGGATGCTGTTTAATAGACCTGGCATTCTCGGTTAACACTACATCGTGCTCTATGACATGTGTCCTACTGGGAACATTTGTAAACATTGACTTATTTTCATGTACCAGCTCAATAATCTTCTCCTTATCTTCTACCGGAAGATGTTCTAGCCTTGTATCTAAACTCTTAAGGGCATCTGTATTATTAAGTTTACTTTCTGCAAACTTATATTCTATCCTAGATAAATCCGTCGGGACTCTAGCTAACGAAATCATGGGGACCTCCCGTGGTTTACTCTTTTCCCTGGAAACATAGGGCTTAAGTAAATTAATATGGCATACCCTCTGCTTTTGTCTCCGGTCAGGAGTCTTTATCAAATAATTGACCTCGCCAAGCTTTGACTCTATCTCATAGGGTCCACTAAACTTTGCACTTAAAGGCTGATTTTGCAAAGGTAGAAACACAAGAACTTTGTCACCTGGTGCAAAAGTTCTAGCTGTAGCTTTACGGTCATAGTTCTGTCTCATACGCTCCTGCATCTGTGGAAAATGAATCTTCACATGGTTAAAAGCATGATAAAGCCTATTTTTAAATTTATCTACATATGACAAAAGTCCAATCGGTTCACTGTCCGTTAGCCAAGTTTCATGTAGAAGTTTCAACGGACCTCTGACTGAGTGTCCATACACAAGTTCGAATGGGCTAAACCCCAGGGATTCCTGAGTGGCCTCCCTTGCAGCGAACAGTACATAAGGCACACCCTTATCCCAGTCTTTCTCGTTTTCATAACAGTACTTTTTAAGCATCGATTTTAATGTCTGATAAAACCTTTCCAGAGCTCCCTGGCTCTCAGGATGATAGGTACTTGAAAGCCTATGGCTTATCCCTAATTGTTCCATGACTTGTTTGAAAATGTTCGAAGTAAAGTTAGTCCCCTGGTCGGACTGTACTGTCTTCGGTAGGCCATAACGTGTGAAGAAATTTGTCAGGGAGTCTACCACCTTCACTGTTGTTATGTTCCGCAACAGAATGGCTTCCGGGAAGCGAGTGGATGAACACATGACTGTGAGCAGGTATTGAAAACCGGCTTTTGTTTTCGGCAACGGGCCCACGCAATCAATGAGTATATGACTGAATGGTTCGTCGAACGCTGGTATCGGCTGGAGTGGAGCGACAAGAATTCGTTGGTTAGGACGTCCTACCATTTGGCATACGTGGCAAGTCTTGCAGTATTGTTCGACATCTCTTCTCAGTCCTGGCCAGTAGAAGTAAGGGAGGATACGGAGGTGCGTTTTTCGGACTCCCATGTGACCAGCGAAAGGAAGATCATGCGCCATACGCAGTATATCTTGACGATAGCACTTAGGTATTACAATCTGGTGAATACTGTCCCACTCGTTTGTACCTGAGTTGAGCGGTTTCGACTTTCTCATCAACACTTCATCTTTCATGTAGAAACATTCCGCCATTGCATCTGCAGTCTTTTCATCAACAGCTTTCATTCTGAGTTGCATTATTACTTCGTCATTCAATTGTTCTTTCACCAATTTCTGCTTTGGTGACAAAATGTTATCGTTCTCTGTTGCATCACCAGTTGTTAGTTCAGCAAAGAACGTAGCACTTAAATCGATGTCAGGTGTTTCAGTTATCACTGTTTCATTCGCATGTGTGTCTTCAGAACAGACAAACACATCTTTCGTTGCACTACACGGCGTAGCAGGAGTCTTTAACGACTTCTTTTTCTGCATTGCTCTTGTCAGTGCACATGTTGGGCGTTCATTGGCAGGACGTAGGTTTTTGTCCTCCGCCATCTTTGTCTCCAACACTTTAACCATGGGCTCGACAGTGACTCTGCCGCCCATAATGTCATTTCCTAATATCATGGAAACGCCTTTGACGGGTAGTGCGCGCCACACTCCCACTACGATGTTACCTGTAAAAATATCCGACTCGAGTTTTATTCTGTGCAGTGGAGCTTCCACAGCCTCCATACTAGCACCTCTCAGCACAACAGACTCACCGGTACTGGTGGCATCTGTTAACGGCACACTGCCCTCCAGGATCACGCTGACAGCAGAACCCGTGTCACGTAATATCTGTATTTTCTTCTTGCTGAGTACATCGACTTCTGTCGACACTGTCCCCTCGTAGACAAAGGATCGAAAATCGGATAGGTCGTCCTCTTCCGGGACTTCAGGAACCATCTGTTCCTCACAGCCTTCTGAAAGCATAATAGATTGAGTACAGCTATTCTCTTTTACCTTAGATAGACTGTTCTCAAAAACCATCGACTCCACAACTATGGGCGATGCCGGCCGCATTTCTTTTGAGTTTCTTGACCCTGTGTTGTACACTTCTTCTGTCTGCTTGCTGTCTTTCTGCACTCTGGCACAGTGTAGAATAGCACCTTGCTTTTTGGTAAGGATCCAACAATCTTTCTTCATGTGGCCCTCTTTCTTGCAATTGAAACATACCACCTTTGCTTTATTTACATCTGTCTGCTTCCTGAAATGAACTAAGTTACTATTATTATTTACACCACTGTTCTTATTATTGTTTTCACTTGTCTCTTTTGGTTTACTAGCCTCCTTGGGCTCTGGTTTGTGCACTTTGGGTTTGTCAGCATAATATGGCTTTATGCTGGCGTGAATTATGGCATAGTTATCTGCCAATCTAGCAGCTTCATGCACATCTTCAACCCCTCGGTCTGAGATGTGGGTTTTAATATCCACTCGAATACAATCATTGAATTCCTCAAACAATATTAGGTTCTTGAGTTTATCAAACTCACCTACATTCTGTGACCTTAGCCACTGTTCTAACATTTTCTCCTTTTGTCTCAAAAAGTCTACATGAGTTTGATCATATGCCTTCTTTCTGTCTCTAAATAGCTTTCTATTTTTTTCTGGTGTCAGGGAATAGCTTTTTAGCACCCTATCTTTGATTACTTCATAGTCATTTATTTCCTCGGGTGTTAAACTCAACACTACGTCCAATGCTTTTCCTTTGTTGAGAGTTGACCTTAACAATAAAGCCATCTTATCATCAGGGAACTGATAATCTACAGCTATCCTCTCAAAAAGCAAAAAGAAATCTTGAACATCTTCTTCTCTGAATATAGGCAAGTGTTGCTTCATTGCGCTAATATCCATACAATTGCTGTCCCTACGATGGTCAGGTCTGTTCATGCGTGCCATCTCTATCCTTTCTCTGCTTTCAATCCTAATTCTTTCATTTTCCCTTTCAGTTTCTATCCTAATTCTTTCCAATTCTCTCCTTTCCATACTTTCTAATTCCATTCTCTTCATAGCTAATTGGAATTTTAGGTTTTCACTCAACCCTTCATCTTCATCATTGTTTGATGATCTAGATGACATATTTCTTACCTCGTCTCCGTGGGCAATTACCTCGCCCCCACTGGGAGCTACATAACCTTCATTGATATCGTTCTGTCCCACTTCAACTACATTACCAGTGTTCATGGCATTCTGCCCGTTCAAACATGTCATAATGTCTTTGATCAAACGATTACGATTAGGTCTTGCCTGTCCTGCCTCAATCCCAAAGGACTCAGCTAATTCTTTTAGTTCAGCAAATGACATGGCATTAAGTTCCTCACTTGATATATTCGAAGCCATAGTATAGCGTTCGAAATATTTGTGATAGTAGAGTAGTATATATTGTATAATAAAATATAAAGTTCCAACTTACGATTTGTCCAGAAATTTGCACAATATAATATTACACACTTCGTGGAATCTTCACACTTCCCAAGGCATAAATACGCAAACCAGTTCTCTCCTCTTTTTAAAAAAGAATAGTTTCACAGTCCTAGAAAACGAAACACAAATATGTCGCTCTCAGTACTACTAATGTCACAAAATATTTATAGGTCAGGAAAAATATAACTCAAATTTTCCAGACGAGATCAACAAATTTTTTCCAATCCTAGATCAGGAAAAGTAGAACTCAAATATACCGAACAAGACCACCAAATTTTGTTGATCCTAGGTCAGGAAAAGTAGAACTCAAATATACCGGGCGAGACCACCAAATTTTGTTACGTCCACAATCCCCTTGTGGCCAGAGCTGTGTAGATCTTGCTAATAATTCTCGTTAGTCCTAGGGGAGACTTTAATTATTAGTATTTATGTTTCAGTATTACACGAACTCTTCTTATAGTCCTGGGCACAAATTCAGTATTTGTATTCCAACATTTCCTTTCTTGTACATTAGAGTAGTAGATAAATCTTATAGTAATGTATACAACACAATAGAATAGTAACTTGACAAGGAAGCTTCAGTGTAACTGTTGTTGATAGTTTATTTCAGGTGGTTTGTTCAATATATACAATATATCTATTATGTACAGTTAGAATAAAATAGTGCAAACACAAACGTTCTCAAAGGAACATATTTTGAAACTCTCTGTCTTTCAGACAAAACAAATCATTAAATACTATCCGAGTGGTGCAAGGGACAGACCCATTACCAGTAGGGGTGAAAATCATGGTATCATTACTAAACTCATAACAAAAACGATAGGAACTTCCCCTATTAAATAATGAGTCGTTCCCAGACCCTGAGAATTTGAGATCAACACAGAATCCCAGCATTACCTAGAATCTTTCGTTTTCCTACTAAACGTCCTAATATTGTGTGTAGTAAGAAAAGAGAGAGAGAGAGAAGAATAAACATTGCGTGTTCCAATTCTTGGAAAAACAATATACATGACAATAATATATTTACTATGTAAATATAATTTGTAATATAAACGCTCTTTAATTTCTAAACATCTCTAAAAGAAAATTAACAGTTATTATACTCTTTACAATCAAATATTATTTTGTTTAAATCTTTTTAATAATTATATTATTATAATTACTAGGAGTTTTTCCCGTCAAAATGACGGAGAAACGAATGATTACAATGCATTTTGTTAAAAGAGAAAGAAAACGATAACAAACAATAAAAATTATAGGCCTATTGATAACGTTTCTTTCGGTATTTACATTTTTTTTATTGTTTACGGTCGGTTGGCCCTGGAACATGCATATGGATTGTTGCTGTTAAGCTTCTGACTTCTTATAAGAAATATTATACAAAAATAATACTATCAAAAGGAAAAAACAACAACACGAATACCAAAAAAATGTAGACATTAATATTTTGTGACTCATATCGAGAAGAATCTCCTATGTCGCTCCACACTTCGAGCGCCATTGCGATCGATACGCGGTCTTGTGGTTGCCGTGGATGAAAAAGGTGATTCCTGACTTAAAAATGCAACAATACAGAAAGAGAAAGCGCTGGCTACCTACCGGATCTCTTCATCGAGCAAGGGTCAACGCCGAAAGCTGCTGCCATACCCGTGAAGAACTCGCCAATCTCCTTCCAGAAGCCTTCTGCTAGCGAAGACAGACAACTCAAACAGAGTAGAGTTAGAAGTACGGTGCTCCATTTCGCCATTTGTTTTTTAAATATTATCTGCAAAACATGTCCAAACAGAAAATTAAATTTGGAAAAGTTAGTAATTTTTTAATGGCTTTTTTTTTTCCGCAGGAAAACATTTTATTTTGCTTTAGCCTATACAGGGTATTATAAAATGTATGGAGTCAGTTGATGCATTTATTAAATATTTTGAACTAAGACCTTTCTCTAACCCACAATCATATTCCAAAACCTGCCTAGTCTTCTTTCTTAGTAATACTTTTTATAGGTTGCATTTTTAAGCTTATATAATTATGGTTGTTTAATTTTTCCTATTATAGATCGCATTAACACTTCCGGAATGGCGGTGAGGCATCACAAAAAAAAAACGCATATTAAAGTATAATATTGGCTACTTTATTATTATACGCACATTATATATATGACTCCTATCTGTCTCGCAAGACAATGGATGTGCTCTTGGGGTTTTGGGATTTCAATGAGGGAAAGCGCTTGCTGTGGCTGAACAGCCCGATCCTCGAGTGGCAGTCCCTTAAGTATCCCTCGCATTTGAACAGTGAGGGCGGCTGTATGGAGGATGCTTTTGCCTTCCTTTTCTGCCTTCTGTCAATGTCAGCCCTGGCCCTTCTTGCTTCCAGGGAAGCCATCCCATTGTAGACGGCCTGTCGCCAGGCTCCTCGGTCAGCTGCAACCTCCTCCCATGAGTCCTCGACTATGACCATTTCGGTACAGCAAAGTATGGTATAGTTTAGATTATTAGCTTTATGTCCTTTTTAAGCCTAAAGAATTGTATCCGTGTTCTTAGTTGTTTGTTGCCTAATGTTAAATGCGCTCTGAGCTTACATTATGTTTGTTGACAGCGCTATACAAATAATATCTATAATAATTATTTTTAAAGTATAGTTAAGTGTATTGCAAATGATGGTTAGGTAAAATGTTTTAGTTCATAGTATCGTGTGGTATAAGTACGGTATAGTGAGGGCCGGATTAAGAACCTTAGAGGCCCTACGCTCTAAAACTATCTTAGTGCCCCCCCCCCCTATAATTTATTCAAAATAAAACAAATAAAACAATACAAATTTTTACAAAAATATATTTATTACCATTATTATTATTATATTACAATTAAGCCAAACTTACATTAACATTTGTTGTTATTGTATCCGTACAAACTTTATATAAAAACAGTTTTCCCCTTTTACAAAAAAAACTAAATTATTTTTAAAAAAAATTTCGTAATGTAATATTAGGCACTTTGTGTTGATTTTTTATTCAGCATATTTTTTATTTGCATTATTTCCACAATTTTGGGTAACGGTTAGCCGTAAAGCTTTACTGCTATGGACATTTTCCATTAGGTCCACCTTTCCATGATGTCCGAAACACACGTGCTTAAATCCGAGCCGGGAAAGTATGGCTTTGAGGCAGCTAAAAAAAAGCCCCTTTTAGGCCCAAAACTTCAAAATATATTTCGATGCCTCCCCCCTTTAAATAAGAATTTAAATATGTAAACAGTAATAAGCCTTATAATTAAATATGTAAACAATAATAAGCCTTATAACACTATTCTTTATTACAATTACACAAAACGTACAGTGAGATGGAAAGAAATGTTGCATTTTTATTGTTGCTTTTTTAAATGTTTTTTCTTACTGTTGAATACTTGTTAAATAATATTCAGATTTGAAAATGTGTCTAAAAATATTTTTTTCCAATCAGCAAAGTTCTTTGATAACATTTTATACTGTAAATTAATTTGGGGTCGATTTTGAATCCTTTGTTAATTTTAACCATTTTAATTTTGCAGTATTGCATCCGTTGTATTATTATGAACAATTGTAGTTTTACATTCTTGGGGATACAGTGTAGTGCATGTAACTGCGGAGACCGTACCGTAGGTTACATTGGCTAGTCAGGATCTAGATGTGCCCCCCTTCCCTTTATTCGCCCCTTTGCACGTTACGCCCTGGACTTCGGCTCTTCCGTTTTTTATTTTCAAAGGCATTTAATTTCCCTGAAAACCTGATTAAACAAGTGCTTTTTTTTGCTTAAACTTGTCAACCCAACAAAAAATCAAACAAATATATGAATAAATAAACAAGAGAAGAGAACTCAAGGACTTTGTTCAACATCAGCTAATGTATTATCGATTGAAAGCATTTACAAAGAAGTATTTCAATATTCTGTGTCTTCAGTACAAAAAAAAAAAAAAAACAGCTCGTCAAGACACTGCGACATAATTTTAACAATCCCTTGAATCGTGAGCCCTGTTGGCGCCAGCAATGGCTCCGACCACTATCAATCCGACTTCTGGAAATTATATTTAAAAAACAAAATGATAAAAAATTAACAAAAACATATTTTCTGAAACGCATGATAAAATAGCATCAAATTGATACAGCTGACGCAAGGATGACAGAAGGTAGAGAAGAACAAAAAACAGTGATTCATTGACAGTTGTGGAGAATGGTCGATATTATGACTGCCAGACAAATACCAATTTATTGACAGATTCATAGACTGGTTAGATACTGATAGTTACTTAGATATAGCTAAATACCTACTCAGATAGATAGATAGATGATTAGATAGAAATACATTTATATAGATTGATAGAATGGATGAATGCTTTGTGTGTACTTACTGATGGATCCATAGCCAGCAGCTATTGGTCCAATAACAGGAGAAGCGACCACACCTGCAGCAACGCCTGCCGCAAAGAGTCCACCAGCAACGGCTCCTCCTACTTCCCGCCAAAAGCAGTGGGCGGTCAGGGGGCACGTACACAGAAGGATAAAAACGATCGCAAGCGCACTGTTAGCCATTGTTTGCTTCTGGCAAGACTGACCAGGGCTAACGTAGTAGTATGAATCTCTGTGGGAATCAAAATATATAGAAGTGATGGAACCTATGTTACATTTTGGAAGTACAATACGCAAAGGGCTATGTTTTGGTTCTTTGGAGTACACATAGTTGGACAAAGGTTTATGGACATGGTAATTGCTGAACAGGTTGATTCCATAATAAGTGAATAGCGAGGGTTGAACCTATATGGAATCCAGGTAATGGTGATGGTTCAACCTAGGTCAATGCTAGCAAATGGGGATGACGAATCCTAGACTGTCGCTGGTTGAATCTAGTCTGAATCCAGGAATTCCATGGACTGGTGGTACCTTACCCTCGGTTGATTTTATGGAATGGTGGTGAGTGACCCGAAGCTTTTTCCACGGATCATACATTGACAGTGGCGTAGCTAGGGTCATCTGCGCCCTGGGACATGACTCTAAGTCTGCGCCCCTTATCGGACCGATAGTGTCTAGGGGCTCACCGAGCCCCCAAGAAAATTTTGAAATTTTACGGTTTATATGGTTCATTTTTGAAGCATCTGGTATTTTAATGAAATAGAATACAGACTAATAATTCTCTATACGATTGTAAACAATTTATTTGAAAACAATAAACTCTACTAGATATACATGACTGGAATAGACATAGTCTACAACAAAAATTGATTCTCCTTGATGTGACTGTCGCAAACTCGTCAATCAAGTTGTCAAAATTAATATTCTCGAGTGTTTCTCTTGCTAAGAAGTGCAAGATCACGCAGACGATCTTGTCCCATTGAAGCACGTAAATAATACAAAATAAGCTTCAGTTTGCTGAAGGACCGCTCACAGCTTGCAATTGAAACAGCAATGGTTAGAAGTATTTGCAGTGAAATGCGCAGATTCGGAAATACTTCATCTCCATATGAAACAATATAACCAAGAAGATCCAAAGGAGTTTCAGGTAGAACTTCAGTCTGGATACTGAGCAGCATTTTGCAGTCTCCGATTTATGTGCACAATTCGTGACCATTGACGTCAGTGTCGTAGAAATTTCCAAAATCTAAGCAATTTTGACGAAGTGTATCGACATTTGTCTCAGCGAGAAGAGTTTTGACGTCTAGTAAAAATCCAAATTTGGTGTTTAACTTTTTTAGACGTAAAAACCGTATTGATATCTCCTGTTGGAGTCTATCAATTACGCTGTTCATAACACGTGTAATTTCTTCTTCTGCAGAAAGTCCTGCATCTCTTGCTAATTCTCCGGGCATCCTCCGATATCGTCTAATCCTTCTGTCAACCTCGATTCCCCAAGTTGTGCATCTTGTTTGTCCGTTGTCTACCGCAACCTGGCTTAAATTATCACGAATGTTGACAAGTTCTTGCTCGAGCGATTCAAGGTCAGATGCTGCGTCCTTGAAATTCATAGTAGGATCCTGCAACCGTTTCTGGACACGATCATTTTTCCCAAGTATGATGTTCCAGTAATGTAACAAACTAGGAAGGTAAAGTTTAATATACTAGCCAGCAAAGTGTCTGCATCACTTCTGGTGCCAGGCGTCATAGTTGCATCTTCTGATAATTTTTCCAACATCCATACTAGTTCAACTAGTCTTTCATAAATAGCTTTAATAGCTTCTGATCGGGCACTCCAGCGTGTTTCAGACTCCCTCTTTACAGTGATTGGCACAACTCTTTTTAATTCTTCCCAACGAGTTATTGAAGGAGAGAAAAACAAATATATACTTCCAACTGTTCCAAAAAATTTGATAACAACTGGATCCTGTTTAGCTGAGTTTAAGCTGTGGTTGTCACAGTTGATGAACAATGCTCTGTGATTTCTGGCACATATTCGCTGTAGAAGGCCGGATATATGCCCAGTCATTACAGCAGCATCGTCATAACATTGTGACCGTCATTCAGCTAGAGGTATGTTATCAGATTCCAGTTTCTCTACGATAACTCTTTCAAGGCTTGCTGCGTCTTTGGAATGTATCTGAACAAAACAAAAAAATGATTCTTTGATGGTTTTAGTTTAGTTTTTAGTTTGAAAATCCACATCCCCAAATCTGATGACTTGAGAAAGCTGTTCGCGGTGTCCTAGATCGGGTATTGAGTCAAGTAAGATACCGTAGTACTTGTTTTTTCTGATTTCACTCAACAGCTGATTCCTTACAGTCGATGCAATTCGTTTTGGATTTCCGGTAATAAATAAGTTTTAGAACCTGGATTTTCTCGGGCATGTTGTATGTGTTTTTCTAACAGTCGATCATACTGAGCAACGAGTTTGATCACAGAGAGAAAGTTTCCAACATTTTTATCCTTGTCCTTATGCAGATGTTCCTCATGGCCACGCAGTGCCTAATTTAGTGAAACTAGAAACTTAATACAGGTAAGTATTATTTTCAAAATATCGCGCCAACATTGTTTTTCCAATTGAATTTGAGCTTGGCCCTGGACATGAATTTCAGTTTTATCAATTATCCTCCGCTCGGCTTCCTTCCATGTAGTAAAAGATCTGCGATGGTCGAGACTTTTTTCATGAGACTGTAGTTTTTCTGGCTTTCTCCATTTGTTGAAACCATTGGTTAACTCAAACGAAGATCGTGAGTTTGAACTTGTTGATGTAAGCCAGAGGTCGGCAACCTTTTACTTATAGTATGCCAAACTAGGATTTTTTTTATCATTCAGCGTGCCAACAGCGTGAAAGTCAAACTGATCAACTATATTATTTTTATAAGACAATATATTTAGTGCCGTTGTAAGACCAAGACCAAAAGAAAAGTTGCGTTATAGAGAAAATCATTAAAGCGTTTTATGTTTGATAACAAATTAACCTTTTTGTTATTATTATTTTTTTTAAAAATCCATTCATAGTTAATACACAATTTTATTAGTCAATTTTCGCATTAATAGTTATCAACATTTGAATTCAGTCAAGAAATTATTCTAGTAATAGAATCTAGTCTTTATTGTTTGATCTCAGAATAACTGAGATTTATGTAAACACATTGTTTTAACCCTTAATCTTTGAATTATACACTAAAGTTAAGCAGAAGAGATACGTAGTAATCATACAAACTGGGTGGTTATTGTAATGTTAAAAAATGTACAATCTTTTGTCATAAAATATTTATATAATTTTCAACTATCTTGTGTAATTTGATCATTTTAGAGTTATAAATGTAAGCCATTTATTTTTCTAAAAGGAAACAAAAAAGAAACATTAAAAATATTAATGTAAAGAAAACGGGTTAATTATCTCCCTTCAATTAAATTCTCCAAATTTGATGCTAACAATACCAAACGAGTTATTTGTTTTAATATAACAAGTGTACTTCTGAAATGCTCATCTATCTTCATTTGCCTTAAATTAGAGAAAGAGTAAAATGTTTTGAAATTTATTTCACTGAAATTTCAATGCAAATTCATTCCAGTGGCCCAACACTTCAAATGCTTTTGGACCCAGTCTAGTAAATGGAATACAAGGGAATAATACTCCCAGCTCTCGCTTCCAATAAGAGTTCTAGTTAGTTAGTTAGTAAATGGAAGTTAAATTTACTGAAAAGTGTCGCCAT
Organism: Anisus vortex; assembly: GCA_949126835.1. NCBI lineage: Eukaryota > Metazoa > Mollusca > Gastropoda > Planorbidae > Anisus > Anisus vortex. The sequence continues at coordinate 7,801,487 of OX421507.1, read as the reverse complement.
GTAATTCAGAAACGTTGGCTTCAACAGTCAGTTCTCCTCATTCAATAACGGATTTTTTTCATTAAGATACATTTTAATTGCTTCCAGACAAAAAACGAATCTACCCAAGACTTTACCTATACTCCGTATGACTTTCTTCTAGAAGAGACTTGAGAAACTATACTATTGACTATCTTAAAAATAGATTCAATCACAGATCGCAAGTCCAATGATGGGAGCTTTGCATACAAACATTCCTGAACTAAAACAGTCGACGTCCAGTGTGATTCCCATGTAGTTCGCCATGCAGCACCCACTAATTACGCTAACATACGTTGTGAAGAAGTGAAGAGAAACGAGCCAGGAGAAAGGCGAGAGGCAGAGAAAAAGGAGTCTGCGCCATCGTCCCTTGAGGATGGAAGGATGCCATATCTACGTTGTTTTCACTTGCATTAAACAATATTATTGGAGGTCTCTTGCGTGCCACTGAAAATCGTTCAGCGTGCCAAATCTGGCACGCGTGCCGACCCCTAATGTAAACAATAGACAGCAGAAACAGTAAGCAGCTTTATTAATTGGTGAATATAATAGCCACGAGCGATTAACTTCCTCTCCATTTGCTAGTCGGCGTTTAAACCATGACGCAGTATTCGAACGTTCACCTTCTACTGACGATAGACTGCCTCTATTCTGAAAGGATATAGATCCGAGAGTTATCAATTCATCACGAGGCTGAGGTATTATTTGACTCAAAATTATCCAACCTGTATAATTGTTAAAAGCAGATGCCACTTTCAGTATATGAAGAATAATATTTGAACCCGAACTGATCTTTGTTTAAAAAAAACGCCATAAGCAATCTTACATTGTGGATGTGTCATTTGTTTATGAGTAGAATGGCGCTCCTTAATGCTCAATGGGGGCGCCAAAATTATGCTTGCCAACTGGCTTGTAATGAAGATATTTGTGAAGCTTCAAAATTCAATATTGCAAACGTATTTGGGCTACATTAGTTTACATCAAAATAACATTAAATAATTAGTTTTAATACTCATTTTGGCGCCCCCTAACGTGGCGCCCGGGGACATATGTCCCCCTGCCCCCCCCCCTTTTTGCGAAGAAAGAAACAGCTAAATTAAACAATCTATAAATAATGTAAATTTAACAAACCAAAGTTTTCTCCTGGGTATTGGGGAGGGGTGTCGCTAAAAATTTGATAGACAGTGTTTTGTCATCGGTTTATTGTCTATGTGTCAAGTTTCAGCACAATTCATGAACAAAACAAACGCATAAAGTTCTCTTTTTTCCAGGCATGGAATGGGTTGGCTGAACACACCAGGAAAACAAATAGCATAATTTAAAATGTTAATGAAAATTAAAAATTATATTAAAAACAAAACAGCGGATAAGCGTGCGACGCATAAATCTTCTGTATAGAAAGAGCGTCTTAAAAAATTTCGCTGAGAACAAGCGCATACTATATCATTAGGCATTTGAAAACCAGAATAGTAGGCTAAAGTATCCCGTCCGAACATATTGATCATAGGGCCGGTAAAGCAGTGTCCACCAGTTTCTGTGGCCACGGCATATGAGGGGATGTGTGACCAGCACAATGCCCAGCCGCCTTGACTTTACCCCAACTAATGTCCGGTACCTATCAGTGCTGGGTAGACTAAGGGACAACCCTCAAGTCCCGGGAACAAACTAACAAATCCTAGCCTTCACCAGGATTCGAACCAGGCCCTTCGGTACTCCAGAAGAACGAACTGCAACTCGGCCACTGTGCCGCTTTGCCCCCCCCCCCCCCGAAGAACGAGAAAAGATGAAATTTAAGTTGTGACGAAAAATAAAATAAGAAGCATCGAAAGTGTGCCTAAATTTTAATGTGGGAATGGTGGTGATTTTACGTTCAAGATGATTATCTAGTCTTAATAAATGGAACTCGAAAATGTTTCCCCATCATTGAAAGTATTTTCCTGGAAGTAAATTGCGTCTGTTTATGCATAAATCTGAAGTAGATGAAGCACCTTGACCTACTTTCAGTTTCAATTACACTTTCAGACAGTTCGACAAAATCGGTAATTCCCGGTTACCTTCGTTTTCCTTCCATGATATTATTTATTTAATGGCATGTAACTAAAGGCCGACCGAAATTCGGTTTCGGTTTCGGCGCTGGACGTATACAAATGGCCTCTTTCGGTGTGGTTTCGGTTTCAATCGAAGCAAAAAAAGTTAGTTTTCGGTTTGCTTTCGGTTTCGGCAGCGACTGTTATTGACTTTAATTCATCAGCCGAATATCAATTTTAACTATTAAAATTCAAACTACAACGCTAGTGATGCATCTATTAGGCTACTCTGCTTATTGATAATTCTGAATAAAATGAAATATAGTAGGTATATGTGTATACAACTGTAGGCCTATATTACATGTTTTATAGTTTACTTAAATAGAGTAGGCCTACACATAACTAGTTAATATTTCACAAAAATGTGCAGTCTTTTTTAATTTTTTGTGTGGTGATTTCGGCTTATTTTTCAATTTCAGCCGAAGGTATGGTGAAACTTTGGGTTTCTGCTTCGGTTTCGGCCGAAAGTCAATTTATAACGTTCGGTATGGTTTCGTTTTCGACCGAAAGCCAAAAATTTGGTTTCGGTCGCCCTCTACATATAACCTTACCAATAAATATGTTTTCTCTCCGTCCTTGCTCGCCTTTATTTTTACCGATTAGGCTCGACGCCCCTGTCTAGTAAAAACTGTCCTTATAGCCAAGGCCGCAGTTATACAAGACAACGAGAAGCTCACACAAGCGGCTCGTGAGTAGAAGAGTACAATATTAATTAACATACGACAATATAGAGAGAGTTTTTACTAATGGAATTGATTGTATGTAATACAAAAGAGGCGGCCTTTGCGAGGGGTGGGGGGGGGGGCACAACCAGGGCATAAGGCGGGGCCCCGTGATTTTGGAGATTCTTTTGTTACCGTCAGCTCATCAAACAAATATGCGAGAGGGGGGGGGGCTGCAAGACATTCTAATGTTAAGTCCACATTCTATCTAAGGCAATCCATTTATTGTATAGAGAGGTAAGATGTAGACCTAACTTAAAAAAAAACAAAAAAAAACTAGTCTAACGTTCAGACGGTAAAACTAATACAGAATATAAAATATTTAATTGAAAAATGTTTTCTAAACGTAATACATAATAAATTCTCATTATTTTTAAAATACAGAATATGAAATGTTAAATTTGTTAAAATATAATATAGATTACACTTTTAAAAAAATTGTGATTGTTTAACTCACCTTACGAAGTAGGACTAATTGTTTTAAGGGTGGAAACACTTTAACACAATTCTCACAGAGTACATTGGAAATTGGAAATAATAATAATATTGATAAAGTGACACGTAACGGCCTCTTATCACATACGTAGTAATGTGCACGCTTATCAAACTTAGATTAGCTGGTCTGGTTTTTTTTTTCTTAGTGATAAAGAAGTTGATTTTGCAAAACGCGAACTCTATTTTAAGTTTGAACTAGTAATGAAATTTTAATAGACTAGACTAAGTTATAAATGTATCAAATCAGATTTTATTAATTTTGTGTACATTAAAAAAAAATACAATAAATCAATATAATAGCCTATATTCTGAAAATATGCACAACAAAATTGATGTTTGTTATTTCCCCTGTTGGCATGTGAAAAAAACTCAGACCCGTTACTAAGGGAATTCCTATACATGTTTGACACGTAAGGGGACAAAAATACTTTGGGATATTTCCGATTCTAAAGTTTTTAGAGGCTACATTGTTTTCAAGCAAACATGAAACATGTTCAACTTATGCTGTCATTCAATGGTACTGTTCAATACATGTAATTGGAGTCTTTTATGCAGTTATACATTTAAGAAGACTGTTCTTTTTTTGGAGACAATGGTGAGGGAATGGGTTAGGGTTATAGCTTGAACATTTTAAATAGAGTTATCTTGAGTCAACAGAGTTTGTTATTTCCTGTCCGTACAAATACATATAGAACGTGTTTTTTTCTAATGAATGTATTTACTTAAAAAGTTAGAAGGAATTCAGAAAATAGCTGCAATGCTCATTACTAGCAAATATTTATAATTGACAAGAGTAACACCAATACTTAAATCACTTAACCTGTAATCACTGGAGGACAGAAAGGCAAAGAGTAAAATAGTAATAATTCATAAGACATTTAATTCTAATTTACAAATACAACACAATAACAATCTGTAACAATGCTCAGATAAACAAGGAAAAAAACATTTTCCTTATCCCTTATGCGATAACAAATGCACATAAGTACTCTTTCTTCTCGATTGGCGTCCGGGTGTGGAAGGGGTTGCCTAAACAAGCCAGGAAAGTCAGTAACTTAAAATCATTTAAAACACTATTAAAAATGTAAGACTAGACTCGGATCACGAATGAGCGTAGGACGCAATAATCTTCTTTATAGAAGGAGCGTCTGTAATGTATAAGATAAGATAATTTTCTGCAGTTTAAAATAACTTTTTTGGCTTTCCATCAGGCTTGATATCTCAGTGAAGTAAGCAGTATTTCAATCAGATCAATTGAATCCATATAACCAGTGAAGCAGCTTTTACAAGTTTTCGTGGCCACTGCTCACAAGAGGATTGTGTGGTCAGCAAAATGTCCAGGCGCATTGACTATTCCCCCCCTTCCCCATACTACTGACAGGTACCCACCAGAACTGGGTAGACTCAGAGACACTACTCCAGACCGGGAAGTTGAAAAAAAAATTCTAGCCTTCAGCAGGGTTCGAACTTTAGTCAAACACCCTCCCCTCCCCGCCCAGTGAAGAGATCAATCAAACATTTTAGGATTGCATTAATCTGGAGAGCTTCTTCTGTGAGCATTATAGAAAGCTTGTCATGGCCGGTTTGTCATGTATTGTACGTACTGTAGCGTCTTTGAAGTGCTCTCTTACAACCATTGTTCTTAAGGTATTTGCGCAAGCCTACCTGGGCCATAGTTCTAAGTGTGTCTCTGTGTGAGTGTGTTTGTGTGGGTGTAGGCCTACAGTGTGGAGGAGGTAGGACACTTTGTAAGCTCTGGTTTTTACAATAGTAGACCTATATATTTTATGTGTGTGTGTGTGTTTTATAATTGGAACAGTTCCAAAAGACTCATTAAACGTCTGTTTTGGGCCAATGGTGACGCTGCTCTATGTTAACACATGTGTGTGCGTCCCAACCACATGATATATAAATTGTTGCTTTTTAGAACTTGCAGGCAGCCGTTCATAAATAATGTTAAGCGATTTTGAAATCCCACCTCCCTCCCCCGTCTTCCATCAACACAAAAAAAGTCATAACACCACATTTTTTTTTTAAATATTACCTCAAAATACTTCACTACCCTCTCCGCCTGCTTGCTTAGTTCCTTTAGACTTTTTAGTTCCTCAGGGAAATTTATTGCCTCCACAACAGCTCTCCAGCGCACTCGACTCTGGGCAGCCTAATAAAGAAAACTCTTATTATATAACGATTTTATATATTTTTTTTAAACTTAGTACTTCAGAATAATTACTCATTTCACGGGATAGAATAATTTCTGTTTCTGAAAATGAAAACTTAAAATTTTGAAATAATAAAATTAATCTAATTTTGAATATCACGAGCGTACTATTGTTAATTAGATAACGAAAAAGGTTTACAAAATATAGTTAAATATACATTTGGGCATCAGTTTAGAATCGGCGAGATATTCCCCCTCGCCCCTTTTCCCTTTTCAGCAATCCTCTTGCACTATGCGAATCCCCAACTAGGACTATTCGCCCTCCCTTCCATTCTCTTTCTCAATCCTTCTCTCTCTCTCTGTTTTTACGCCAATGATGATAAATAAATAAAAAAATTCAATGTGAAATTAGAGCTGCGAAATAAAGTAAAAGTTATTTGATTGAAAATGTGCATATTTTACGCGCATTTTTTTTGTGACGTCACATTGTTTTAACACCCTCTCCTCACCCATCATCCCATAATATCATCACAAATGTTTGCCTCCCCCGCCCCCTCCCTACACACACTTTACCCCGTTCTCTACCTTTAGTTACGTATAGATTTATAAACGCCCCATGAAGTGCTAACAACAAAAGCAACAGAAAAAGAAAGGAGCAAAAATAGATTTTACAAAGGATTGTCGCCTACGTTAAAAAAAAAAAAAGGTTGTTTCCCTTTTACTAGCAATAAGAAATGCTAGAGATTAAAGGGACATAGTTTTACTATATAATTAGTAAATAAACATTTGTTTTGCTTATTTCCCTTGATAAAAAAATGTTAAGTTGTTTTTTTTTTCTACAGCAGCAAGAACACATATTATATAGGTAAGGAATTAAATGCAATAAATAGCAACACATTTCTTTATTTAACTCTTCTGCATTATCTGGAATAGAGAAGAAAAATAGTGGCATGTATATTTAAATATATTAATATACCAACAAAATGTAGTCTTTGAGGCACAGTGGTTCGCGTTCAGCTGGCGTACAGAAGGTGCTGAGTTCGAATTATTACGTGACACAATTCCTTCGAACAGAAACCAACAGTTATTTCGTTCTCGTAATTACTGTCCGTGTATTCAACACCACTGACCATCAACGAAGTAAGTAATGGGCTTACCTAATCAGCTATGAGATGTTGTTTCAGCAAGCACTAGTGGTCATCCAACACTTTCATGTCCGCCGAGTTATTATTTATTTATTTATGCCTGATCAAGTCAGTTTATTATGTTGTCCATTATGTTTATTTTAGATGACATACTAATCTGTATTAAGAATGTTATTCTTGTATTTTGACTCCGAGCCCCCCTTAATAAATATGAATTCCAGCTCAATTGTGCTGTTGTTTCAATGTTCAAATATTTATTAACAGTTCATCTTCTGACAGAATTAGTAAGTAGTTGATGTTTATCTCATGAACTTAGTATGAGTTGAATTACTGTTGTTGTGGTTATTATGGTTGTTATAGTCTAGAGTATGAGTATGCCCAAAGTTGTATATCCTTTTGACATCTGTTATGCAACAATAGTGTATAAGTGTAATTCATCTTGTTTCATGGTAAATATATTTATATCAGCTCAAGTTGGTTGTATATTTTACTTGTCTTGTGTATAATAGGATTATTATCAGTAATTATAGTTCTTAAAACTATACATTCAATTTCAAAATAGTCCACAATGAAATGACTAAAGAAGATCCCAGTTGTAAATACTTTTAAACTTTAATAAGTACTGAATTGTTTTTCCATTCCTGATATTTACATATTTGTACAATAGGCTACAGTTCCATAATTGATATAAAACAAGAGTATGGCTTAGATCCATTTAACATGCATTTCAATAGGTGTATGTATGGAATCCTTGTCCAAATAATAAATTGAAATATATAAGAAACACATTCCAAACCTTATATTTTAGAATTTACATTATTAGGTTGAGGTAGTTGAGCAAACAAGGCAAGTTTCAGAGCACATGCACGAAGTGACTTATTAACAGACAGCGACATACGCCTAACTGTATTGAAAAGGCAATAGGCCGAAAAGGGATAGATTGAACGCGGTTGTTCCTTTTATAGTTTAACAGTTTGGGCGTATCGTAATTGTTTAAACATATTTTTGTAAACAACACGATTACTTAAGGTAAATGACGTTGTATCGTTCTTATCGATTATTAACGAGACTTTACAAATCGAATTAAAATGCTTCTAGAAGATTCTTAAAATAGCGTCTCTTCCGGTGTAAATGTTTAGTCATATTTATTCTCCCAACGTTAGATTCGCGATTCGCAATTATTAATACTAGAATTTTAATAAAGGTAATTATTATGAATCTCCGTTTCATAACAGTCGCCCGAACCAAAAAGAAAAGACAATTCCTCACTAGATAATAGTTATGTGTGGAATTTCTTTTAAACATCCAAGAAAAATCTATTTTAACTATTTAAGTTAAAATTTAATAAGAAAAATTGTTTTGCTCTTGTACTCTGAATCATCCTTTTACAATCTTTACATAAACAAAATTGATTCAATAGTCAAAATAATTCAATAGCAAAAATTAAAGATCAATTTAACTCAATTAAGAATTATCAATTATAAATCAATCAAGCAACTAATAGTATGAATTTATGTTTGTGTGTGTGCATGTGGAATGTCTGCACTTTCAATTCAAACCTTTACATTAGCACTATGGTTGTCTGTTCAGAATATAATGTACATTTCCTGTAACTCTAGGTACTGCAAATGTCATTATCTGTTGAATAATAATATAATATTAATAACACAAAAAAAAATTATTTCACTATATCTTTAAAGTTAGTATGATTATCATTACTTTATCAATAAAGAAATATGCATGGTATAAATGAATAATATAGCATAGCATAATTAATTATAACATACAATGTATATCTATGGCATACAATTTATAATGTGATTGAAATTAATATTTCAAATCATCAATTTTAAATCTCTTCAATAACAATAAACTAAGGTTTTCTGATTCTTACTCAAGAAGAAGTATCTTATTATCAATACAATATGTTACTGTACATTGCAATATAACTAAGTATTCAAGACTCATAGTTATTCTTTATGAAATAAAGCAAGTATTGTATTTACATAATTGTTTTCTATAATCTATTTAGCTATTAGTACAGCATAGGATAGGGTTACATCAGTTATGTAATATAACAATAGGTTAAGATACTATAGGTTAGTATTTATTCTAGTCTTCTGGCATAACACGTGACAAAGTGTCAGCAACAATGTTATTTTTCCCTTTAACATGTACTATGTTTAGGTTATAGGACTGTAAAAACAAACTCCATCTCAATAATCTCTGATTTTGGTTAATCTTTGAGAGAAACACTAATGGATTATGGTCTGTATAAATGTCAATTGGAAATTGTGAACCATGGATATAATAGTCAAAATGTTTCAGAGATAAGATAAGGCCTAGCAATTCCTGTTCTATACAACTGTAGTTAACCTGATATGGAAGGAACTTCTTAGAACAAAAGCTAATTGGATGTTCCAAGGAATCATCTCCTACTTGTGAAATTACTGCCCCCATTCCCTGTTTACATGCATCTACCATTATTTTAAAAGGTTTAGTATAGTTTGGTGAAACTAATACTGGTGCCTTAGTCAAAAGATCTTTTATTTCCATAAAAGCATGTTCACATTCCTGAGACCAAACAAGCTTAGTTTGCTTCTTTAGAAGATCTGTCAATGGACAAGCTACAATTGAAAAATCCTTACAGAACCTTCTATAATACCCTGCCATTCCAATATAACCACGTAACTGTTTACGCGTTTTAGGAGTAGGAAAATCTTGTATAGCCTTTACCTTTGCATTTACTGGTTTTACTGCACCACTACCTACGATATGTCCTAAATACTCAATGGTTGCACGACAAAAGGTACACTTGTTCAAGTTAATGGTGAGTTTAGCTTCGGTAAGTTTCTGAAATAGTAATGTTAGTTGGTTTAGATGTTCATTAAAGCTATCACTATATACAACTATATCATCTAGATAAGCATGACATTGAGGAACATCAGATATGACACTATTTATCAACCTTTGAAAACTTGATGGAGCATTGGATAACCCGAATGGCATTACTTTAAATTTATATGTCCCATCAGGAGTAATGAAAGTGGATATTTCCTGTGCTTTATCAGTCATAGGTATTTGAAAATAAGCAGTGAGCAAATCTATTTTAGTTACATACTTAGCATTGCTTACTCTGTCAATAAGGTCATCAATCCTAGGGATAGGATATGTATCTTGTTTTGTGACCTGATTAACTTTTCTGTAATCTATACAAAAACGTATGGAACCATCAGACTTTGGAACCAATACACATGGTGATGACCATTCACTTGTACTAGGAATAATTAGGTCATTTTCAAGCATGTAATCTACTTCTTTCCTAATGTGTTCTAGTTGTATCGGATTAACTCTATAAGGATGCTGTTTTATAGGTTTTGCATTATCCTTCAAAATGATATCATGAGCAACTAAATTAGTTTTGTTAGGAACATCACTGAATAACTGCATATTGTTATCAACTAAACCCTTGATAGAAGTTCGCTCACATTGGTTTAGGTGTGCTAACTTATCATTTAGGTTCTTAATAGCTTCAGTATTTTGAAGTTTGCTAGTTATAATAGGCTTTTTGAATTTTGGCATTTCTTTTTCTACTGTTTTAACAATAGTTATGGGCCTAATATCAGTTTGTTTATCTCTAACAATATATGGTTTTAGCATATTGATGTGGTACAACCTTTGTGTCTTCCTTCTATCATGAGTTTTTACAAGATAAGTTAAATTACTTATTTTCTTTAAAATCTCATAAGGTCCTGTGTACTTAGCACTCATGGGTTGTCCTGCCAATTGTGTCAGCATGAGAACTTGGTCACCTGGTTGGAAGCATCTGGTCTTGGCTTTGACATCGTAGTAACTCTTCATTTTCTGTTGAGCCTGTGAAAGATTAACTTTTACATGATTAAAAGCATTGTACATTCTATCAGTGAATTTTTCCACATAAGCCACTAGTCCAACTGGTTCATCAGAACTTAAGAATGTCTCCTGCAATAGTCTTAAGGGTCCACGAACCGAATGTCCGAACACGAGCTCAAAAGGACTATATCCAAGTGATTCCTGCACCGCCTCTCTTGTAGCGAAAAGAGCAAAAGGTATGCCACGATCCCAGTCTTTTTCGTTTTCAAAGCAGTATGCGCGGAGCATAGTCTTTAGAGTCTGGTGGTAACGCTCTAGAGCACCTTGACTTTGCGGGTGATAAGCCGTCGATGTTACGTGCTTAATGTTCAATTTCTTCAAAACTTGGTCGAATAGCTTGGAGGTAAAGTTGGTACCTTGGTCAGATTGTATTGACTTAGGTAGACCATACCTGGAGAAAAATTCGATTAACGAATCAGATATCTTATCTGCATTGATTGATCGTAACGGTATAGCTTCGGGATATCTGGTTGAAGAGCACATGATAGTAAACAAGTATTGGTGACCTGCCTTGGTTTTTGGTAGGGGTCCCACACAATCTATCATTATATGGCTAAACGGTTCAGAAAAGGCTGGTATTGGTTTCAGTGGCGCTGCCGGAATGGTCTGGTTAGGCTTTCCTACCATTTGGCATGTTTTACATGACTTGCAGTAGCGGGTAACATTGCGATGAATTCCAGGCCAATTGAAATATGGGAGAATCCTTTGAGAAGTCTTCTTTACTCCCAAATGACCTGCGTATGGCGTATCATGAGCCAGACGTAGAATATCATTTCGATATACCTCAGGCACTACTATTTGATTACTGTCTTTGTAATCGTCATGATTACTTTTCCACCTCTGCATTAGTATACCTTCTTTCATGAAGTATCCACCTCCTTTCTTTTCCGCTTCTTCTTCAGATATTGCTTTTCTTTTCAAGTTAGCAATCCCCTGATCTCTATCCTGTTCCTGTATCAATAATTGTCTTGGTGACATTTCATTTCCTGAAGTCTTATCCGAAAAACCATTCAATATTTCAGCCATAAAAGTAGCCTTCAAGTCAACTTCTGGTTCTGATTCTGGTTTTAATTCGGTTTTATCAGGCTTATTTTGTTGTTGGGCTGAACCTCGAGTGACAATACATATTGGCTTAGTTATGCGTCCACTTTTCTTAAGGTTTTGTTGATTACTGGTTATGGAATGTACAACATTTCCAGCTATATCATTTCCCAAAATGAGTGATATATTTTCATGTGGGATAGTTTTACAAATAGCCACAACAATGGTCCCATTGAAGTAGGTACTCTTCAATTGAACTTGATGTAGAGGACATTTTACATTTTTCCTGACCACACCTTGTATAATAACATCTTGCCCAGTATAAGTCAATTGTGACGTTGGTACAGTGTTATTTAATAAGAGAGAGACCTCAGCTCCTGTGTCGCGAAGTATCTTTATTCTCTTTTCTTTAGTGACACCGTTTATATTTGATGACACTATACCCTCATTAATGAAAGGTAAACAATTACTTGGCTTCATAGTAGCTTCTTGACTTTTGTCCAAGTTTTCTTTGTGAGAGGTAGGTTTTTCACTCACTAATATTTCATCTGTAGTGTTCTTATCACAACTCAGATTTGAATTATTGAATACCATGGTTGTCACTGTGGAAACTTTTCCTGGCTTCAATTTATTTGGATACTGGTTTCTAGACAGTTCATTCGTACTATTACCTAGTTCCTTTGTTTGTGATTTAACCTCTTTACTCACATTCTTGCCACTTTTCCTTTCAGTCACTGCTGCATAAGATAGAATAACCTTACTGTTTTTCTTATCTATATTTTTGTTCAATAGAAAACACTTTTCCCTTGTATGACCAACTTTCTTACAGTGGTTACAAACGGGTTTGGAATTCATTAAACTTTCTTTGCTCTGATCTTTGTGCCTGTTTTTATTATACTCAACTGGATTTGATTGTTTCTTGTCAATTTTTGATTCCTGATCTTTCTGTTTATTTTTATCAAAGGTAGAAAATCTACTGCTGGTATGAATTACTAAATATTCGTCTGCCTTCACAGCGGCTTCTTCAACTTGTTCAATATTACGGTCTGCTAGGTGTATCCTGACATCTGATCTAACATTGTTGTTAAATTCCTCCATTAAGATTAGATTTGCCAATTTCTCATAGTCCCTGTCTACATTCTTAGACCTGACCCATCTTTCGAAATGTTTCTTCTTTTGCCTCAAGAAATCTACATGCGATTGTTCATGTTCCTTCTTCGATTCTCTAAACACTTTCCTGTACCTTTCCGGAGTTAAAGCAAAACTTAACAAGACCCTGTTCTTAATCAACTCATAGTCGTACAGTTCCTCTTGTGTTAAACTCAGTACTACATCTAATGCTTTCCCTTTGTTTAACGCAGAGCGCAAAAGAATAGCCTTCTTTCCTTCCGGGAATTTATAATCAATAGCATTCTGCTCAAACATCATAAAGAAGTCTTCCACAAAGTTGTCATCTAGAGTTGGTATATGCTTTTTAAATTTATACAACTCAGGATCTGTTATGGAGCTTGCAGTTGAATTATTTGAGGTGCGAGACTTAGCTATTTCAATCCTTTCTAGACTTGCTATCTTTTCTCTTTCCAATTCTATTCGTTTCTCTTCCATTTCCATTTTCAATCTTCTATCTTCTCTTTCCATTTCTATTTCCATTTTCTTCAGTTCAAGTTTGAACCTCAGTTCTTCACTTAATGTACCTGAATTAAATTCATGGTTGGCATTTCCCATTCTTCTCTGGGTATCTGAGAAATTCAAGTCATCTTCCGAGTCATTTCCACTATTAGCAGTTACTTCCTCTATTGTTGAACCTTGTTGTTTTAAACCTTCTGTTATCTCTTTAATCATTTTAGTTTTTGATGGTCTTAATTCTGTGATATTAATACTCAAGGATTTAGCAATGTCTTTTAGTTGTGACATAGACATTCTGCTAAGTTGATCAACAGTCAGTGTAAAAATTGTTGGATCCAATGTAAGATTACTGGCACCTTCTGTATCCATATTAAAAATATTCTTTAATATAATAATGATAAGATTACCACTTACTTAGTCCATAAACTTTCACAAGTTATTGTCCTTGAAATTACTATAATGGTGAATTAATCACAGTCAATTAAACATCAAAAATAATTTATGAATCTGTGAGATATGAATCAATACAGATTGAATGCAGATTGAATACTGTTCATAACCTTCAAGCAAAAATTCTGATAAACTTAACTTGTATAATCAAGATGTATAACACGGTTGTAAAAAGTTCTTGTATATTCTTGAATTATTGTATTATTGTGAATTCACACTTTGTTACATCATACAGATCACGAACGAGCTAACCATTTTATTACGTGACACAATTCCTTCGAACAGAAACCAACAGTTATTTCGTTCTCGTAATTACTGTCCGTGTGTTCAACACCACTGACCATCAACGAAGTAAGTAATGGGCTTACCTAATCAGCTATGAGATGTTGTTTCAGCAAGCACTAGTGGTCATCCAACACTTTCATGTCCGCCGAGTTATTATTTATTTATTTATGCCTGATCAAGTCAGTTTATTATGTTGTCCATTATGTTTATTTTAGATGACATACTAATCTGTATTAAGAATGTTATTCTTGTATTTTGACTCCGAGCCCCCCTTAATAAATATGAATTCCAGCTCAATTGTGCTGTTGTTTCAATGTTCAAATATTTATTAACAGTTCATCTTCTGACAGAATTAGTAAGTAGTTGATGTTTATCTCATGAACTTAGTATGAGTTGAATTACTGTTGTTGTGGTTATTATGGTTGTTATAGTCTAGAGTATGAGTATGCCCAAAGTTGTATATCCTTTTGACATCTGTTATGCAACAATAGTGTATAAGTGTAATTCATCTTGTTTCATGGTAAATATATTTATATCAGCTCAAGTTGGTTGTATATTTTACTTGTCTTGTGTATAATAGGATTATTATCAGTAATTATAGTTCTTAAAACTATACATTCAATTTCAAAATAGTCCACAATGAAATGACTAAAGAAGATCCCAGTTGTAAATACTTTTAAACTTTAATAAGTACTGAATTGTTTTTCCATTCCTGATATTTACATATTTGTACAATAGGCTACAGTTCCATAATTGATATAAAACAAGAGTATGGCTTAGATCCATTTAACATGCATTTCAATAGGTGTATGTATGGAATCCTTGTCCAAATAATAAATTGAAATATATAAGAAACACATTCCAAATCTTATATTTTAGAATTTACATTATTAGGTTGAGGTAGTTGAGCAAACAAGGCAAGTTTCAGAGCACATGCACGAAGTGACTTATTAACAGACAGCGACATACGCCTAACTGTATTGAAAAGGCAATAGGCCGAAAAGGGATAGATTGAACGCGGTTGTTCCTTTTATAGTTTAACAGTTTGGGCGTATCGTAATTGTTTAAACATATTTTTGTAAACAACACGATTACTTAAGGTAAATGACGTTGTATCGTTCTTATCGATTATTAACGAGACTTTACAAATCGAATTAAAATGCTTCTAGAAGATTCTTAAAATAGCGTCTCTTCCGGTGTAAATGTTTAGTCATATTTATTCTCCCAACGTTAGATTCGCGATTCGCAATTATTAATACTAGAATTTTAATAAAGGTAATTATTATGAATCTCCGTTTCATAACAGAATGATGGTAAAGGCAAGTTTTTTTTTGCGGAAACGGAGGTCCCCCCCCCTAGACAGATATAGATACATAGATAAACAACTAGATAGATAGATGGAAAGATATATAGCTAGACAGGTACATAGACGATAGATAAAAAAAAAAAAAAAATTTGGTCTGAAACAGTTGACCGCAAATGCGCGTTACAATAAGGACGATACACCCGTCAAAGGGTCCGACGATTGCTTTTGTACTAGAGTCGGAGCTTGGGTGCATGTATTAGCTCTAGAACTGGAATTTCCACAGTTATAAAAGTAGGATAACTGATTTAATGAGGCATTCACGATTTCACCATGGGACAGTGTGAACTTCGACATGCCGGGCTTAATCTTTGAGACAAGCATATTATATAACATCGGAACTCGCCACCACTAAAACCCCTAGCCCAGTAGTGTAACTGTTCAAAGCAAATGTTTAATTTCTAATATCGCTCATTCTATGCCCCCCCCTTCCTTTCACCACCTTTCATTCCAAAAATAATATTTAAAAAGCCGTTTTTTTTATTCCAGCGTACCCCTGCACGTATCACCCTCCCACCACGTCTGCTATTTGACTGACAAGCCTAATAGTCTCCCTAGACACAATTAATACTTTTCCTATGCCAAGTCCGACAGCTGTGACGTCAGAGAAAACGTCAAATTGCTTATTTTCTGACGGGTTCCTTTTAGTATTATTATTTTTTTTAATGTTTTTTTTAAAATTACCGTAAGCCATAAACTTTTTGTAACATGCATAAACTAGGTCAAGTATAAATAAATGTCTTTCTTCCTTTATTTCAGACATTGCAATGGTTTAGACCTTCCTTTTTGTCTTTATATAATTTTGTACTTGTAATTTTTCGTTTGTGCTTTTAAGTAGAAGGAATTATAACACGTCTTTTCGATGTATGCTATTATCGGTTTAGATCATGGGTCGGCAACCTGCGGCTCGCGAGTCGCATGCGGCTCTTTCGATGTCAAGATGCGGCTCTCCAGTTCCATGCGCAAATATTAATAATTAGACTATATTGTTTTATTTTCAAAACTAAAAAAAAATATTATACTGCAAAAAATATATAGTATATTTACTGCAGGATAAAAACAGAGAACAGTGAGAAGAGGAGGAGTAGAGAGTAGACCGACAGCTGATAGCCGCTAGTCACTACTACCACCCAGCCAGTACCTAGCGGACGGTAGTTTTCAGTCTTCAGTCAGTCTTCCTCGGAGCACGCTTGCATTTGTGTTAATTTAATTGCTTGCGAGAAACAACAATTTCCTATGCAACACAGACGACCTTCCGACTTGTCTCATTTGCCAAGAAAAACTTGCACACAATAAGAAGTCAAATTGGAGAGACACTTCACTTCAAAACATATCTGATTCGCTGCTAAATATCCCACCGGTGACGCACGGACAAAAGCTGTTAAAGAGCTTCAAAAACAAAAACAACGGCCGAGTTCTATGCTAGGTAACTGGGCAAAATCTTCAAATAATGTAAATCTGGCAAGCTTTGCAATATCACTACAAATTGTAAAAAGAGGGAAACCATTCATAGATGGTGTGTGTGTCAAAAAATAGCAGCATGACTATAAACAAATTGAAGGATGGATTTGCTGAGAGATTTGAGCAATTAAAAAACAAACGCATGTACTCGAGCGTTAAAAGTAAATCCTAAACACAAATTATACAAATGATATCGACATTAAGCTGTTTGGAATTGATGCTGGTTCGCTTCAAATGCAATTTCTGGATTCGAAAACCAAACACTTGTGGAGTGACAAGTTCTAAAATAAATATCGCAAGTTGAGGTACTCATATTTGTCGCATGGAATAGTCTTCCAGAATGCTACAGTGAGGTGAAAAAGTTGGCATTTGGAGTGCTGACGATCTTCGGGTCAACATATTCGTGCGAGAAAGCATTCTCTTGCATGGATATAATTTTTTTTAAAAGTAAGAAGCCAACTAACAAATAAAAATCTAGAGCCGTGTATGAAACTGAAAACAACAAGTTATGAGCCAAATTTAACCAAACTTTCAAAAGGCATTGTCAAAGTTCTGCACGTAACTTTGACTATAGCACACATAGATAGATAGTAGTGGAGAACTAGAACCATAGATTAGCGTAAAGTTTAGGTTAGAAAGGAGGAGAGTAGTCTGACGCCATTATCTTCTCCCTCTCTGACGCAATTGAACCCCCCCCCCCCGCCACTCTTCCTCACCTGTTTCTTTAACCTTCACCACACTCTTCTAATTCCCAATTCAGAGTTTACTAATTAATACGACTAAATTGGAACTACACCTTGAATGAATGAGTGTACGTGTGTGAATTCCTTAATGTATATATTTATGTTATGTTTTCAACTATTAATTCATGTTGTATTTTAATGTGCTTGCAAAATAAATATTCAATTCGTATTGCTAACTCTAACCCATCTAGTATGTAGATATTACGTCACTGATCGACTCCGCGCCTAAAACCCCCACCCCCACCTCCCCTGCCACCCCTTCTCGTTACCTCCCCTTTACCTACTCAGCGCAGCGGCCGTAGTAAGCCTTTGAACCGCTCGCTCGACGAGAATTGACCGTCGGAACAGTTCGCACCTATGTAAAAGACTCGATCACAGAAATACTTGACATGGTCATCCCAAGTTCCCCGCAGGGGAGATAAATCATTTCTCGTCTCTTTTTGTTCACCCACCCGCTGAGTTGCGGGCGGTAGTAATTATTTCATCTACACCCCCCCACCCCGCTTACCCCCCCCCCGCTTCCTCCTCCCCCCCCCCCCCCCCGAATCAGTCATTCCGGTATGCAAATATATTTTCGAACCAGCCAACCAGAAACGTATGTAAATCTAAATTAATGTAATCCCCCAACCAAATTGAGGAGCGGTCACGTGACTAGTGTTCACGAAAAGCCCGCTTAACTAACTTAGCGTCACTTTTATGCTCTGGCTTCGGCGGATAAACTAGTCTGATTTTGACCCTCTGGTTGTACATTTCGTTTCAAGTATTATATCGCCCCGCATGTCTAGATATAGATGTTTAGCCGGTAATATAATTTACTAAGTGTAGTCGCGTTCCTTAATGTTAGGATACATGACATTACCATACTCTATGTTTAGCTGTTCCTGTGCCAATTCATATATATTTCACTTTTGGATATTTGAAACGTAAATAAACACCTGAACTGTAACCAGCGATTTGCTTGCATACCTTAGAACTGTCTGTTTGTGTGTGTTTACAACATCTAAACGAGCCAGGAGAGACTTAATCATTGTTCCAGGACGATTACAGCATTGGTACCTCATACCCCCACGACAACCAGCCACCACTACCCCCACTCACCCACAACCCCGCACCCCTCTCAGTGTCCACATTATGACAGGCATGCAAGGTCAATGCTCCCAGTGATGTAACTATTGTAACTATCTATTATTAAATAATTATAGTTACATTATTCGAATACTAATTTGATTATTCTAGCAGAGCTATCTTAAATACTTTAATATGTTTTGTTCGAAACATTTGTTTGTTTTTATATGAATAAATATAATTTCATATTAAAAGCTATTTATTTTAAATAAAAAATCAAATTTATATACCTAATCCAATACCATAATAATGAAACAAAAAAATAGTGGCTCTTTAAAAACTTGGAAATTTTGTAAATTGTAACTTTTGGCTCTTTCATCTCAAAAGGTTGCCGACCCCTGGTTTAGATATATTTTCTAAAAAAAAAAAAAATACTGGGTCGCGAGCCGGCACGCTGCCAAGAAAGCAATATTACTGAGTAACAAGTAGCAATGCAAAAATTTGATATTTAATAGGTCAGATTAACGTGACATATACTTGCAACAGTTTTGACTTTAACAACTATATCGGTATTTTTCGCACCAGCCCAGCGGGCACACCACGTCGTGATTTCCACCTGTTTTCGTGGTTTCTACGTCTTTTCCCCGTCGATATGGGGAGGTGAGAATGTTGTGATATTTTGTACATATTTTTGTTTAACAATTATTTATTATTTTAATAAAATTGAGGTCCATGCCGGTGGACACAAGCCCCACTGTGCCGTAGCGGATAGAGACGAATCGGGGGTCTCTTGCCTAAAGCGGCAGTGGGCACGGAGGAGAAGTGAGTGAGAGATTTATTTATAAATGCATTATTGTAGTCCATGACCATCGAACGGCACACTTATGTTGACCAAACATTGGACCAACTTTTGGCCAATATTTAAAATAGTTTACATTATATCAGGCAAATATTGGGCCAAGATATTTATATCAACGTAGTGACCTGTTAGAGTGGTAACCCAGCTGGCACACCACGTCGCATCGACGGGGAAAAAACATGGTTTCCACGTGTTTTTTGTTTTTTTTTATTTATTTTTTTTATTTTTTTTTTTGGTTTCCGCATGTTTTTTTCGTCAATAGAACGTGGCGTGTCCACTGTGTGGGTGCTCATTCAAAACTGATAAATATATGTTAAAGAATGATACAGGCATTGAAAGTAATAGTCGGTCACGAAAAAAAAGTATGAACAAAAACGAGTCCTACTAAAAATGATTTCAGAAAACCTTGTTATAAAAGAATTTTACAAATGTCTTGTAGACAAATAGCAGACTACTTCTACTCCTCATAAACACTGAAATACACTTCCGTAAAACGAAAAAAAAACAGCCATTAAAAAATACAATTAAGATTGCACAACAATAAAATGTCTCCTTTATTGTCTTAATCAATGGTTCTCAACAAGTTGATCCTTGGAGCTCATCGGTTTCTTTTATTCAGTAATTACTTTCATTCATCATTTACTTAAGAATACACTTTTTCTTGCGGTACCTACAATATTATTGTTTCATTTTTTGAAGTATACACAAAACGATTATAGTTAATTTTCCTACTAAATAGGACTAGTTAACTAAATGGTTTGCAATTAATTTCCATCAGAACAGATCCCGTCGGACCAAATCGATCCATAGGGCCGGTGATGCAGCGTTCACCAGTTTCTGTGGCCATGGTTTACTAGTGGATTGTGTGGCCACTACAATGCCAAGACGCCTTTACTTCACCCCAGCTAAAGTCAGGTACCCAGCTCTGATGGGTAGACTCAGGGACACCTTCCAGACCAGGGAACAAATCCAAGCCTTCACCAGGATTCGAACCCATGACTTTCGATACGCCAGCGGAAAGCGCTGACGCAAGCCCCATCAGAACGGAACTTATTTATCAGAACTGACTTATTTATTATTGATTTTAGTTCATAAATGACTTGTTTTCCCTCATACACATACACAACACAGGCACATACATACACACTAACCCATATATATATAAATGCACTGACGAACACAAAGACAATGCACAGGACATTAGCGAAATATTTTTTAGCCCCACTCAATGAATGATCTATAAATAAAGTCAACAATGGCCATATATGTTATTATTTTTCTTTTTGTTTATTTATCCAAAAATGTTATATCCTTTTCTATTATATTTAAATTCACATGAAATATCACTTATATATCATATTGCATTTTATATATTTACACACAATTAAAAAACAACAACAAATTAATTGAAACAGTGTAATAAAACAGCATAAACAAAAAGATGAAAATAAACGAAAGACATTTTCATTTCAAGTTTCACTAAAGGCACAACCAAATACAACAATGAAAGGTTCAACAATGAACTAAGTTGATACGTTGGCAGAAAACTTTCTTGTATATTAAATACAATTTAGTGAATCCAATACAATATGAAATTGAGAAATCTATAGCAAGTTCGACGCAATCTGTGTGTGTGTGTGTGTTTAATCTGACGAAATAAAATATAGATTTTCAATGAGGATGGATTATAGGAGGGATTGTAGGAGGGATTATAGGAGGGATTATAGGAGGGATTATAAGAGGTATATGAAAAGGAAAAAAATGGATTTGAGGGAAAACTTTAACGCATTTAAGTTTAATCATAAGTATTAAATCTAATATAAATGTGGATAAATATTCCTTTGGAAAAACGCAAGCATAATTTATTCATAACTAATTCAATATAAGAGAAAATAGATTGGCCATACACTCCAAAAATCTGCTTCCAGCACAACTAGGCAAGTCCTGAACTGGAACCCTCATGGAAAACGGAAAAGAGGCCAACCGAGGTACACTTGGTGGAAGCAGATACCAAGGAACTTGGTCCTACTTGAGGGAAGCTGGAGAGACCGGCCCAAGACAGAGATGTCTGGAGGGCACTTGCTGGCGGCCTACGTCCTAGGAATGACCACAGTCGCTGCTGTTCCTCGAGGACGAGAAGACAGAAGAAGAAGAATAAGGTGTACTTGTGAATGAAAATCATATTAACTAAAAAAATGTGATTGTTGAAATATATTTGATGAACCACTTCTCCATGTGTGATGGAGAGATACACATTACAAGGCTAATAAAATCTGTTACTATTCATAAATATGGTTGATGATGAAACGAAAGATGTGGCTGAGACCGTGTAAAGGGTTAATAGATGCACAGAGTTGAGAATTTTCAGAAACCTTGCAGGGTGTTGGGTGTTTAACAAAATTGTTAACAAAATCGCTTAGGGAAATTAAAAAAATAATAATTCAAAGATAAAACATTTTTTTAACAATAGCAACACCGGTATTTTAAGTAAATTTTAATTTCTCTAATTTAAAAAAAGAAAGAAACGAAATTTTCTCCTCAATTACGGCTATGAAATGAAATATTTTTTGTACAATCTTTGATTTTTTTTAAAAAAGGGCAAATGATCTGTTTATTTTTTAGTTCTAAGGCACATAAAGGATAATAAAATCTTGAATAAATATCTTTTTCTTATTTCACTAAGTGCAGTTTGAATTTTAAAAATGTGCGCACAAAATGTTATCTGCTATTTCACCGTTAGGTAAACATTAGCGTAAATGTAAAGTTTCGTATACATTTGTGTATACCAATGAATGGGCGGGGGGGGGGGGGGTGGAGAGAGACAGAGAGAGAAGGGCGATATGAATAAAGTAAAACAAATGAAGTATTCTGCTAATGCACCCTGCATGTATATTATATTATTGTTTTATAGCTTTATTCCAAAGTTATTGAGCTAAAGTATTCGGATTAATATAACACTGGATAGCAAATGTATTGAGTGTATTTTTTGTCTAAGAAAAGGATAACGATAAAATTAAATTGATCCCGCGAGCTACCAGAACCGTATCAAGACACTATGAGGCCCTAAGCAATAAAAGTTTTACTATAAATAATAATAAGACATCATCAAATACAATGGGCCGCATTGCTGCTGAGAGTTAACACCCTTGCCCATTTTACAATTACGGTATATAAGATTGACTTGTATAAGGGGCAAGGGTGTTAACTCTCAGCAGCAAACTTTACAATTACGGTATATAAATATAAGATTGACTGTTATAAGGGGCAAGGGTGTTAACTCTCAGCAGCAATACGGCCCATTTATGTATTGCAATGGAACAAATTTTACAGTAAGGTGGAAACATATGTAATAGTTTGTGTTTGTTTCTTTGGTTTGTGTATGTTTTGTTTGTATATGTCCATTTGTTACATTTGACAAGTTGTCTGCTACTTTTTAAAAGTACGCATTCTTTGACAATATGTTGGTGTTGTTGTTTTGGTCATTAAATATGGCGCCCTTTGTTTTGCGACTACTTTTCCGGCTGCACTACAGTTAACAGTTTTCCAAAAATGCACTTCAAATCACTGATCTATAAAAATAATGGATAGCTCGTCCATAATAAAGTTGTATGCGCTAATTGTAGCTAGAATTGATTTCACTATTTACTTATCAATATAAGCGAGTCATAGGAATAAACCACTTATAATTAGAACAAATTTATAACGAAAAAAAGGAAATCTAAGTCACTTGTATTTACAAGTCAGTGCTTAGGAAATAAAATTTTATAGACAAGTGAAAGTCACATGAAAGCCTATTTAATTTTGGTATAAAAAATATAGTTTCCGGCGGGCCAAAGTACATTCTTTTTATAGATCAGTGACTTCAGTGATACTCTAAGGCTCTGTCTACAATGAGTGGCATCAATGATATACAGATGTAGTCCAATAATAGAAGCAGGTCGAGCTCGGACATAAACTTAAGACGTAGGAAGGTCATGTAGATTCAGGATTAACCTTTGTTTAACATACCTAAGTAGGTAATTGCTGTGTGGGGGGGGGGGAGGTGGGGGTGGGACTAAAAGTGTGAATTAGTATTCGATGGTAGGTGTAAAGTAACTTGTTCACAATTCGTGGACATGTGAAAATGTAGAGGGCAAAAATTAACGAGAGATAAAAGTTAGGGAGGGGGTAGAGAGGAGAGGGGGAGAAATAGAAAGAGAGAGAGGTGTAGTTAGATGGAGTTAGTCGAATTGGAAGAGGGGCGAGAAGGTCATAATGAAAAGAGAGAAAGAGATAGGGAGAGAGAGAGAGGAGAGAGTGTGACAAAGAGAAAGTGGGAGAAAGAGAGCATATAAAGATGACAACTTTGTCAATGGTAAGTCTGTAATGGTAGAAGCAACGGTTATTGTCAGATTCGATAACCAGACAAGAATATGGCATTAACTTTCGTTTTCTTAAACAAACACACCGTCACACAAACACACATAATACAAACAAACACACCGTCACACAAACACCCATAATCCAAACAAACACACCGTCACACAAAGACACATAACACAAACAAACACTCCGTCACACAAACACACATAATACAAACAAACACACCGTCACACAAACACACATAATACAAACAAACACACTCACAACAACACACATAATACAAACAAACACACCGTCACACAAACACACAAAATACAAACAAACACTCCGTCACACAAACAAACATAATACAAACAAACACACCGTCACACAAACACACATAATACAAACAAGCACACCGTCACACAAACAC
Source organism: Anisus vortex (assembly GCA_949126835.1). Taxonomy (NCBI): domain Eukaryota; kingdom Metazoa; phylum Mollusca; class Gastropoda; family Planorbidae; genus Anisus; species Anisus vortex. Next base: position 7,777,280 of record OX421507.1, on the reverse strand, counting down.
CCATAATACAAACAAACACACCGTCACTTTAACACACATAATACAAACAAACACACCGTCACACAAACACCCATAATACAAACAAACATACCGTCACACAAACACCCATAATACAAACAAACACACCGTCACACAAACACACATAATGCAAACAAACAAATTAAATGCTCCAAAAAAGATTGCCAAAAGAAAACAAGATTTACAGTAACACGGCGAGACTGGCATTAGTGCGCGTTAATAATGGAAACCCAAAAAGATATCAAACTTGTGAGCCAATTTAGAAAGTACGGTGCTATTTTTCTAATGACCAAAGCCAACGATGTGGAAAGAGGAGTGATCGTCTCTACTTTGGCATTGTTTTATCTTGCGCACTAAAGACCCACTCATCTTTTAAAAAAACAACAACAGTATTATAAATGTTAGTGATTATTTTCTACTAATCCTCTTTACTACGTGCTTTTTAACACACAGACATGCTGGTATTATCGCCTATAACTAGAAGCGGAATATAAAGTACATCCGCGCCAAGACAATTTTCGGGCTCAATATATTCATATTATTGGGTCTTCATATGAACGAAGACTTGTGTTATAGTTTAGTGTTCAGTTCTTATCTCTACCTATCTTGGCGAAAATTTTTTTTAAAAAGTTCCACATCAAATAAATCTGGACAACAAGTAATAATATATGAATAAACCGAATGTCGGTTCTATTATATAATAATAGCATAGAAAAACGCCCTAATGATATAAAGGGTTTATTTTCCCCCAACTAAACAACAATGGGAAAGTTTGTGCCAAGAACAGTAAGCAACAAGTCTGAATGCCACCGCAAAATTAAATTAAAGCTATAACTGTTAACAAGGGAATGTGATTGTAGTCAAAGTAAAATAGAGATTATACACAAACTCTTTTTAAACGGTTCAAGAATTACGAATCATTTCGTATACAACGAAATGTCTCCATAAGGTTATAAATTAATCCTTGTTAAAATGTCTACAGTCTTGAATTGTATATATAACTATTCAGAATTTTAAATAATGTCGAGATTATAAAAGCAATTTTTTTAAACGCATAATAAACGTATTAAAATTGTCATTAGAAAACCCGTTATCTTATATAAAAACACAGGCATATTTAGGTTTTGTCATAGTTTTTAAAAGATACCTAAATGAAACATTTGTATAACTTAATGGTCATTTTTAAAACAACACATGTACTTCTCATATGCAGAATCAGAAATTGCTTAAATATATAATTGTCAATGAAAGCCGGACAATTAGATGATAACAAAGAACAAATGCCAAGAGCGTATAGGCCTATTTTAAAATTACAACAAAATTTCAATAAATATAAAATCACAATTTTTCATCACTGATAATGTTTGATTCTGCTGTGCTTGTTTCGCGGGTTGCAACTGGAGCCGCGCCTTCGCTATTCGCAGTCTTCGTAATGGGGACGTCGCCGTTGGCCGTTCGCACCCCGCCGTTCGCCGATGGTGTCTCGGTCGGCTTGGCGGCGGCTTTCACTCCCTCGTGAACGCCGGCCCTCGCGGCCAGAGCCTGGTTGAAGTTGGGCGGGTAGAGGTAGGTGGTGCTGTTGGCGGTGCTGGGGGAGTCGCTCTCCTGCGGGGACACCGGGACGCCCATCATTTGGGCGGCCAGGACCCGCTGAAAGTCGGGCCGGTCGTAGACGTCGTTGTAGTGGGGGTCCATCCAGTGGGGCTGAAACACCATGCTGGATGTGGACCTCAACATCCGGTTCTGTATGGTCATGCCTTGATCCACGCTGGGTCTGTGGAAAATGTAATACATAAAGTAATATATAAGCCCAGTTATTTGCAGCACCATAGCTGACACAATAAGTATAACCATTAAACAGCACATTATAGAGCAGAGGTCGGCAATCTAATTCCTTTAGCGTGCCGTCTGCCTAAAAGTCATCCTGCTGTAGCAATAACTATCTTTTAGAGGAGACTTGAATACACTTTTAAGGCCTCTTCAACGTGCCATTGAAAAGCACGCGTGCCGCAGCTTGCCGAACCCCCTTATTAAGCACTCGTCGCACACAGAAGGTTTGTGCCAAAGGGATACAACTCGATAATAAAAATGTTACACTCATAAACCTTTATTCTAGAATAAATTTGCATGTATAATTCCTTGCTATGCCTGCGTTTGTGTAATTTCAAAGCTTTAGTCAGGACACACAAAAAATAACATTTATTGTAAATACATATGCATATTTTAAGAATTATGCTTCAGGAAATTAAAAAAAATAGAGTTGCTGTTCTTGAAATTTTCTCAAAATATTCCAGTGGATTTCGTAAATGCTTTGTTCCACGTCTTTTACAAAATAAACAAAATACAAGCAAAAATTTCTTAAGAGGCTCATCCATAAAGAAGGTCCAGATAAAGCAATTTAAGCACTCTTTCGCTAAGCCCAGTCTGCCAACAGATAGCTGTAGATTATTTAAATACTTAATGTTTCTTAATTACACGCAAACGTTTCTTGACATGTTGTCTACAAATGAGATGACACACATATTTTTGTCATTTAAAAAAAAAAAAGTTGACAGCCATTCCTTCTAGATAGAAGATTATTACGTCCACTAAGCCAAAAACTCTTGCAGGGCGGCAGGGATTGGTCGACGGCAGGGGCCGTTTTTTTTTGACAGTCCGGTGAACTAACCACATAACCAGCACACAAAAAAATACAGCCCTAAATGCCCGTTACCTCTAAATCTAAAATTCCACATATTTATATTAATGCTCTATTCCCATCTATGCCGAGGTCCTATATGGATGACCCCTTATCCTTTTAATTACAAAAAAAAAATCACAACAAATAAAAACAGATAATTTCAGAAGCGTGTTGGTGTAATGTACCTGTGCTGAAGGATTCGTCCATTGTCTAAGATCATCGCCAGATTTTCTTTGCCCCCAAAGGACATCATTCTCTGCCTGTTATGTTCAGGTATGATGCCTGCAGAAGGAAAATAAGTTGTTTGTTTCTTCAATGTTATAAATCTCTTTTTCTTGCATTTACGTTACTAATTAATTTTTTTTTTTTTTAAAGTTAATAAATGTACATATAAGTTAACTTTATTGATCTTTCATAGAATCTAACAGTTAATATTCTATCAAAATCCAAATTAAGATAATAATATACTGGTTTACTAAATAAAGCTTACAGGTATTGAAGAAGCTTAAAGGTATGGTAGAAAAAAATGGAAATATAAACTAGAAAAAAAATCCATTAGATATTATAGTGAAAAGCGTTGTAAGAAAAAAAGCAAAAGAAAACAATTATTTTTTTTTTTTTCTTTTCCAAAAACATTTGACTAAAGTTGGCGATGAGGTCAAGTGGGAAATATTCCTGTCCATGGCTTCAGCCTCTTTTTCTGGAAAGTTGTGGTGATGGAGGGTGTCAATGCTATTAAATGTTTTGCTGTGCACAATGAAACTAGTAGTCAATGAAATTGTGGCCAATAAAACGAAAGGCCAAGAAAACGAGAAGTCAATACAAAGATTTTTAGTCAATTAAACTAGCGGCCAGGGAAGTAGAGACCCGGGGACTAGGGCCAATGAAAGTAGTGGCCAGGAATACTTTAGGCCAAAAGAAACTAGTTTGAAACGGAGGTGAAGGCCAAGGTGGGTAGAGACCTAATAAACTATAAATTAATGATAATTGCGTCCAGTCAAACTTGTGAATGATATAATAAGTTCTACCAACGCTAAAGACACACAAGATGTGCCAAAAGCTAAATAACAGTGTACTCAATCTATTCTTTATAGCCTGCTCTATTCTTTTTTTGTAAAATCTAAAGCGTTCTCAAACTGTGTAAAAATAAATGATCACATTAAATTTGTCTCAGATAACATTCGATTTTATAAAAATGGAAAGGCCCCACATCACACACATAAAAAATGTACATTCCAATAATAGGTGTACATTTAATTATTTTAGAGCTTAAAAACGAACATCAACAACAAGTGATTGTGTGGCCAGCCTGATGTCAGGCCGCCATGTTGTTATTCACGTCCAATAGAAGATCAGACAATTCCACTGGTTCTGATTTAATATAACAAAACGGTAAAGCCATACGAGATAAATAAATTATGTTTAAATACAGCATAATATAATATATTGATACATTTTACAATAAAGTATACAGTGCATTGATTAGTATGTGACTGTGCAAGAGAAATACGATAATAATCACAGTGATAAAAAAAATTATTTGAAATATATGTTAGTATGTTTAAGGTATGTCTTGTATTGCACTCGATACTGGCATCCAGTTTAAACAACTTTTGGCCAACGATACAATAGAAATATTGATCATTATTTGTATTTCTTCCCGAGTGGCATTTGAGCATGGAATGGGTTGCCTGAAAAAACCAGGATAACCAGTAGCCTAATTTAAAATCATTTAAAACATTAATAAGGATGCAAAACTAGACTGTCTCACGGATGAGCGTAAAAAAGTATCCCGTCGGACCAAATTGATCCATAAGACGGTGAAGCTGTTCTGTTCACCATTTTCCATGGCCACGGCAAACTAGGTGATTGTGTGGCCAGCACTATGCACAGCCGCCTTTTACTTTACCCCAACTACGGTCAGGTACCCATCAGAGCTGGGCAGACTCAGGGACACCCTGAGGATGAGCGTAGGACGCAATAATCTTCTTTATAGTTGGAGCGTCTGTAATGTGTAAGATAAGAAGAATATGGAACCTTTTCTTCATTATTATTCTTTGGAACTAGGTCACAGATTGTAACAAGACAAGAGAGATTGTAAAATAGAGAGGGAGAGTGACAGAGAGAGATAGAAGGGTGGAAGAGATAAAGAGGAAGAGGAATAAAGTCATAGAAAATACAGAAGGTGTGTGTATAAATCAAGAGAGAAAGAATGAAAGAAAGAATGAAACAGCGAGGGAGATAGAGAGAAAGAAAGAATGAAAGAATGAAAGAATGAATGAAACAGCGAGGAAGATGGAGAGAAAGAAAGAAAGAAAGAATGAAAGAATGTATGAAACAGCGAGGGAGATAGAGAGAAAGAAAGAATGAAAGAATGAAAGAATGAAAGAATGAATGAAACAGCGAGGGAGATAGAGAGAAAGAAAGAATGAAAGAATGAAAGAATGAATGAAACAGCGAGGGAGATGGAGAGAAAGAAAGAAAGAAAGAAAGAATGAAAGAATGAATGAAACAGCGAGGGAGATAGAGAGAAAGAAAGAATGAAAGAATGAATGAAACAGCGAGGGAGATAGAGAGAAAGAAAGAATGAAAGGATGAATGAAACAGTGATGGAGATAGAGAGAAAGAGAGCACAGTAGATATAAAGAATAAAGAGGTTGCGCGAATGATCTCAATTAGTTATAAGTACTAAGAAAGTATGCGGCACTGTGGTCGAGCGTCAGCGCGTTTGGCTGGCGTACCGAAGGTCCCGGATTCGAATCCTGGTGAAGGCTAGGATTTTTTTTCTGGAGGGTATCCATGAGTCTACCTATCTCTAATGGGTACCTTACTGTAGTTGGCCACACAATTTCCTAGTATGCCGTGGCCACAGAAACTGTCGAACGCTGCTTCATCGGCCCTATTGATGAATTATTTGGGTCGATGGGAATACTTTACTTACTACTACTACAACTACTACAAAGAAAATGGAAGTAGAAACGAAAAGATAGTAGACTTTATTTTAATTAACTCATATGTTTGTTTTGTTATAATAATAATCATCGTGTTTACCTTAGAATTATTTTTCTTTATTATACAAATTATGCAAACACCAATTTGTGTTACCTTTGTGGAGTCAACCGTTAAACTTTTTATTGATAAATTTTGTAGGATAAAAAAAAGCATAAATAGTAGTGAATATATTTCAATATAGTAGATCGCTTATAAAATAATTAAGCAAGCTAGTAAGTGGCTAGTATAGCGATTATATAGTTATATAGGCAAAAGTTATATAAGCATGTTACATAATAAGTATGTTCATATATATAATTTAGTGAAATATATATATTAATAATATAGCCATATGTATAATAATATATTGAAGCAAGACATATATTGCTTCATGCATAGTTTGATAGCGTGGCGTCGACTTCTAATGCTCGTCTGCCGCGCTACTTCCTTTATAAAAAAATATATATTTGTAAAAAAAAAAAAACGGAAGTAGCGGAAGAATTCAAGTCCGTAGTACCTCTCGCTTTGTTGACATTGACAACCGTCATGTGACTTAAGCCTTGGCGCAAAGTTTCCAGATCCGTTTCCGGGATCTCCTGACCAGGGTTTGGCGCCTCCAGCTTCTCCAGGAACTGCTTCTGGCAAATGGGCTCCCGACTGTGGTCGCTATGTTCACTTTTAGTTGACTGTCCAGCTAATAGTGTCCATACAGTTAGTTTGTTAGTTTACAATTCATTTTCCATCAAGTGCATTGGTGTAAAAATATTTCTTTAGTTAGATAGATAGTTGAAGAGCTTATTTTGGAAACGCTGTAAGTGCAACTTTTAAAAAAAACTTAAAAAGCAGTCCGTTGTTTTTAATACTAAAGCATATCGAATTTATTTACGATTATTTTCCAAACGTGGTATATTTTATCTTATCTTATTTTAATATATGCTTCAGTGATGATTCGGTGTCTAAAAGGAAACATTTCTAACCGTGGACCGGAAAAGTCTCAGAAAATCATAAAAATTGGAACTATAGCAGTTTGAAAATAAACTCTTCATAAAGAATTAATATTAAGTTCCTGATTGTAACACTATCTAGCATATTTATTATTGATCTTTAAAAACTAACAGAATCCCGAAGGAATTTGCGACTTTTAAGTCTATATGACATATAAATTCTCTTAAGTAAACTTTTATTTTTCTCATTAATTGTTTATCCTTCTTTCATTGCTTTTGTTATCACATCGAGGATTTTTACTCTAAAACTTGCACAAGTCCATGGGAATTCATTAAGTCTATCCTGTTTTTTTTTCTAATGTCATGGTTTTTTTTGTTGTTGTCCTTTGATGGCCTTTAATAGTTTGCTGAGGCACAGATATTTTTGTGGTCTAATGTATTCCCAGTCGATATTTATTAGAAAAAGGAGTAGTTAAGTGGAAGACATCAACGAATTAATTCCTTGTAACCCATTAGTGAGTCTTGATATTTGGTTTGTGTGTTATGGTTAGGATTAATGAAACAAACCATTAGCTTCCGTGTGAAAATAATCTTAATAATAAGAAGAAATGATATAGTCTACTAAATAACTTCTTCAAACACCTTCTGGGGTTTCCTTCACTAATACATGCTCAGTATATTAACAAAAGCCTTTTTGAAAGGGATGAGGGGAGGGGGGGGTCACTCACCGATAGGTGGCGCATTGACGAAGTACGGTGTAAACAAAGCGTTCTTATATAGACGTTTCAAACGGCTTTTAATCATTTTTCGTACCGTAAGTTACCGTATGCTTTACGACAAAGTAATTGACAAACTTCTGCCTGTATATAATTTTAAGGTATTTTTTTTTACAGTGCAAAACAACCGATCCTTGAAAATTCAGGGCAGTAAACGGTGTTGCTAACACAATATAATGGAGAGAAATACATTTAGAAAAAAAATATGACTTATGATCATTTTAAACAATTTATGTGGTTTATTTACTCTTGCCTCGAATTCCTTTATATCGCTTGCACAAAAACCAGCTGGTGTCGCCATCAAGAGGGCAATATACAAACAATATGATTATCCATTTGCTGATATGTCGTTTTGCCATAAAATTCTTTGTAAGCATTATCTAAATAGTATTTGAGATGTTCAAATTAACCCTTTCTTTCTTCTTGCACGTCTATTTATAAACGCGATCTGTTACAAAATGTGTTTACAACAGAAAGAGCGATCTCAGTTTAGCAGGAGTACCAGACGGCCATTGTGTTGAACTTTTAACGTTTCCTCCATTTAAGATATATAGGCTATAGATAATTAATTCGATGTAAAATTATGTTTGGGCTTAAGTCGTATTATTATTTGCGTTTAAAGTATTAAGATATACCCAGCAGCTCTGATGATTACCTCACACTAGTTGGGGTAAAGTAAAGGCGACTGAGGATTGTGCTAGCCACACATCCCCTTGTATACCGTGACCACAGGAACAGCCACCTAATAAAGTAACCAATGGAACTTAAACTCCACAGTCTAGAGTCTAGAGCTACTGAGAATTTTAAAAGGAAGCGTTAGTATTAGAGATTAGAGTGTTGGTCCCTTTTAAGTGACATTCAAATGCATTTTTAGTACGTTTTCATTCAATAGCATTCAATTAAGTGTGACCTCTTGTCAAGTTCATAAATGAGATGCGTGTGATCAGAGTATGATAAGTTTCAAGCCAAAAGTCATTCTTGAATATAAAAATATATATAAAGTTTTTTTCGTCTATCTGATATCGAAGTAGCTGTAAAAAAAATTCAGGAGAACTTACCACTGCTGTCGTTGTCAAGGCCTTCCTCCGCGGAGCCGCATGCGCAGATGGGCTTTCCGGCCTTCCAGCGCCTCTTGGAGCGGACGACGAACGGGATGAGCAAGGAGACGGCCAGGATGATGAGCACGAGCACCCCGGCGAAGAGAGCGGCCTTGGGGTGCGACTCCCTGACGGGGTAGTCGACCTCCACCACGAAGGGGAGCTGGTTGCTGACGTAGTGTGTCTCGGCCAGCTTGTCCTTGAGAATCACCTGGTTGGAATATGCATTTAGGGATATAATAAGACTACCTGGACGATATAACATATATAATATGTCAGTATATGTTTACATGGAAATATTTATATTAAATGAATACTGTAAACGAGAGAGAGAGATAATATACATATTCAAATATAATATACAACATATTGAAAAATAATGTTTCGTTTACGCAAGCTTTAATCTGCCATAGATTTTCTTACACGCTTAAGCTATCTTATAACAGAAATAAATCAGAAACATTTTAACAGCTTTAATATTCTCTACAGCAATGCTCACTATATAAATCAAGCTAAATGTCAAAAAGCCACATAAGATTAAGCATTAAATACATTCCGGTGTAAATGTGTTGGACGAGTCGCGTAACCCAATTTCACTTGATACCTACTAGGGCTCAGCCGCACTATGCAACAATGTCAGAGCCTAGTGTAAAGATTAAAGCCAGCTTGCGGGGCATTAGATAGAGCTTCTAGTCTTCCGGAAGCATGCTCTCTTGGGTAATAGTGTTGGACAGGGGTCTGCAACTTTTTGATAATAGCGTCCCAAAGTATGATTTCAAATTCATTTAGCCTAAAGGCCACCTTGGTCTTTTCTTGCAGAACAGACTCGAAATGCCTTTAAGTGTGGGTGTGTGTCTTCCGCGCGCCATTGAAAATCGATTTTAGTGCCAAGTTTGGCAAGCGTTCCCTAGGTGCCGACACCCTCCGTTGTAGGGATTACCTTCGAGTCTCAGACATTATCTACAACTATTTGGAATAGAGCGCGCTGGGCATGCTAAATGTGATAGCGAGGATAGAAGCAAAAAGCTTTAAAAGAAATTGATCTGTTATCATAGTCTCATACATACAAATCTGTCTTAATTAAAAGAGTGTTTAAACTCGCCCAACTGAAAATCAACTTTAACACAGACTTCATATAAAGTCAAAGCCATTATCTTTTTTTCCCCAGTCAGCTGATGAAAAACAATGCTATTATTTTTTTGTTGTTGTTGTTCTTTTTTAAAACATTTGTTGTTATTGTCAACAAAAACATTGTTTTAAAAAATAAAACGTACCAAAAATGAAATAAAGCGAAAGCAATAGATCTAATAAGCAAACAAAAATCAACAATTCTTTACCTTTGCGATCTTTTTAAGCTTTTTAAGCGAAAAAATAAGCTAATTGTAGATCAATTATTGAGCAATTTTTTTTTATTTTTTTTTTTGCTAAATACCATAAGATTAAATGTGTTCTGCTTGACCTATGACCCTTTCAGAGTTAAAGAAAGGCTTCTTCAATAGAGAACATTATTAATAGACGTAAGGCTGGACTTGCATCACAAAATTTTACTATATTTAAACTTATCACGAGTATTACACAAAATTACAGTCCTTTTACAAGAAAAAAAAAAGAAAAAGCTCTTAAAACGTGAAGCAGTTGATCCTATTGTAAACTATTGCAGCTATGGATGTGATGTAACGGAAAAGAAAAAAAAAGAAGTATAAGGTTTTGTGACGTCACAGAAGGGATCGTCTCTTGTTTATTTTTTTTTACGTTTTTGTTTTTAAAGGATGTTAACGTAAGGAAAACATGTACTGCAAAAATTACTTGTCATCTTATATGAATGATTAATTATTAGGTTGGTTGGGTTAGAAGATTTAAATCCGCATGTTACGGTGCTATTAGCTGTTAAACTAATGAAATTGAACGGTTTAATACAAAGGTTTGAAGCTAAAGTTTTTCAACCACTGCTTTATTTCATTGTTTAAAATCTATAAATAGAAAAAGCATATGCGATGGTTTACATTCAAAAAGTTGGTTAATATTTAATGTTTTATTATTATAGTGTTTAACTGTAGAGGTTAAAAATGAAAGGTTTAATTTGTTGGTTTTAAATTTAAGGTTGTTGTAGTTTTTTTTAGACTAAATGGTTTTATTTGAAAAATAAATTTGAAAGGTTTAATTGTATGGTTTCCATTTAAAGATTTGAGTTGAAAAATTAGAATCAAAGGGTTCGAAATGAGAAGTAAAACATTTGAAAGGTAGAAATTGAGAGGTAGCTGACACTGAAAGGTTAATAAAAAAAAGAGGTTAAGTGTGAAACATTAAAACTGAAATGTTAAACTTTCTGGTTTAACTTCTTGACAAGGTTAACATTGATAGGTTTGACTTCAACTTGGTGCTTTCATGAAATGTTGGTGCAACTAATCCGATGCTGATTAGATGTACGATAAGATGGTGAAACAGGATACGATGGTGAAACAGGATAAGATTAGAGAAACAGGATAAGATGGTGAAACAGGATAAGATGGTTAAACAGGATAAGATGGTGAAACAGGATAAGTTGGTGAAACAGGATAAGATCGTGAAACAGGATAAGATGGTGAAACAGGATAAGATGGTGAAACAGGATAAGATGGTGAAACAGGATAAGATGGGGGTGAAACAGGATAAGATGGTAAAACAGGATAAGAAATGTGTTGTGTATAAATTCACTCATTTATTTACAGCGTAATAAACAAAACAAAAACAAACAAAAAAAATATCAGCTAGATATCAACACATCGTAATTATGTCCTACATTTTTTTTTAAAGATTTCTTTAGTGTGGTTATTACGGTATAACTGAACTTATGTCACGTGTTATTCGGGTCACGTGATTCAAACGGGCCAATACTATAGAAACAATGCACATTCATTATAATACAAATCGGGCGAGCTACCGAAAGAGGTCGAAAGTAGTGAGGCCGGTCTCTTCTACGGTTAGTACACCGGACAGTCAACAAAACGGCCCCGGGTTCTAGCCCTGCCGCAGTGCATTCCCTTCCGCCCGGCGGGATTTTTTTGAACTATTGTACGTCATAATCTTCTATTTAGAAGAAACATCTGTAAATTTTATAAGACTAAAAAATAAAAAAGCCTCACCCCAATCGTGATTTAAAAAAAAAAAAGCTTGGTCAATGAAGTGAGCACTGGTGAGCATTATAGCACCGCCTTAATTATGTAACACTGATCAGTTAATCTCAACCAGGCTAATCACAGGGAACTATTTTACATCCGAGTATATCGCTGCTTACAAATTGTAATCTTCTACTTTAAGCTCCGGGGATAAAGTAGTGTTATTATTTTGCGACATTTTTCCTTTTTCTCATCTAAGGAGGCATGGATTAGTAGCTTTAATACCGCCTACAATCTTAACCCTTCCCGTACCGACCTACTTTCCCATGCATACCTTCAGTCCCGCTATATACGCGCCCGGGACTGTAAGGGTTAAGAAAACACAAGTCCACCGGACAAGCCCCGCCCTTCTACAGGCTACATTTGAAATATCGATGTAGGACACAACGAGCAAGAAACCAATTAAAGCTCACTGTTGTTAGTGAAAGAATTGACTCTTCGATAAGTGTCACAAATTGAGGCCTGCGTCTTTCTTCTTCAACCATCTTCTCTTCTTAAGAGGTAGAGTATTTGACAAACGTCGATAAAGGAGTTGATAAAGAAGATGATAGACAGCAGCCCGTCTGTTGCGACCAGTCCATAGTCTGAAGATGATGTGTTGAAATAGGTTGGATATTTTGAAGCAAGCATCAATCTTTGGGTTGACCAAACTAAAACTACCTAGTCTGCGAACGTTTGCTGACCCCTGCCGTAGAAGGACACAAGGTCATCTTTTTGTTAACGCGAGAAGGACGTTACAATTTTCCCCACAAGTAATAATAAGTATCCAAATAAATTGAGGCGCATTGTCCATAAAATGTCTGTGACACGAGTATGAGGGAATTGTCACAAACACAAAACTAGCCCCCGCCCCCATCCTTGCTAATGTTTTTTTTAAAAAGGTTAATAAGTCAGAACTACAGCGGAATTAAAGATGACAGGTAAGGATTTATTTTTATTTTTTTGGGGCGGCTTATTTAGTAGCGGGAAAGCTAGACCAGGGATAAAGAGATAACACATTACCTCAAGTCGTCTACCACTTCTAAAAATAGCAACTACTTAACCACAATTCCTTTGAAGGTGAAAAGAGAGAAGTTAAAGAATGTTAAATTTAGTTGTATGAATGTGCATTGTTAACTTTTAATTCAGCACTTTTCTAAATAAAATTTACTATTACGGATATAAGTGTTATTTCCAGATGATAATATATTTCTGACTGGGTCAGTTATAAAAATAACCTGTTTGAATTTAAACCAGTTTTAAATATTATATATTTTTCTTTACTAGCGTCTATTTCTCTATCGGAATACACTTTTTTGAGCAAGTCTTGATGAATAAATTTTTTTTTTATCAAAGTAAAGTTAAAACAAAACGAGTAAACAGAATATAAACAAGTAAACAAGGGCATCCACTTCAATGAAATTGGTTAGCAGGGCTGGATTAAGGTCCTTAAAAACCCTAAATAGTATAAGAATACCCCCCCCCCCCCACACACACACATACAAATGGTGTTACTTATTAAGAGTACAAATTCTGGGATTAGATTAGAAAAAACACTGTGGGGGACACTTTTTTTTTTTGTAGATTCAGCTTCAGGTGCACAATTCATGAAAGTATTTTAACCTTATTATGGACCATCGTCAATTCCTACTATGAAAATATTCCTGTGGCGCGCAGTTATTTTCCTGTACCCCGGTAGTAATGGGTAGGGTGGTGAGACGTCCTTTGGGCGCGGTATTTACTTTACACTTACAGAAAGAAAGTCAGGCCACTAAAGTCTGGCCACTAATGTTTGGCCACTAAAGTTGGCCACTAAAGTCAAGCCACTAATGTCTGGCCACTAAAGTCTGGCCACTAAAGTCTGGCCACTAAAGCTGGCCACTAAAGTTTGGCCACTAAAGTCTGGCCACTAAAGTATGGCCACTAAAGTCTGGCCCCTAAAGTCTGGCCACTAAAGTCTGGCCACTAATATAAAGTGTGACCACTAATCTAAAGTCTGGTCACTAACCTAAAGTCTGGCCACTAAAAGTGCATGGACTAGCTCTCTTCCTTGAAATACAAACTACAAACATTATGATTTTTACATTATGTTTTTTCCTCTGTAAACAAGTAGTTTCTGACCTCCATTAGAAATACAAATACAAACATACAGGTTAGTAAGGTGTTAGTAGCTTGCTCTCTTTTTAAGCACAGGCCTTAAACTAATTTTAACTTTTTTTTTCTTAAAGTATAAAATAAAAAGTAAAACAAAAATAAAGAAAGCTGTGCTCTGGTGTGATCACGTGATCTGCAAAAGCGAGCAGCGTTGCGCGCGCACTATGGTCTGCTAAAAAAAAAATAACGAAAAAAAAATTTTACTGGACTAATTTTGGTTTTGTGTTGCGTTTTTTTTTTTTAAATAATTTGTTTTGTGGTTTTCCCGCCTTACTTCAAAGTGAATCCATGTCGTCTGATTAACCTGCTGGGAAAAAAATTCATTCATACGTATAAATACAACAAAAGCATAGTCTACTGGAAATCAACATATGCAAGCAAACCTGGTGCTCTTTTAGGGTCAAGCGTATAATGGATCTTTATGTATAGTTTCGTAGCATATTATTATTATCTTTGATAGAATAGATAGAAAAGATAGAATAGATAGAATAGATAGAATAGATAGAATAGATAGAATAGATAGAATAGATGGAATAGATGGAATAGATGGAATAGATGGAATAGATGGAATAGATGGAATAGATAGAATAGATAGGATATATAGAATAGATAGAATAGATAGTATAGATAGAATAGATAGAATAGATAAAATAGATAGAATAGATAGAATAGATAGAATAGATAGAATAGATAGAATAGATAGAATAGATAGAACAGAAAGAACAGATAGGACAGATAGGACAGATAGGATAGATAGAATAGATAGAATAGATAGAATAGATAGAACAGATAGAACAGAGAGAATAGATAGAATAGATAGAATAGATAGAATAGATAGAATAGATAGAACAGATAGAACAGAGAGAACAGATAGAACAGATAGAACAGATAGGACAGATAGGACAGATAGAATAGATAGAATAGATAGAATAGATAGAATAGATAGGATAGATAGGATAGATAGGATAGATAGAATAGATAGAATAGATAGGATAGATAGAATAGATAGAATAGATAGAATAGATAGGATAGATAGAATAGATAGAATAGATAGAATAGATAGAATAGATAGGATAGATAGGATAGATAGGATAGATAGAATAGATAGAATAGATAGGATAGATAGAATAGATAGAATAGATAGAATAGATAGGATAGATAGGATAGATAGAATAGATAGAATAGATAGAATATATAGGATAGATAGGATAGATAGAATAGATAGAATAGATAGAATAGATAAAATAGATAGAATAGATAGAATAGATAGGATAGATAGAATAGTTAGATAAGCGTGTGGGTAGTTGTGTTTGACTACGGCTCAATGTTTTCAAAGATGAATTTATGGTTCCAACAAAACGTGTTCTCCTAACAATGTTCTATCTCGACTTACATCGAAGTGTATGCGGTTCTCTCCCCCTAAATTAGACAGGTCGTTGACGCAGATGTACCGGTCCTCGTTGACGTAGAAAGCCTTGCTGTGGATGACCACGAACTCCATGCCGTACGGCAAAGTGCCGTTGACGAACTCTATCACCGGGTGCTGGAACTGAGGGTTCGCCGGGTCGCTGGTATTGATTTTGATGTCCGGATGGTACACGTGGGGTCTCTGGGAATTGATATGATAAAAAATCAAGAAGTAAATAATTTGATATTTAATTGAAGGAATTTTTCATTATAAACAAAAAAGGCATGGTGTTGTTCTTTGAAAAGTCTTTTGACAGTGTTCTGGAAACTTTCTCCCAATCAGGCACATCACGTCGTATCAACGGAGGAAAAAAACGTGGTTTCCACGTCTTTTCCTCGTCGATAAGATGTATGACAAGAGAACAATAACAAAAACACACGCACACACAAACACAACACGTGTGCAGACGTCTCACCGTGTAGGTGCTGTCCCTTATCTCCACCCTCAGGTGTATCCTGGTGTCTGCGTCATTGTCTCCCTCCACGATCACGTTGGACGGGATTAACGTTCCGGGTGGCGCGTCGGCGGAGATGCGACCTTGAACTATATGACCTTCGGCGCCGATGTGCACCGGAAATTGCTGACCTGGAGGAAGAAAATTAAAAAAAACAAAAAGTGACCATAAGTAAATCGATTTCATTAATTGAAGATTAAAAGTCGTACAATTAATTGTTAACATCTTTTATGACCTGCTTCTTTTTCTTTAACTAATAGTTAATGTGAGAGAGTTTAAAATTACAGTAATCATCTCTTTTTTTTTTACTCCCTTTTTTTTAAGTTGCAACGTCTGCAATCGTCAATGGTGCAAAAATTGGCTTCGATTTTTCGACCACTTCCCGTGGTCCGATCGAGCTGAAATTTGGACAGCAAATTTGTGGCGCCTAACAATACATCCTATCAAATTTTCAGTTAAAACAACTTAATAATACTACACTTATGACAATATTCATTTCTTAAAAGGAAAGTATAAGAAATATTTTGATTTCGCGTTAAAAATGCCTGTGAAACTTTTTATACTTTTTCGGCGCAAAGCTAGAAAAAAAAAATTATGCGCTACGATTATTTTTAGAACAATTCATACGGAGTAAAGAGATATTTTTGAGATTTGCGACACAGATATTTTTTCTGTACGTTTCATTTGCAGTAGTCAATCAATTATTTAATTACATGATGGTAAACTTAGTTTGCAAATAAAGGGAGTATAATGAAAACTTCGTTTTTATGGTTTTCTTTTTTAGCGCATTCATTTGGGCTAAAGTTGTCAGTTAAAAGCTGCATATTAAACCGACCGTAAGCTGTGGTGAACGCACAATTTGCAGTGATGGTACTTTGTTATTGCTATTTATTTATTATTATTGTTTGTAAATTATGGGATAAGACAACATCTTGATGGAATTCGGCATTATGTGTTGCTTCTTTCTTTATTGTAAGGGTTTTCTTTGTTTGCGGTTGTTGTGTTTTTCAAGACATTTTTACCAATGTATTCGAATGATTGTTGTTTTCAAAAATAAAACAAACGTCCCTGGAAACATTGTTTCTTCGGGTCAGTTGTACCGTCTTGACCCATAAATATGGCCTTAAAGTCCAAAAAGCGTGGTGACCCCTGTTCTAGGATTAAATTAATACATTTCTATGATGTCATCTTCCAAGCATAAAGTGAAAATGACACATGGACCTTAAAGCTAGTGAAGTGTGAAAACCACCGATAAGCTCACATTATGAGTACACCGGTGAGCTTACGCATGGTAGACAGCCCCTTTTGCGCGTCCGAGATTTCATTGCACTGCAGAGGGCCCCCCCCCCTTCCCCCTGAGACTCAGTGGAGAGGAAGGCTATGTGCGCAACAGCCCGTCTCACCAAGCCCGGTGTGCCTTGGATGCCCAGGCCTATAGTGAGCGAGAGCCACCCCGTTAATGATCGGCGGGGAAATAAGCAGTTAGGGAGAAGCAGCGTAGTGTACGTGACTGTGGAAAGCATGATATTCCTTGTTACACGACACGGCTTATAGGCGTGCCTCGGAGTGGCTAGTCTCGGACAGGATCTTGTCCAGCCCCCTTGGTCCACCCCTTTACATCATTAGGGCCCATTAGGGCCCTGGACTAAAGGGCCAGAAGGCTCGTCTGATTTTGTGTTGTTTTCAAGACATATACGATATATCTAGTTGCATGGAATCATGACAATGTCTCTACCTGCTGACCTGGTATCAGAGGTAGAGTGACTGACCCATTCACCGCAAACTACATGACTGAATCACCATCCTCTAACATCAACGCATCCTGGTTGTAGGCCCTACATGTGTTAAACAAATGCTATTTAATAAACTAATTCTCTTAACGTTATTGTTTTTTTTTCCTACAGTTTTTAATGGCTCCAAGAAGCTATGTGGACAGTCTAAAAAAAAAATCTGAGTGACCTACTTTAGACGTGCAGTTCTTTAGAGCAGGGGTCGGCAACCTATAGCTAACAGCGTGCCAAGCTAGGGTGTCTAAATCATTCAGCGTGCCTGAAAGTCAACCTGCTCTATTATACTTTTTTTTAACAGGACAATTAATTTAACTCCATAGCAAGACCAATGCCAAAACCATAGGAGATTTATAGATCAGATATATCTTTAAAGCACTTTATATTAAATACAAAATTTACGTTTTTGTTATTATCATCCTTTTTGTTTGCATTTATATCAAATACAATATTAAATATTACTAAATTTCCACATTTATAGTCTAAACATTATCATTTGTTAGTTAAGAGTCAAGATAAGGATCTAAGACCATCTTTTAAATAATTGTTAGAATATAGTTACAGTTATAATTGATCGCAATTTAGAGATGTCCTTTAAATTTATAAAAGTTATTCATGGATACTGTCATTATCGTTGAGCGTAAAAGATACGTAGTAATCATAGAAACTGGGTAGTTAAGGTAAGGTTTGAAAATATACATAGAAATTCTTTAGTAAAAAAATATATTTATTAATTTTTCAATTACTTTTTACAGTTTGATCATTTCTAAGTTATAAATTGTAACCCATATATATATATATTTTCTTTTGTAAAAAAAAAATATATATATTACAAATATTAGCTCAAATAAAACGGGTTTGTTATATCCCTTGAATTAAAAATACGTTTCCACATTTAATTCAATATTGATGTCAAACAAGTTATGCTTTGTAATATAGCAAATATTAGTTAATAATTTTTATTTCTTTATATAAATGCGACATTATGGTATTCAT
This sequence comes from Anisus vortex, assembly GCA_949126835.1. NCBI lineage: Eukaryota > Metazoa > Mollusca > Gastropoda > Planorbidae > Anisus > Anisus vortex. The sequence goes on along the minus strand of OX421507.1, from coordinate 7,758,781 downwards.
TACAAGATTTAATTATTAGAGGATAAAAATAATTTACGTTAAACAGTTGTGAATAAACATTTCGTGCATTAATTTTTGTCCGTTTAAGGAGTTTATATTTTAAACATTAATAATTACAGAAATTACATAATATCTTCATCTGTGGCGCTACTGCCCATGGACGGCTCTGGCCTGGCTCGCCACCTCATTTTATACATTTATACTTCTGTCATGTGTTGCGGCATGATAACCTGCTAAAAACATTCCTCCAAGGCACTGCAGAAGGTGGAGGTCGGAGAGACCTTTAGCGGAAATGCTGGTTCGACAACATAAAAAATTGGACAGCGATGCAGGTTGACTCAACTATTGACAACCGCTCAAGATAGGCAAAAGTGGAGATGGTTGACTGCTGGTGTCCATTCGCTCCCCCCCCCCCCCACAACGACCACGGCGGTCAAGGGATTGATGATAATGATGAGCATAAAAAAAAAATCAAATGCAAAAAGTCTGTATTAATTAATGAGCGCTTTGCCTTGAATGCTCTTCGCTAATTGTATAATGTCAGAGAAATATTTAGTCACTTCTGAGTGGCCAAGTGTAGGTGATCTCTTTGTATGCTTAAATCACATCTCTTATGTACGATAAATTTGGTTCACAAGTGTAAGTCGAACCAAAAGCTGAAAGTAGAAAAGCGAAATCCTAGTAGTTGAGAGTAGCAGATGGCTTTCCTAGGCAGCTTCCTTCTAGATATTTTCCAGTTTCATTGCAAATCCATTCCAGTGGTTCTTGTAAATGAAAGTTCAACCCACTAAATGTGTTGCTATATCTTTCAGAAACATCGGCTTAAACAGTCAGTTTTCCTCATTCAGAACCGAAAAATGTTGTTGCTTTTTCACCAATAAAAATCACCGCTTGGAGGTCTATCGCGTGCCATTGAAACTCGCATTGCGTGCCAAGTTTGGCACGCGGGCCATAGGTTGCTGACCCCTGCTTTAGCACATGTACTGTCTGTGTAAGGTTGTGCGAGGAGGTGGACATGTCCGACAACACCTTGTCTCTGTTTACTGGCTTTTGATCTCCTATCTCTTGCTCTGTCTCTCTCTCTGTCTCTCTCTCTCTCTGTCTCTCTCCACACACACACACCTCACACACACACACCTCACACACACACCTCACACACACACCTCACACACACACACACGTCACACAAAGCAAAAAGAAAAGCTGTCCGTTTACTAGGTTAGGTTGTTACGTACTTCGTTTTTTTATAAGTTGAGCCGTCTATAATAGGATCATATACGTATGCATGATAAATATACACTGGATTTAATTACAATAGATCTTAGACTCTGACTAGAGCACACGGACATACATTCACGCACACACGCACAAACACATACGCATATTGTGACTTAGAATAACATAAACTGGTCCTTTCGGAAATCTACGAAAGTATACTAATTTATTCAAGTGTCTATGAGTGTCTGCAAGTGTCAACGAGTTTCTACCAGTGTCTACGTACCTAATGCAGGGGTCGGCAACCTGCGGCTCGCGAGCCGCATGCGGCTCTTTCGATGTCAAGATGCGGCTCTCCAGTTCGATACGGAAATATTAATAATTATATTTATTTTTTTTTAAAACTCATAAAAATATTATACTGCAAATATATATATAGGCTAGCCTATATACTGAAAAACATGATAAAATCACTCAACAGAGAACAGTGATAATAGGTTGAGTAGGCCTAATAATAATAGCCAAATAATAATACTTGTATATCCCGTTGGGAACAGTTAAATGCGCCGTCCACAGTTACAGACAGAGTACAGACAACGAATAAAAGACGAAAATGTATACATATACAAGTGAATACCCTGCTACTTGAATAGGTGAGTCTTCAGCCGACTCCTTAAGGTGTTGAAGCTAGAGCTCTGGCGAAGCTGTAGAGGGAAGGCATTCCAGGCCAAAGGGCCCCATAGGAGAATGCTCGTTGGCCAGCGGACACTAGCCTCGCACGAGGGATCTGAAGAGTTAGTGCATCAGAAGCCAAGCGGTAGCCAGTGCAGAGATCGGAGCATAGGAGTGATATGAGTCGACTTCTTCTTCGGGCAGCACAGTTCTGGATACGTTGAAGGCCCTGAAGGGGGGAGGCCAAGCGGCCAGCCAAGAGCGAGTTGCAATAATCCAAGCGGCAAAAGAGGAGAGAGATGACAAGCTTAACACGAGCTTCCTTAGTGAGATAGCGACGGATGGCGGCAATACGACGCAGATGGTAGAAGCAGATTTTGGTGAGGAAGGAGATGTGGGACTGCATGGACACCGTAGAGTTCACATGGACACCAAGGCTCTTGACAGTAGGGTAGAAAGGTAATGTTGCGTCGGCCAGCTGAAGATCGGACGCAGTGAGGGACACGACCCTCCGTCTCGTATCGACGATAAGAGCTTCAGTCTTCTCACTGTTCAACTTTAACTTGTTTTCCTTCATCCAGTTCTGGATGTCCAGGAAACAGATTGAGATGGAAGCAAGGAGCCCTTCAAAGTCTTCAGGCTCTTCACTGTTATAGTGCTGGGTGTCATCGGCGAAAGAATGATATTTTAGGTTGTGGCGTTCGATGACAAAGGAGAGTGGTTTGGGTGTAAAGGGTGAAAAGAAATGGGCTAAGGACAGACCCCTGTGGCACACCATAGTATACGTGAATAGGCTGGGAGGGTAGGGTAGACAGACAGCTGAAGCTGACAGCCGCTAGTCACTACTTAGACTACTATATATATCACCCAGCCAGCAACCCAGCGGGCGGTAGTGTTCAATCGTCTTCGGAGCAAAGTTGTGAGTTGGAGGTCCGGAAAAGCATGTACGTCACGCTGCACAACTGGACAGTTCTAAACTCTAAAAGAAATGCCGCGAGTTGAGGAACTCATATTTGACGCATGGAATAGTCTTCCAGAATGCTACAGTGAGGTGAAGAAGTTGGCATTTGGAGTGCTGACGATCTTCGAGTCAACATATTCGTTCCAGCAAGCTTTCTCTTGCATGAATATAATGAAAAGTAAAGTAAGAAGCCAACTAACAAATACAAATCTAGAGGCTTGAAACTGAAAACAATAAGTTAAGAGCCAGATTTACCCAAACTTTCAAACGGCATTCAAGGCCAATGCTCCCATTGATGTAACTATTGTAACTATCTATTATTCAATAATTATAGTTATAGGCCTACTATTTGATTACTAATTTTATTATTCTAGAAGAGCTAGCAAAAATACTTTCCTATATTTTGTGCGAAACATTTGTATGTTTTATATGAATAAAGAGGCCCCTATTATTTCATTTTTAAAGCTATTTATTTGAAATAAAAAATCAATTTTGTAGGCCCTTTAGGTAGGCTAATCCTACTCCTAATCAAATACGATAATATTGAAAAAAAAAGTTAGTGGCTCTTTAAAAACTGGGAAATTGTGTAAATGGTAACTTTTGGCTCTTCTGCTTCAAAAGGTTGCCGACCCCTGACCTAATGTCATCGAGTGTCTGCAAGTGTCTACGTGCCTAATGTCTTCGAGTGTCTGCAAGTGTCTACGTATCTAATGTCTTCGAGTGTCTGCAAGTGTCTACGTGCCTAACGTCTTCGAGTGTCTGCAAGTGTCTACGTGCTTAATGTCTTCGAGTGTCTGCAAGTGTCTACGTGCCTAATGTCTTCGAGTGTCTGCAAGTGTCTACGTATCTAATATCTTCGAGTGTCTGCAAGTGTCTACGTATCTAATGTCTTCGAGTGTCTGCAAGTGTCTACGTATCTAATATCTTCGAGTGTCTGCAAGTGTCTACGTATCTAATGTCTTCGAGTGTCTGCAAGTGTCTACGTATCTAATATCTTCGAGTGTCTGCAAGTGTCTACGTATCTAATATCTTCGAGTGTCTGCAAGTGTCTACGTATCTAATGTCTTCGAGTGTCTGCAAGTGTCTACGTGCCTAATGTCTTCGAGTGTCTGCAAGTGTCTACGAGTTTCTACCAGTGTCTACGTACCTAATGTCATCGAGTGTCTGCAAGTGTCTACGTGCCTAATGTCTTCGAGTGTCTGCAAGTGTCTACGTGCCTAATGTCTTCGAGTGTCTGCAAGTGTCTACGTGCCTAATGTCTTCGAGTGTCTGCAAGTGTCTACGTGCCTAATGTCTTCGAGTGTCTGCAAGTGTCTACGTGCCTAATGTCTTCGAGTGTCTGCAAGCGTCTACGTGCCTAATGTCTTCGAGTGTCTGCAAGCGTCTACGTGCCTAATGTCTTCGAGTGTCTGCAAGTGTCTACGTGCCTAATGTCTTCGAGTGTCTGCAAGTGTCTACGTGCCTAATGTCTTCGAGTGTGTGCAAGTGTCTACGTGCCTAATGTCTTCGAGTGTCTGCAAGTGTCTACGTGCCTAATGTCTTCGAGTGTCTACGTGCCTAATGTCTTCGAGTGTCTGCAAGTGTCTACGTGCCTAATGTCTTCGAGTGTCTGCAAGTGTCTACGTGCCTAATGTCTTCGAGTGTCTGCAAGTGTCTACGTACCTAATGTCATCGAGTGTCTGCAAGTGTCTACGTGCCTAATGTCATAGAGTGTCTGCAAGTGTCTACGTGCCTAGTGTTTTCGAGTGTCTGCAAGCGTCTACGTGCCTAATGTCTTCGAGTGTCTGCAAGTGTCAACGTGCCTAATGTCTTCGAGTGTCTGCAAGTGTCTACGTGCCTAATGTCTTCGAGTGTCTGCAAGTGTCTACGTGCCTAATGTCTTCGAGTGTCTGCAAGTGTCTACGTGCCTAATGTCTTCGAGTGTCTACGTGCCTAATGTCTTCGAGTGTCTGCAAGTGTCTACGTGCCTAATGTCTTCGAGTGTCTGCAAGTGTCTACGTGCCTAATGTCTTCGAGTGTCTGCAAGTGTCTACGTACCTAATGTCATCGAGTGTCTGCAAGTGTCTACGTGCCTAATGTCATAGAGTGTCTGCAAGTGTCTACGTGCCTAGTGTCTTCGAGTGTCTGCAAGTGTCTACGTGCCTAGTGTCTTCGAGTGTCTGCAAGTGTCTACGTGCCTAATGTCTTCGAGTGTCTTAGTTATTGAAAATTTAAAGCTAGCTAGATTGTAAACAAAAAAACCCTTTCGCTGAAATGCACTCCAAAATCATCGTATGTTTAAAACCAACAAAGTAAATTGTAAAAGAAAAGGATTATATCGTAAATAATATTTTTATACAATGAAAATAAAAAAAGAAACGTTAAAGACTGCTCTAAAATAAACAAAATAAGGAAGAAAAAAGTGAAATAAAGAAACGTGTGGAAGGAAAAAAAGGAACTTTCTAAAGAATGAAAGTAAGAAAAGATCGAAGACGGATATTAAGGAAAAATTAATAAAATAAAAAATGAAAGAATGAAAATGTAAAAAAAAAAAAAAGATAATTTTAATAAATACATAAGAGAAGGAAAGAAAAAAAATATTAGAAAGATAAGCATGCAAATTGAAAGATAAAAAAAAGGAAAATTGCACAAATAAATTAAAAGAGAAAAAAAAAAATGACAAACCAAAGATTGACAAAATTTGAGTTTAGAGAAAGAGAGGAATAAAGAGAAATAGGGAAATAATGAGATAGAATCAAAGATTTACAAATTTCGAGGTTTTGAATTTTTGAGAAAGTTGTTTTTTTATATTTTTTGTCAATTCCTACCTTGAGATTCGAGAATGGAAAGTTGTAATATAACCAAGGCTGCTGACGTCACCGTAAACAACATGGCTGAACAGAAGAATCTTTTTATTTTTTGAAGCGCTTGTCGGGTTTTTTAAGGTTACTGCTGACAAAAGTAGAAACAGTAGAATAAATTGTATAGCAAATGTTATGTCGATACAAACAAACAAGCCAATAGTATAAAAATCCATACATATAATGTACGATGTTTGTGTCTAAGCAGACTCCCATTGGTTAATTTAAAGACACGTGACTTTATTGTCTCTTATCTTTTACGTTTGCGATATCGCTTTCTGCACGCGTTTTCTCAAGTCTCAAATGCCAATAAATGCCAATAATGTATTAATGTATTAATAATGTATTAATGTATTAATAATGTATTAATGTACATACTTTTCAGTTGACAGGTAAAATAATTTATATATTGTTGAATGTTGATTCTGTAAAGTTTGTGAGGAATTTCTTAGAAGATCCAAGATCCAAGATCCAGTCCCCTCAACTTGTTATATCTATGCATCGCAAGTTTTCTCTAAACTCCATAAGGATATACTACTAAATATATATATGAACGTTTTTTTTTAAGGATGAAGTCATTTGGATGTGCATGACGTACATTATAAAACTTTTTCGGATCTGGTTTTAGAAAATACTCCCGGATACCTCCATCTATCTTTCCCAAAAAAAACAACAAAAAAACTGCTTAGTCCGTAAAATGTAGATTTACAGACACCTTTTAAACGGAATCAAAATTAATAGCTGGCTGAAAACTCTACCTTTTCAGAGAAACACATTTTGTTTCTGTGGAATTCTAAATGCATTTAGTATGATTCATATTGTTACATTTGATAATACAAGAAAGCTGAAAATGAATATAATGTTGTTGTTTTTTTTTTGTTGCTTTGTCATGCAATGTAGTACAGAAAAAAAAGGTAAAAAGAATTAAATGATATTGTGCAGGATATGTAATTGGTCAGAAAGACCTAGATGACTAAGCAGTATAACTTAAAGAAACATATTATACATTTAATTCCAACACTATAATAATAATTAGGTTGTGCAACTGGTCAGATTTAGACCTAAGGACGCCCTTAGCACTAAAAAGAATTAAAAAGAATCTTACACACACATGCAAGTAATTGAAAAAAAAAAAAAGAGACACAAAAACTTTACACTTTTCATACTTTTACATTTTATATTGGAAACGTTAAGCTCCTACTTATAACAAATTGAAAATTATTTGATAACATTTTGGTCATAGAATGACCCTTTGCAGTATTGCACCATATGGGCTACTGGGCATGGTGGACGAGCGGCAGCGAGTTTTGGCTGGCGTACCAAGGACGAATCATGGCGATGGCCAATATTTGTTTCCCCCGGGGTCAGGAGGGTGTCCCTGGGTCTACCCAGCTCTGATGGGTACCTGACTTTAGTTGTTGTTGTTTCCCCCGGGGTCTGGAGGGTGTCTCTGGGTCTACCCAGCTCTGATGGGTACCTGACTTTAGTTGTTGTTTCCCCGGGTCTGGAGGGTGTCCCTGGGTCTACCCAGCTCTAATGGGTACCTGACTTTAGTTGTTGTTGTTTCCCCCGGGGTCTGGAGGGTGTTTCTGGGTCTACCCAGCTCTGATGGGTACCTGACTTTAGTTGTTTTTGTTTCTCCCGGGGTCTGGAGGGTGTCTCTGGGTCTACCCAGCTCTGATGGGTACCTGACTTTAGTTGTTTGTTGTATGTCGACCTGTAAGTGATTGTGAGGTTGGGGTCACCAAAGTCACTGACCACGAACATCCCAACGTCTTACTGCCTTTACCTTTCCAATTTTTTTTAATTTTTATGTCTACCAGATTGACAAGATATGGGTTAAACCTTGAAACGCGTTCTAAAAAGTTATTACCCGCAGACATGTGGTTTCTAGCTGGGACCTCGTCGGGACACTTTGAGATGGGGGAGGGGGTGAAGAAATGTAGTATAAAATGTATTTGATATAATTGCATTTTATTTAGAACACAATTTAAATATGGAACTTGTTGCGGCAGAAGTAGTTGGTACACAATATTTTTCGTAGCGCTACTTAAATAGTTCCAGCCCAGGACTACTAGAGAGGTCTGTTATTTTCTCGAATGATGGCGCTTGCATGTAGAAGTTCCTTGCATCGTCGATACAGGATACGCAACATGCAACGCCAACTGTAAGACAACCTTAGTCAACATAAACTTTTTGACATAAATAAAACGAACGGAGGCTGCATTTGCATGTGGCGCTAACAGATGACGTTACTTCAGTATTTTAGACAAGCTAGTAACAGTATTTTGCAAAATAGGGACAAAATTGGATCTTGTCGGGACAAGAAGGTCCATAACGGTGACAGTCCCGATATATCGGGACGGATGACAACCCTACGCTGGAATCACCAAAGTCACTGACCACGAACATCCCAACGTCTTACTGTTTTTACCTTCCCAATTTTTTATTATTTTTTTTATATCTACCTTAAAACCCGCTCTAAAAAGTAATTGCCCGCAAACACCGCAAACATATTAAACCGATACCAAAAAAGGGCGTTAATTCTAACATTGAATTTGTTAGTAACTGTAAAAAATAAATTCGAATCAGTTGTAGGCATAGTGCTCGTTGGAGCGATTAGCAATTTCATATTTTAAATAGAGCATGCTTTATAACACAGGGATATACAGTCAGAATTGGAAAAGGGGGGGGGGCAAATAGAACAAACAAGAGTGAAAGGGGGGAGGGGGCAAATAGAACAAACAAGAGTGAAAGGGGGGAGGGGGCAAATAGAACAAACAAGAGTGAAAGGGGGGAGGGGGCAAATAGAACAAACAAGAGTGAAAGGGGGGAGGGGGCAAATAGAACAAACAAGAGTGAAAGGGGGGAGGGGGCAAATAGAACAAACAAGAGTGAAAGGGGGAGGGGGCAAATAGAACAAACAAGAGTGAAAGGGGGAGGGGGCAAATAGAACAAACGAGAGTGAAAGGGGAGAGGGGGCAAATAGAACAAACAAGAGTGAAAGGGGGGGGGGGGCAAATAGAACAAACAAGAGTGAAAGGGGGGAGGGGGCAAATAGAACAAACAAGAGTGAAAGGGGGGGGGCAAATAGAACAAACAAGAGTGAAAGGGGGGAGGGGGCAAATAGAACAAACAAGAGTGAAAGGGGGGGGGGGCAAATAGAACAAACAAGAGTGAAAGGGGGGGGGGCAAATAGAACAAACAAGAGTGAAAGGGGGGAGGGGGCAATTAGAACAAACAAGAGTGAAAGGGGGGAGGGGGCAAATAGAACAAACAAGAGTGAAAGGGGGGAGGGGGCAAATAGTACAAACAAGAGTGAAAGGGGGGAGGGGGCAAATAGTACAAACAAGAGTGAAAGGGGGGGGCAAATAGAACAAACAAGAGTGAAAGGGGGGAGGGGGCAAATAGAACAAACAAGAGTGAAAGGGGGGAGGGGCAAATAGTGCAAACAAGAGTGAAAGGGGGGGGGGGCAAATAGTGCAAACAAGAGTGAAAGGTGGGTGGGGAGGAGGTGCAATACAGAACAAATTATAGATAAAGTTTGTAGGCAAGGGGCATAGTAGTCAAAAGGCAGTGAATTGGATGTCCTACCAGCGGGCAAGCACCTCGTCATACCGACGGGGGGAAAAAGTGGAAACCAAGTCACATCGACGTATTTTTTCCCCGTCGATACGACGTGGTGTGCCCGCAGGGGCGTCTGATCAACTAAGTATAAAATGTCGGTTGAAGAAAACCGCTGTAAGGGTTTTTCCTTATCTGAAGAGTGTTTACTACTTTAAAAGAAACACTTTTTATAGCATACTATTTCTATAAGTTATTGTACAAATATATATAGAGACTATATAACAACAATGCCCTTGCGCTTGCCCCCCCCCTCCCTCGCCTTTTGCGAACTACTCTGAGACATGTTTACCAATACACACAATCTTGTCAATGAACCGACTTACAGTTAACAAATAGGATAAAATGAAAATTTCGGGTTTTCCCTATTTATTTATTTTCATTTCTTAGAACTAAGCATTAACTTTTTTTTTAGAAATTCAAATATGAACAAGTTCCAAGAAGTATTTTCCAAATTTATACCTGAAAATTTAAACTTTGTACTGGTTGTCGTGGAATGTAAATGAGTGCCCTTAATACAGCTTTTATTATGCATATTGATTGTTCTGATCAGATGAGCTTAAGATCTACCCAGCGGGCACACCACGTCGCATCGACGGGAAAAACACCAACCTCCAACAACCATCCGGATGGCTGGTTCTGTGATAAGCAGACCTGACCGACAAGGTTATCAATCTACCGTCGTCCGAATCCGACCGATCTGCAGTAGGTTTGGGACCAGAAGGCAATAATCTTCTATCTAGAAGGACACGTTCTTATGTTATTTTATATATTACAGTAATCTACAGACGCTCATTTTATAAAGAAGATTATTGCGTCCTACGCTCATCCGTGGATTGAGTCTAGTCCTGCATTTCTAATAGTCTTTAAATGATGTTAAGTTACTGATTTTCCTGGTTTGTTCAGGCAACCCCTTCCTCACCCGGATGCCACTCGAGAAAAAAGAGTACTTATATGCATTTGTTTTCTTATAAGGGATAAAGAAAGTGTTTCTGTCATTATGTTTATTTGAGCATTGAAACAGGTCGTTACTGTGTTGTATTTCTAAATGAAAGTTTAATGCCTTATGTATTATTACTACTTTACTCCCGTCCGTTGACTTAGAAGACCCCACCCCCTTTTTACGCTTCTGTGATTGTACATAATAGAAACAAACAAACACACACGCACACACGCACGCAGAGGGCTTTCCTAGAACCCTCTTGGCATTGGCCTTCAGAAAGAAATACAAACAAACAACAGACTATAATACAAAACCACAACATAAACATTGTTATACGACCTCCGGGATGCGACCTAATTACATGTTTAAGAAACAAGTTCGTTTACACACAAAAAAAAAGCAAGGGCTGTAATCCAGGAAGTGCACGAGTGACAAGGGCATTTGTTTACACTTCCTCCATGTTTTTTTTACTTTCTTATTATGTTTCTTTCTCTGGTTTGAAAACAAAGCAATGCAATTTAACCCTTACAGTCCCGGGCGCGTATATAGCGGAACTGAAGGCAACATAGATAGAAGTAGGTCGGTACTGGAAGGGTTAAAAACAAAAACATACAAAGCTGTATGCGGCGCTTATCACAAAATGTAAGCCTATAGTTGACTATGGATATTTCCTGAAGTCTTTTTCCAGCCCTGTGAATTAAGTGTCTTTAATCCAGAAATTGCAAGCCAAACTGAGACGCTTTAGAAAAAAAAACATCATCATCATAAGGAGCCATTCCGGTTGGCGTTGGCGATGATGTCATTCCACGTATCTTTTCTTCTGGCAAACTCTAGCACTTCTGTTGCTTTTGTCATGACATTCCATTATATCATCTAATATCTTCCTTCACTGTTTTGCACTGCATCTCTTTCCCTACAGCTTTCCAGTTAGTACTGTTAAATCAAATACGTAGCCAAAATTCTGCTAGTTATAGAAAATGCACTTACAAGCCCCCCCCCCTCCTCCCAAAAAATGGCTTTGCGAAACATGATGCAGCTTTGACGGTTTTAACCCTTACAGTCCCGGGCGCGTATATAGCGGAACAGAAGACAGCATAGATAAAAGTAGGTCGGTACGGGAAGGGATCAACGACACAGCAACTAACCCACAGCTTATACATACACTATTGAAGTAAAAAAAATTATAATTCCAGTATGTTGATCACATTTTTACTCTTGAGTATGTGTCATTATACAAGCTTGTTCCAAGAAAAGTGGTTCTCAGAGTGTGTCCAACGCGGCCACGTGTGGAGTGCTGCTCAAGGGTTAACATTTTTTTTTCAATTTTGATTTACAGTTGAAAAAATGTGACATCTATGCGAAATTGGAAAATCTCAATTTAAAAAAAAAAATGGGTGAAACTACATTCCAAAGTCTTCTTATCTTATATCGTGTATATTACACACGCTCCTTCTATACAAAAAAAAAATAAAGAAGATGGTTGCGTCCTACGCTAATTGGTTTGAGACTAGTCTTGCATTTTGATTAGGCCTACTGTTTTAAATTATGTTAATTTTTTGTTTGTTCAGGCAACCCATTCCATGTCTGGATGCCTCTCGGAAAGAAATAGCCTATTTAACAATAAAAACTAAGTCTATAAAACAGTTGAATCGGCATAAACAAGCCATACATTTTTCATGTAATCATTTATACGATCATAACATAAATAAAACGAACGTTATTTTCATTGCAATAAATTCAATAATATTCATTTTCTTTTTCTATGCAATTCTAAATTAAACTTACTTTTAAGAAACGTTTTGATACATCCAACAAAATAAAAGTCTTTTTCACCCGAGTTTGAAATTAACTCATTCCGCTTAGGATTGGTTTAGATTAGATTATGTTGCCTCCAAGCCAATGAAAATAGCTTACTTAATACGAAATGACTTTCCCGCCACTAAAAACTTTAAAAACCAATGAAATTCAAAATGCGTTAGCATTTCACTTATGTACAGAGTGTATACTCTCTGAACAGCCAATCGAATTCACATAAACAAAAACATGTTTGCAGGAAGTGTGGGAAAAAGAAAAACGAAAATTATGAATGGGTGTAAAATTAAAGGGATGGGTGGGGTGGCGAGTACGACGTTTTGTGCAACGGAACGAGATTAAACCGGATATATAGTTGTATATGTTCCCCCACTAGTATACAATAATAGCGTAAATAATATATAGGTAATCCTTGTAGTAAGTCGGATGATAATTAATTAATTAAAGCATGTGTTTTAAGCGTGGGTGGTTTTTTTTATACCTAGCTTTCTAAGTTGTTTTATTTTTTAGACTGACTTGACAGGTGGGAAATTTTGTATTAAAAAAGTTTTCCCGTCAGACCATTTGATCTATAAGGGTCAGTGAAACAGCGTTCACAAGATTCTGTGGCCACTAAGAGATTGTGTGGCAAGAACAATGACAAACCAATTTTTTCTTTTCCGCAGCTCATCAAGGGCATGTGTGTTTGGCAGCATCTGAAGAGACCGGATCGTGCTGACGGGTGGTGGAAACTCCGAAGGAAAAACTCATCTACAATCGCCCAGTTTCGAACTGGACACTGTGGAATTGGTGCTTATTTCAGTAGATTTAGGCCCAATGAGGATTCGCGGTGTAGAAACTGCATGGAGGCGCTAGAAACGGTCGAACATGTGCTTGTCGAGTGTCCCGCCCTGCAGGGGCTCAGAGTGGACGGGGAAGGCCAACCGTTTGTGCCGACCCTTTATAGGATGTGTCACAGCTGCGTGATACTGCAAGTTTCGTTCTCCGGGCCCTAAGAGAGTAATCTCGGCCCGTTGTCTTTGCGAAGAGTTCAAGTCTGTTTCCCGTCAGAGCTGGGTAGGCTTAGGGACACCCTCATATCCCTGGTAACAAACCGGGATTCGAACCTAGCTGTACCGACACGCCAGCGGACCGCGCTGCTGTCTCGGCCACCGTGTCCACATATGTTATCCTGGCGCTGAGTGTGAATCGATAGACAGACTATTTAAAGGATGATACATATGTGATCCTGGCGCTGAGTGTGAATCGATAGACAGACTATTTAAAGGATGATACATATGTGATCCTGGCGCTGAGTGTGAATCGATAGACAGACTATTTAAAGGATGATACATATGTGATCCTGGCGCTGAGTGTGAATCGATAGACAGACTATTTAAAGGATGATACATATGTGATCCTGGCGCTGAGTGTGAATCGATAGACAGACTATTTAAAGGATGATACGTATGTGATCCTGGCGCTGAGTGTGAATCGATAGACAGACTATTTAAAGGATGATACATATGTGATCCTGGCGCTGAGTGTGAATCGATAGACAGACTATTTAAAGGGTGATACATATGTGATCCTGGCGCTGAGTGTGAATCGATAGACAGACTATTTAAAGGATGTTACATAATATGTGATCCCGGCGCTGAGTGTGAATCGATAGACAGACTATTTAAAGGATGATACATATGTGATCCTGGCGCTGAGTGTGAATAGATAGACAGACTATTTAAAGGATGATACATATGTGATCCTGGCGCTGAGTGTGAATCGATAGACAGACTATTTAAAGGATGATACATATGTGATCCTGGCGCTGAGTGTGAATCGATAGACAGACTATTTAAAGGATGATACGTATGTGATCCTGGCGCTGAGTGTGAATCGATAGACAGACTGTTTAAAGGATGATACATATGTGATCCTGGCGCTGAGTGTGAATCGATAGACAGACTATTTAAAGGATGATACATATGTGATCCTGGCGCTGAGTTTGAATCGATAGACAGACTATTTAAAGGATGATACATATGTGATCCTGGCGCTGAGTGTGAATCGATAGACAGACTATTTAAAAGATGATACATATGTGATCCTGGCGCTGAGTGTGAATCGATAGACAGACTATTTAAAGGATGATACATATGTGATCCTGGCGCTGAGTGTGAATCGATAGACAGACTATTTAAAAGATGATACATATGTGATCCTGGCGCTGAGTGTGAATCGATAGACAGACTATTTAAAGGGTGATACATATGTGATCCTGGCGCTGAGTGTGAATCGATAGACAGACTTTTTAAAGGATGATACATATGTGATCCTGGCGCTGAGTGTGAATCGATAGACAGACTATTTAACGGATGATACATATGTGATCCTGGCGCTGAGTGTGAATCGATAGACAGACTATTTAAAGGGTGATACATATGTGATCCTGGCGCTGAGTGTGAATCGATAGACAGACTGCTTTGCAGACAGGCAATTTTTTTTTAATAAGGGCCTGGCCAATAGGATAGAGCATTTTCTAAACTCCAACCTCTTTTTTTACACACACACACACACACACACACACACACAAATAAAACCTAACGTTATTCAACTAAACAAAAAAAGGGGAGTATTTGAAATCTGCAGTAATTACAAAACCGCTGTATAACGAGTGCGTCACAGACAGTGGCCTCACAAAGTGGAGGGCTGAGGGGAGCATATGCCCGGGCGGGGGGGGGGCGACACTTCTAATTAACTAAGGCGCAGGCACTAAACAAAGCAGTAACAGTACGCAAGGGGGCGTCGCTGAAACTTTTGCCCTGTGGCGCTACATAGGCTTGTGAGGGCCCTGGTATGTTACATGTATGTATATAATTTACAATCTGCATTCGCGAAACTTTGTTATAGAGGAAACAAATAATAGCATTTGTAAAATAACATGTACATAGGCTACTATTAGGCTTAGGCGTATGCAGTTGGCGGCCGACTCACCGTTATACACACAGACACAGACATAATACATGGATGTTCGCTATTCGATCAATCATTATACAACTCGATTCAATCTTAAGTTTTGTAATTTTACAGACAAACTTTCAAGACAAGAAGTTTATTACGGCCTATGCCTAAACCTCCTATCGGGGATAGGGGGGGGGGGGGGGGGGGGCGGGCAGTGTCAGGTTATCTTACATATTGCAGACGTTCCTTTTTAAAAAGTATATTATTGCGTCCTGCGCTCATCCGTGGTCTGAATATAGTCTTGCATTTTTATTCAGTACTCCCTTAAAAAAAATCTTAATTACAAAAAGTTATAAGGAAGGCTAGCCAGTAATAATAATAATAATAATAATAATGGTAATTTACATAGCGCCACTATCCCTCATCATTAAATTGAGCATGCTCGGTGCGTTCTTTACAATAAATTGCACTGACAGTTGCATTGGTATGTGAGGCACTAGTCAAAGGGTATATTAATAAAGTTCATGTTCAAATTGCTAAAATCTGCAGCCTATTAGCATTTCTTTTCAAGCATTTCCCTCATTAGCGTGCATGCTAATGATACAAATTTATTATTTAACCTCTTAATGCCAATCCTATTGTATTTTATCTTATTTAGAATAATTGTAAAAGCTGTATATTAGATATAGTAGCATGCAGTTTGTTTCATAACAGGCAACTCCTTCTATTAGAAAAGATCATTGCGCCCTACGCTTATCGGAAAAGTCTGTTTTAGCATTTTTTGATTAAGGTGTAGTTTTTTTTTAAATGTATAACTTTATTATTTTCCCTGACAAGTTAGGCAACCCATTCCATGCCCACTTTTCACTCGAAAAGAATGATTGCATTAACAAAATAATTTATAAAGAAATAATAACTATTAGTTTAGATAAAAGTATTTAATAAAATCAAGCAATACTTACTTAGTAAATATACTTAGTCTTTTTGGCCAGTTTAATATATAATACAAAGTTCGTAGCAGAAAAGCATTTCCGGTAGAATAATTGTTCGTTCACAAGAAGCGATAAAGAAAATTGTGTCACAAATTTAATTGTAGCGCATCAAGCAAAACAAAAAGTTCGGCAAACAAACAAACAAAAAAGTTGATAAAGTGCATCTAAATTTAGATGTTGGTTGTTGGATAGTACATTTTTAGATGTTAACAACGCATACGCCAAAACAAAATTAAAATTATTTGAAACAAAAATTAAAACAGCTGAAGTCTAGAGGAAAAAGTGGAAATATTTTGTTGCTGCATGAAAGTTACTTTAAATTCATCTGGGAAGAATCGCGTAGCATAAATCTCCTCATACTATGTGCGTGTGTTTATCTGAGTGTGTTTTGTGTTCTTCTGCTGTCTTCTCTCTCTCTCTCTCTCTCTCTCTGTGGGTGATAACAGGAAATGGAAACATCACTGCCATCATTTTCTCTCCCCATCCCATTCTTCACCTTCCCCCCCCTCTCGCCCAACCCCCTAAACCCTCCCACTACATGTCGACATTTTTTGTTAGCGAAATTAGCATAATTTATTAACGACATGGATATTTATGCACAGACAACGCATCAATATTTATTTATGTCTTTGTGTGTGTGTGTGTGTATGTCTGTATGTGGTCTTTGTATGAGAGGGGGGGAGTTGTCTCTACACCTCCGTCCCAAATTTAGAACGGTACCAGTTGGCTCAAATCTCCTTAATAATTGATGAGACATAAGACTTTGCCTCCGCGAAAGGTTGGCATGGTCGTTTTGCGGGACGGGGGGGGGGGGGGGGGGGGTTAGACCCTATAGCATAAGGTTGTAGAAATCATGGATGACCAGCGCGTTACATACAAGGGCGAAGCCAGGATGTGTTTTTTTAGATGGGGGGGGGGGGGGGAGATGAGATTTCAGGTGACAAACATTTTGGCGAATTTAATAATAGAAAAAACGTTTTTAACCTATATAATATTTTTCAAATCCGCAAAAAAAAGTTTTGCCAAAATGTCTAGTTAGCTTAACCCCTTCTACCCCTCCCCCTTGGATTTGCCCCTTGGTTATATAGTTGTAGTCCACTGCGTGCATTAAAGCGTTAACACGACGCATACGTGACGCTTTACATTAAGCGTATCTATTAATGACGTTGTACACCAAACATATATGACGCTTTACATGACGCTTTACGAGACGCATTTTGTTTTTCCGCTTTACGTAAATCATACATCGCTCTCTACAGGACGCACACATGTGAAGCTGTTAGGATTACCCTTTAATTGACTCAAGATTCGGATCAAAATCAGACGAAAAGCAGAACCCTAAGAACACACTATATTGGTCCCAATATTTAAAAACCTTGGCCTGATATTGGGCCAATAATGGGCCAATAATGGGCCAATATAATGTGATGTTAGGGAACTTGTACGCTGGGTTTACAGAAACGTGTCAGAACGATGTATCGGTCCGAAACTAGGGCGCAAATTAACGGCTCAGGAAAGATACAGTTTTGGAAAAATCGTGATACTAAGGCAGGGGTCGGCAACCTTTTGATGATAGTGTGCCGAAGTAGGATTTTTAACTCACTCAGCGTAACAACAGCCTAAAAGTTATCCTGCTCTTTTGTTGTAGAAAAGACTTGAATTGCCTTTCGGGAGGTCTTGTGTGTGCCATTTAAAATCGCACTGTGTGCTACGTATGGAACGCGTGCCCTAGGTTGCCCATCCCTGATCTAAGGAACAATGGCCGCAGACTCTCAAAGCTTCTCTCATTCGAGGGGAACCCCCATTCCGTTTTTTATCATGAGGGGGGTGGCTCATTACTTTACGCCCGTGAACTCTTCCGTCGTGTCCCGCCGGAAAATGAAGGACTGTGTCAAGAAAAAGCCCCCCTCCCCCCGCCCCCCGGAGCTGGAGGATGTGCATGGTTTAATTAAAGAAACTTGAGATTTAAAACTCTGTGTCAGTTTTTTATGGGTTGCTAGGCAACACTGACGTCAAGAAGAGGCCGTAGGTCAGGATAATCTGGGCAAGAAATAGAAGCAAAGTTGCCCCGGAAGAAGGAGAAGAGGGGGGCACTGTCATATAAGGGGTGGAGGGGTGAAAGGAACGGGGGCGACTGAAATAAAGTACAACGGGATAAACTGAGGGCGGCCCTTGTGTAAAGGCAAGACTGGGACCACGGATGAGCGTAGGACGCAATAATCTTCTTTATAGAAGGAGCGACTGTAATGTATAAGATAAGAAAGTGTTTGTTTTAAAGAGTAAAGAAAATTGAAATATTATTGAACATTATTTGTGCTGTCATTTTTTTTTTCAAGCCTTGCTAGAGGAAAGATCCTATAACTGTTGAAAGAAATTGCTCTGGCTACCTATAAAACTTAGGATAAAATTCAAAAGTTCTGACTATGCACTATAAAAGCCTTCATGGTCAATCTCCACAGTAGGCCTACAACAGATCCATGGCGGAGCTACACACATCTGAGAAAACAGGACTGCGTTCAAACCGAAAATTCATCAACGACTCATGGTACCAAACGTTAAAAGAAGCACATTTGCAGCGTCGTTAGCACCTCTGTGCATGGTAGCCGAGCGAAAGGGAAGCAAAGTGTGTTTTGATGGCCACACTATCCCTTTTCATGCCACGGCAAATATAGCTCACGGTGGACTCCAATGCCTTTCCTTGACCAATTAGCCTATGAGGCCCTACTTTTGGTTACCTTTCATTCCACTAAGACAGGGGTCGGCAAATAGTGAGCCAAAGTGGGATTTCTAATTCAGTCAGCGCGCCAACAGCCTAAAAGCCAACCTGCTCTAGCACTCAATTTCTTATACAAGAGACTTGAATCGCGTGCCATTGAAAAAAAAGGTCTGCGTGCCACGTCTGGCACGCGTTACGTAAGTTGCCGACCCCTGCACTTAAGAAATGCGTTTATTACTACACGAAACCAATAAAGGATGTAAAATATAAGATACAATTCCTTTATTGATCCAAACAAATGGTAATTTGTCTTGATTACAGATATATGTTATTACAGATTATATTCTTTTAATATATTTAGATATGCAACAATGTTTACACTATGTAGACCTATGCCGACTTAACCCAATACCCAAACAATAACAGTACCATTAAGTTCTATAAGGGCATATACACTTTCCGTTGTCAGTTCGTATCGTGTTGTAGTTTGTTTTTGTTGCTGTTGTTGTTTTTTTGTGTGTAGATTTAGTTGTTTTCTTTCTTGTGGGGTTTTATTTGTTGCGTTTGACAGGGAAAGTGGCGGCTACATAACAGACAAACACACCTTTTTTAGTATTTTTTTTGCGGCCTACACTTTGCAATTCAAATTATTGTCATAACTCCGTAACTCAGTGGTTCTCAATCTTGCTAATGTCGCGATTCCTTTAATAGAGCTCCTAGTGATGTGGTGACCCCGCCAACCATACAATTATTTTCGTCGCTAACTTAAAATTGTAAGTGTTCTTTCACAGACTGTATCATTGTAATAAATTTATCTGCTTCAATGTCATGTTCCTCAGAGAAAACTAATAATGTAGGTGTTTCGGTTCTTAAGACCGGCAAAAATAATGTTTTTTTCCGATGGTCTTAGGCGACCACCGTGAAATGGTCGTTCGACCCCCAGGCTGGGAACCACTGGCTTAACCGGTGACCGCACAACGGCAGCTTTACCTAGTTTTGTAAGAAAAGAAAGCAGGTCAAGCCCCCCCCCCCGACCCCTCATTCTCTCTCTCTCTCACTCTCGCTCTCTCTCTCAATAGATATCCCCCGTCCCCCAAATCTTCATTGCAATAAAGAGTTAAACAGAGTAAAACAGCACACAAACAACAGCACACAAACAACAGCACACAAACAACAGCACACAAACAACAGCACACAAACAACAGCACACAAAAAGAAAACGGAAATTCCCATTACTGAAATGCCAAGTTCGATCACAGTCAAAGGGAGGTAAACAGAACAAGACATCTTTCGAAATGAATTGGGCGATAATTAGTCTTAGTCGATTCACCAAGGTTTCGATGGTGGGAGAGAGGGAGGATCTCCATTCTCTATCTATATCAAGGATCGGCAACCTTTTAATAACAGTGTGCCAAAAGAATGATTTCTAATTCAGTCAGCGTGCCAACAGCTTAACAGTTCATTATGCTCTAGCAGTCAATTTCTTGTAGAAGATACTTGAGTTGCCTTTTTTTTTGTTTGGGTGGTCTTCCGCGTGCCATTGAATATCGCTCTGGGCGCCAAGTTTTGGCACGCGTGCCTTAGGTTGACGACGCCTGTACTACATAGTTTTAACTTCATCAGTCCTATGATCAGTTTGGTCCGAAGGGTACTTTACTTTTTTAACATTAAATGTATCAAAAGTGAGGGTTGAGAGAGGAGTGGGGGATGGGGGGGGGGTCAATTGTTTTATTTGGCTTGAATAGGATTGAGAAAGGGGTTGGGGGGGGGGTCGATCTGACGCATTTGGCCTACCTGCCAACTCCCTATATTTTGTTATTTCTTTTTTTTCTGTTGTTGTTTTTTTTTTTACTATTTCTTAGACTTGGCAGCTGGAAATATTTAATGTAAAAAATGTGTGCAAAATGTTTGACAACAAAGTTTTTGTGCTAGACTATAGACGAAGTAAGTGTTTGTGGGGTGAATGTGGGGTGAATGTGTGTGCGTGTGTGGGCAGTATGGACGAGGAGAGGAATGAGAGAATAACAGGTCAACTGCGATAAAATAGACAGATGGGTAGATTAAATCGATAGATAGACAGACAAACAGGCAGACAGATATATGGACTGGTTGATTTATT
The DNA here is from genome assembly GCA_949126835.1 of Anisus vortex. NCBI lineage: Eukaryota > Metazoa > Mollusca > Gastropoda > Planorbidae > Anisus > Anisus vortex. Next base: position 7,737,947 of record OX421507.1, on the reverse strand, counting down.
ATTGGATATATTGATAGATCTATTTATTTATAGATATATGTATAGGAAGGTAGATAGGTAGGTGTGTAGGTATGTAGACAGATAGATAGATAGATACATAGATAGATGGATAGATAGATAGATACATAGATAGATGGATAGATAGATAGATAGATAGATAAATAGATAGATAGATAGATAGATAGATAGATACATAGATAGATGGATAGATAGATAGATGGAGAGGTAGATAGATTGATAGATAGATATATTAAAGGGTGATAAATTGATTTATAAAGATAAATCTAATTATTTGATTGAGTGATGCAATGGCTGATTTATTTGTTTTTATATATTTTTCCAGAAAGATTAATTTGAAAATATTTTTTTTATGTATTGTTTCTGATATTGTAATTCCCAAAGATATAATTATGTAAAATAACAGTCACAGTCAAAGACTCCTAGATTGGAGGTGTTTAAAGAATCATAGGTTCTGGAAGTTTAAAAAGAATTATAGGTTCTGGAAGTTTAAAAAGAATTATAGGTTCTGGAAGTTTAAAAAGAATTATAGACTCGGAGTGTTAAAAACTACAGTCATTGAGACGGGGGCCGAGCAGATAAACAACACACAGAATACAAAGTGAAAATTAAAAGGAATTAATTGGTGACCTAGCACTGACAGCAGTGACGGATTCATGACGTAAAAGCTTAAAATAAAAATGGGCTTCTATTCATTACTTAAGGGTCGCCTTTAAACTAAGCCACACACCGACACACACACAAACACACACACAATTCAACAACAAACAAACACACACACACAAACACTCACAAAATATACGCTAATGACCCTTGGAGTTTTCACGTTTGGTCCGAAAGGTAAACTTGTTATTTCTTCTGCGCCTAAACGTCAAAATAGTTTAACCCTTACAGTCCCGGGCGCACATATAGCGGAACTGAAGGCAGCATAGATAGAAGTTGGTCGGTCCAGGAAGGGTTAACTTTCTTTTTTATTTTTATTTTATTTGTTTATCTTGTGGTCAACTCGCTCCGTAGAGTTTAGAGTGATCCAGGCGAGGAGTGCAAATAAGTTTTTTTTTTAAATCTTTGGATCAACTGAAGTAGAAGACAAAAAAAGAAGAGAGAAAACAGAGGAGTAGGGATGAATGAAGGGGGCCCCGCCTGAAAACATAATGTCATTTGCGTGACAATGTGACCTTTTCAGAAGGCGGATCCCAAAATTGATACAAGGTGGGGAGTTTTTTTAGTTGTCTTTGTTTTTTTTTTTTTTTTTTTTTTTTTTTTTTTTATTTTTTTTTTTTTTTAACATGCAATTAATGAAAGAGAAACATGTTTTTTTGTGTTTTCCTTTCGACACGAAGGGCAAATAAACAGGGAGGGAAAGATTTTCGGGGAGTTATTTCCACTTGCGCAGTTTCTCCAAAAAAAAAAAGGATTTTAAATTCGAATATTTTTTTGGAGTCTATCAAGGTCGATGGTGCAGACGCCGAGATTGTATTGTAGTATTATGGCCAACCACTATTTTCTTCGGGTAAAGACTAGTGTCTGAAAAGAGTCTTTAAGTTAAGGGAACCTATTGGCAGGTCGTGACCCCTGCAGCGCCAAGCTGGGTGTGGAAAGGGTTGCCTGAACAAACCAGGGAAAACCAACAGCTTAAGCGTTAATTAAAAAAGCCTAATCAGAATGCAAGAATTAGACTCTTACTGTGGATAAGCGTAGGACGCAATAATACTCGACTTTAGAATTTAAGTAAACCAACCTTCGGACCAAATTGATCACAGGGCATGTGAAGCAGCGTTTACCAGTTTATGTGGCCACAGTGATTGTGTGGCCAGGACAATGCACAGCCGTCTTTACTTTACACTAAATAATATCAGGTACCCATCAGAGCTGGGTGACTAGCCTTCACAAGGATTCGAATCCAGGACCTTCGGTACGCCAGTCGATAGGGCTGTCGCTCGTCCACCGTGCCCCACACAATATATAATATATCTTTAAAATTCCTTACATGCTGTAGACATGCCCCCAACCCTCCGAAAAGAAAAAAAATATGTTTAGTGGATTTTCACCATTTAACCTAGCAATAAAAACCTAGCAATAAAAAACCTAGCAAAAAAAAACTAGCAATAAAAACCTAGCAATAAAAACCTAGCAATAAAAACCTAGCAATAAAAACCTAGCAATAAAAACCTAGCAATAAAAAAACCTAGCAATAAAAACTAGCAATAAAAAACCTAGCAATAAAAACCTAGCAATAAAAAACCTAGCAATAAAAACCTAGCAATAAAAAGCTAGCAATAAAAAACCTAGAAATAAAAACCTAGCAATAAAAACCTAGCAATAAAAAACCTAGCAACAAAAACCTAGCAATAAAAACCTAGTAATAAAAACCTAAGAATAAAAACCTAGCAATAAAAACCTACGCAAATAAATATATAAAAACAGCAATTAATCGAAGCTACCCCCCCCCTCTCCACACACTCCCTCATTTTAAAGACCATGAAAATATTCCTAATGCTTGTATGAACCAGAAAACCCTGCAGTAATTCTAATGAAACGATCGTCATGTACAGTTATCGACAGGCATAGTTAAACACAAGGTTGTGCCAATTTTTTTGTCATGGGGTCACAATAGGACTTCAATACAATAAGATTGGGCCACGTTACAAATTTATTAAAATTTTTATATTCTCAATACATTGGAGTCTTTATAAAAAAAAAAAAATAACTACCGGTAACTACCGTTAGAAGCAATGAGTGGACCATACTAAAAAGTTTGGCGCGCCTTTTCGTGGCCCCGAGAAGGTCGCTTGTTTGCACACCCCTTGGTTTAACACTTCAGAGATACACAACATTTTTTTTTGTGAAACGTTACTTTACAATATGGGGTAACATGTTATTGAATACTAGATCCTGGTGCTTCTTATGTTGACAACATGTTAGAGAAGACTGATGTTGTCTCACTGCGCATGATGTATTCAATTTAGAATAATGATCAAACGTAAAAGGGGGACATAACAGACGATTTCTTATTTCGACCCTGTCCTCGATTATCCCCCTTTTATATGTACGTACTTGCTCACCCACACACCGGGCTATGTACGTACTTGCTCACCCACACACCGGGCCACGCAGGGGTCACCAACCACAGGGTACGCTCAAATCTTTTTCTGTTTGTGTTCGCTTTTAGCCTTATTCAACAAGGCCAGGGGTCACTGACCGGATCTCTCTAGAGGTTATTAAGTGCACAAATTTAAAGTGCGCGACCTTGACAGGTTGACCAGTCATGATGATATGACCATTTAATTTATTTTTCTTAAACGTACCGGAAGTCGACTCAATTTACTTACTAATCCCTTGACATGATAAGGATAAACAAAAATAAACGAATGTTGTTGTTTTTCTCACAATTGTTTAACATGTCTTAACTTCATTTATTTATTTTTTAGATGAGTAATATTTTATTTAAATGACGCACAAGAGAAAGGTAATAAATAGCACTAGTCGTCTCGATGTTCAATTTCGTGTTTCCGTAAATAAAAAAGGGAGAGAGAAAAACTGCCGGATAGTGCATGCTTATTTCCCCTTTTGAATAATAATTACGAGTAAGTCATTTATAAACGTGTTTACCGTATCAGACTTGCAGCAAAAAAAAAAATCTTTTCAAAAGGAAGAACGGAAGTTGAATTACTAAGAATGCATCCGTTAAGTCAAAGGTAGGAACTTTCAAAGGGACAAACACTCTTTTGTTTAAAATATAGTTGTTTTATTTAAAAAACATGGATAATGTCCCTTTTGCACCGCCATTGTTAGGTTTTTAAAATGGATGATGTTACATGAAATAGATTGAAGCTAAAAAAAAAGAAAAAAAAACAACCTTTAAAGTTAGTTTCTTTAAAATGAGATTTTTTTGGGGTAAGAGTATTTTACTGTCTGGGACATCCATCAACTAAAGAGTTGTTTTTTCTACAGCTATAATTAACCCAGATATGAGATGTAAAGAGTTATTTTAGGTGAATAATTATGTAGGCTAATTTGTAATCCTCATTTATTTTTTTTTTTGGAATCACTAAATTTAGAAAGACGGTTAAAATAGTACGACCGTTTTTTTTATTCATGTCTATACATGACGTCAGTGGTTTTTGGACTATTTTTAACTACAAACCCGTTCCCCTCCCCCCCCCCCCCCCCCCCCACAAATCGTTACACAAAATATAGGACTTCCTTACAATATGACGTCCCAGAGTTATGCAACAATTCATCCTCGCAAATAAAAACCATCATCATCATGTTTCAAATTTCTAATTCAGCATTTTTCTATCTACTGCTATTGTCATCGATGTATAAGTATTATAATTTTTTTTTTTAAGCATTCCCTTCGGACCAAATTGACCCATAGGGCCGATGAAGCAGCGTTCATCAGTTTCTGTGGCCACGGCTTACTAGGAGGATTGTGTGGCCAGCACAATGACCAGTCGCCTTTACTTTACCCCAACTAATGTCAGGTACCTATCAGAGCTGGGTAGACTCAGGGGACACCCTCCAAACCTGGACAAAAAAAAACCTAGCCTTCGCCAGGATTCGAACCCATATGCTTTGGTACGCCAGCCGAACGCGCTGCCGCTCGGCCACCATGTAAAGTTACAAGTAACTTTATCCTATTTACTAAAACAGGCATGGGACATGATTGCATGAGGTCTTTAAAAACAAGATTTTGTGTAACCCAAATCTAGTTTTGCAAGTTAACTTTAGCGTTACATAGGCAGAATAGAGATTCTGGTGCTTATTCCATTTTCTCATTGTGGATGAACATTTAAATAATGATGCCAATGTTGTAGTTCTTCAGCATCAAATATATTAAATATTGTTTAGCTTCATTTGATAACAGATCAGATACCGTATGTCTAGCTAGACAGATAGAAGGACAAGCAGACAAACAGGCAGACAGATTGACGGATGGGGCGATAGGTAGACAGACAAACATACAGACAGGCAGATGGGTCATCAGACAAACGGGTAGTTGGATGGATAGATTAGTATAGGTAGATATCAAAGGATTGATAACAATAAATAGAGGAATAGATAGATAGTGATAGACAGATGGGTAAGTGGGTGGGTGGGTGGGTGGATAGATAGATAGATAGATAGATGGATAGATAGATGGATAGATAGATAGATAGATAGATAGATAGATAGATAGATAGATAGATATATAGATAGATAGATAGATAGATAGATAGATAGATAGATAGATAGATAGAGAGAGAGAGAGATAGATAGATAGATAGATAGATAGATAGATAGATAGATAGATAGATAGATAGATAGATAGATAGATAGATAGATAGATAGATAAATAGATAGAGAGATAGAGAGAGAAAGATAGTGAGAGAGATAGAGAGAGATAGATATAGATATATAGATAGAGAGGGAGAGAGAGAAAGAGATTAATTGATTGATTGACAGACAGACAGACGGACGAACGAACAGGCCGACGGGCGGATGGATGGATGGATGGATAGATAAATGGGAAGATAAATACACCGACACATATATAAATAAATACATAGATATATCCCACAAAGAAATCTTGTTTATTTATAGACTCTAGATCACATCAGGATGCTTTACAGAAGAGATAAACATATACATACAGCAATAAAAGAAATATAAATTAATATCTATTTATCTTACCTTAGTATTCATCTAATGGCTTATATTTTTGTGTAGCCTGCTGTACGTCGACTATGACGTACCAAAGGATGACGCAGTTAATAAATAAACTTAGTTAGTCCGCAACTTCTGAAAAACTGAAAATATTGGAAAACTAGGCCACGGTTTGGAACCCTTGGATGTAAGCGACGAGGGGCTGTCCAGAATACACATCAAGAAAAAAGATTCCCGCAGATCGGCCCCCTGTTCCACTGGGTATCACTTCTGTGGTTTCACGGCTGTTAAAAGTTGTACTCGCGTAAAGCTTTGATTTGAATCATAAAACTAGTCATCACTATCCGAGGAGTATGTCTAGTTTTAAAATGAATGAAAGCGCACACGCCAGAAAAAAAATGTCCCAGAACTCCTTAAAATATGTCACAATAGAATGCGTAAGCCTTACGCGGTCTTCCTGATTGGATAATATCATGAAAGTAATGGCAGACGATTTCTTTGAAATCAATATTAAATAAACTATTGTATAAGTTTGTATAAATGAGCACGTTCAAAAGAATAAGGTCACATAATAGGGGCTAACAATATTACAATAGCCTAACTGATTTTCTTTTTAACATATAATAATAAAAAGTGTTACTAACTTCTACTGTTTCATTTGAACTATAAAAAAAAGCCAAGTGCGAAACAAATGTTTTTTAAAAATGAAGTTAAAGCAAGTTGAAAACAAAAGCCTCGAATAAATTGTCCCGAAGCTATTCACTTCAATTATTCGGATATCTCAATAAGCGCATGTTTCGTCGGTGCGTGTGTGTGTTGCAAGTCTGTCCGTATGCGTGTTTGTAAACCTTTCGCTTGTATTTCGAAAGCACGCGCCCTCTTTCTTCACCGTGCGTCTAATCCACGACGGGAGGTTCCCTACCACCACCCAGACCCCATCCCTCCGCCAATTCATAGCGCCCCCGAAATATGCGATAATCTAAAAATAGAATGCATTTTCTTGTAATTGTGTCCCCCTTTTCAGCGTACCTTGAACTTCGCTTTCACCGTTTTTTAACAAACACATTTTTTTTTAACAGGGGAGACATGACAATGTGAATCTAATATTGTGACTGTGATTCGAGAACAGGTGCAATTTCTAAACGAACTAAACTCAATCGAACATGGCTTTAATTTTCTTTTTCAAATATTTACACCTACTCATTATGCATTGTGTTTTGTCCAATTATTAAAAAATAAATTGTAACAAAAATTATTATAACGTTTAAACCTATGACTTAATAAAAGTTAACACTTTAAGGCTTATAAATCAAGAAAATATAATTAATTAACTCTTAGAACTTAGAACACACACAAAAACACGACTGCTGTAGCTGCAATATTTGTTTCGTTTCTGCTTTTGTTTCGTTTTAACAAAACCAGATGAATTAAAAAACAACGACAACATTGCAACGGGACAAAGTTAATGGCAAACTAAACCAGAGTAATAGACCTAACGAGTTAATTTGCCTGTTTGTTTGTGAGTGTGAAGGCCTCCACAGTAAAAAATAAAATAAAAGGTCGCTGTTGATGATGGTGTTTAGTTGTTGATGGATTATTTTGTGTGTGCTGTTGTTGTTAAATGTAGGTCAACGCGGGCGTCACAGTAATACCATACGGTAAACGATGGCATTAATGTAGGACAAGGGATGAAACTCTAGTGTCGCAGGAAAGTTTTAGTCTGAAGGAATCCCTATGGGAGGTTATAGATCTCATAGACTCATAGACCACTGGTGTCTTCAATGCAAAGTAAAAAGTGATCGCCCTCCCCCACCCACTTACACCGTTGTGTCTTTCATCTGGTCAGATGACCACCGAGTCTATAATTAACTTGTGAACTCTCTAATCACAATAAATTATGTGGGCTGATAAATTGTGAATCATGTGTCTCAGACTGAATGTTGTGTCTCACTGTGAATATGGTGTCTCACTGTGAATGTGGTGTCTCACTGTGAATATGATGTCTCACTGTGAATGTGGTGTCTCACTGTGAATTTGGTGTCTCACAGTGAATGTGGTGCCTCACTGTGAATGTGTCTCACTGTGAATGTTGTGTCAAGCTGTAAATGTGGTGTCTCACTGTGAATATGGTGTCAAATTGTGAATATGGTGTCAAACTGTGAATACATAGATAGTATGTAGTGTCATATTGTGAATGTGGTGTCAAATTGTGAATGGGGTGTCAAATTGTGAGTGTAGTATCGAATTGTGACTGTGGTGTCAAGCTGTGAATCATGTGACTAACTGGGACTTGGGTGTCAAATTCTGTGAATGTGGTGTCAAACCAACCATAACAGTTTGCAATATAGATCCTAAGTCTTAATAAGAAAATAATATATTTATATTTAAACTTACCTCTTATTAAAAATGATGTCAATGGTATTCACATGTATGCGAAAGCATTACATTTCATTTTCATAATATTTTGGAATTCCACAAAAACGCATGATCACTTTTCTCTGTATACTTGACTATTCAAGTTGTTTTTTTTAATGCACACACGCTCGCTACGGTTCATTTAAAGTATGTTTCCAAACATACGCTAAAAAGGTAAAAGAAAGATCTTTTTTTGTTTTGGTTGGTGTAGTGTAAACAACAGGATAATATCGAGAGAATGACTAATAAGACAAAATACACTACATCACGGCTGTTTAAAAGCATGTACTGTATAAAACATATATTATATAGACAAAAGGCGTTCATGCATGCGTTATTTCCTGCGTAGATATTTGTGTTCTACTGAGCCAGGTTTTCACCATAGTCCTAAAAGTCAGATCATGAAACACTAAGGGATTATGTGCCCGATAAAACACCCATCTTGACTTTGTATATCTTGTGTTTAACCGCCACGATCCATAACGATAGAATCCTGGGTCCTACTCAACCTGAACTGTAAGATATATATATATTTTAATTAAAACGGAGTTTTTCTGAGGATTCGAACACAAGACCTTTGGAACATACTTAATCGCTCTGGCATCAGCCCCAGACAATCGAAACGTGTTTTAAATTTGGGTGTGGAAACGTGGATGAGAAACTACAACGTTTGCAGGCCAGTAGCGTAGCCAGGGGGGGGGGGGGGAGCAGGGGGAGCCGGCGCTCCCCCTACGACCATTTTCGAACAAATTTATTAATAATTTTAACTTAATAACACAATACATAATAATTTATGCTGTTTCTTTTTTTTTCTTTAAATTGCATTTCAACAATTTAATTTATTTTCAATCATTTTGAATCATTCGGCGTGCCAACAGCGTGGAAGTCAAACTGATCAACTATATTATTTTTATAAGACAATTTATTTAGTGCCGTAGCAAGACCAAGACCAAAAGAAAAGGGGCGTAATAGAGAAAATCGTTAAAGCGTTTTACATTTCATACAAAAAATTAACCTGTGTGTTATTATCTGCTTTTTAAAAAAATTAAATCCATCCATAGCAAATACACAATTTCATTACTCAACTTACACATTAATATTTATCAACATTTGAATTTAGTTGTCAAGAAATGAATCTAGTAATAGATATAAAGTCGTTAATGTTTGATCTCAGAATAACTGAGATTTACTCTAGCTTTATTTTTTTTTCCATTAGGATGCGCGTCAGAGTTTGACCTCTTTGCCCCTCCTGTGGGTATAGTTTAGATGAGAGCCAGAGCTCGGGGATGGGGGGGGGGGGGGATGACTAAGACTTCCTATACCTGTGGGAAAAGTCTAATCGCACAAGGCGGAGAAGATCTAACACGTTGTGTGGGGAGGCCACTGAGGCTATCAACCCTATGTGGCCTTTCGTGTCTGTCCTAAAATATTTGCTGACTGAGATAGATCAATGTTGTTGTGTTTTTTTTTTCACAATTGATAATTTATATTATTTGTTAATGGGAAAATAGTTTTAAGTAAAAAAACGGCGTAACAACAAGTTATTCTTATCTCCCTTTAATAGCCAACATGTAAAAAAAGAAATGGGGGGGTGGGGAGGTAAGTGATCCATCGATCCGTTCAACGGATCCGGATCTTTTTAGTTTTTAGTGAGCGCTCAATTGAGCGGCGATCAGTAAGGTGAACCGTTTGGCCCATCACTAGGCCACTCGGCGAGACTACACAGATAGATGGATGTGCAAGTATGTGGGAGAGATACAAAATAATCATACAAACTGAGTAGTTATTTTAATGTTTAAAAATATACATATACATTCTTTAGTCATAAAATATTTTTATAATTTTTAATTATCTTGAGTAATTTGATCATTTTGGAGTAAAAATAGTAAACCATTAATTTTTTAAAGGAAACAAAAAAGAAACGTATTAGAAATCTTATTGTAAAGAAAACGGGTTAATTATCTCCCTTTAATAAAATTCTCAAAATTTGATGCTATTGATACCAAACGAGTTACTTTTTTAATATAACTAGTGTGCTTCAGAAAATGCTCATCTATCTTAATTTGACTTAAATTAGGGAAAGATTGAATGTTTTGAAATTGATTTCACGGAAAGATATGCACAGTTTCAATGCAAATCCATTCCAGTTGCCCACCACTTCAATCGCTTTTGGACCCAGTCTTGTAAATGGAAGTTTAACTCACTGAAACGTGTCGCCAAGTCATACAGAAACATTGGCTCCAACAGTCAGTTCTCCTAATTCAAAAATGGAAATTTTTTCCATTAAGATACACCTTAAATGCTTCCAGACAAGAAAAGAATCTATCCAAAACTTTAACTATACTGACTTTCTTTTAGAAGAGACTTGATAAACCATACAATTGACTATCTTAACAATATATTCACAACTGATTGCAAGTCCAGTGATGTGGTCTTTCGCGTGCCTCTGAAAATCGTTCTCTGTGCCAAAAGTAAAGTAAAGTACTCGTCAGACCAATTGACCATAGGGCCGGTGAAGCAGCGTTCACCAGTTTCAGTGGCCACGGCATATTAGGGGATATGTGGCCAGCACAATGGACAGCAATGCACCAACTTTGCACCAACTAATGTCAGGTACCCATTAGAGCTGGGTAGACTCAGGGACACCCTCAAGTCCTGGGAAAACAAATGTCCTACACCAAAAAAAAGACTCATCAGGATTCGAACCCCGGACCTTCCGTATGCCAGTCGAATGCGCTACCGCTCGGCGACCATGACACATCAGGTGTGCGCATATTTATACCTAACTTTTTATTTACCATTTAAAACACCTTTTAAAACACCCCGGCGTCACCCGTTACAGAAATTTCAATTTAAAAGCGCGCAAAAACAAAAATCAATTTCCTTTTTTCTTTTTTCCTTTCAATGTGGAAAATGGGATGGGAGTTGGATCAATCTAGTATTTTTTTTTAATTTTTTTCCATTTTCCATTTTCCAAGAATTATGAATCTTTAAAAAAATGTCGGCGTATAAATTCAACACGAGTTAACTGAATCTTTTTCGGAGTGTGAAATAGACGCTCTCACCACTCCCCCCACTCCAGCCCCCCCCCCCTCACCGTGCACAAGGAATAAGTATGTTTGCGCTATTGTGTCTGCCTGTGTGTGCGTGTGCGTGTCTGATAGTGTGTATGTGTGTATACTACTTTGATTATATTTCAAAGACCAAACTTCATTGAATGATATAAAGTCATTGGTTTGGTTACAAATATTTTCCTTTAAAGAAGTAAAAAAAAAAATGAATACAATGCAAAACTCAGCAAGAAATCACATGAAGTTGGTTTCATGTTTCCGGACGTTTAAACTTTCTATATTATTGATTCAAGGGTAAGTTATGTATAACAATAGTACTAGAAACTAAATGTTGATAAACATTCGAGAATAACAAAAAAGTACAACTTCTGTTATGTTTACTTTGTTTGCACATAAGTGTTCCAAATGTTTCCGGAACACTAGAACGGAGACCATTGGAATTGTTTACATTTTACCGGGACTTGAAGTTATTTGCAGATGATTGTATAATTTATAGAACAATAAAGACAAATAAAAAGATAGTGAACTCTTACAAAAAGACTTAGATGAATTACAAAAATGGGAATCTAACTGGAGTATATATCTTTTCACCCAATAATTACAAACTACTTCATTCATGGTAAAACCTAACTCAAACTAAAAATTCAAAGTACTTAGGAGTAATAATAAATGATAACTTATCTTGGAACCCTCATATTGATGAAGTAATTAAAAAATCTAACAAAACATTCGGCTTCATAAAAAGGAACTTTTACAAATGTAATAAGAACATAAAACTAAAATGCTTTCTCACATGAGTTAGACCTATATTTTTTAATATCATCTGTTAGCTTTGTCTCCTAGCCTAGAGTAATGTGCGTGTTCTTAGAGTTGTATGTTAAATGCGCTCTGAGCTTACATTATGTTTGTTGGCAGCGCTATACAAAAATTATTATTATACTAGAATAGGCTCCTTCTGCGTGGGAACCATCAACTAGAGAAACATTTATAAATGTTAGTACAATTTTAGTGCAATGTTTTTTACTGGTGAATACTCACAACTGACAAGAGTAACACCAATAATTAAATTACTAAGCCTAGAAACACTAGAGCAGGGGTCGGCAAACTTTTGCTAATAGTGTGACAAAGTAGGAATTCTGTAATCATTCTGCGTGCCAAAATCTTAAAAGTTTAAAATCAACCTGCTCTGTTATATATTTTATTTATTGTTATACGACAATTTATTTAATACCATAGCAAGAACAGGTCAAAGCAAATGAACTATTAGAGAAAATCGTTAAGCGTTTTATATTTACTGTAATACAAAAAAAAAATTAGCATGGTTGAGATTATCAAGTTGTTATTTTTTGCGTTTTTACCGAATATACAAATGTTCATTACTGAACTTTCTAATGGTGATGGTTAATCTCGAAAAGTGTATTGTAAGTAATGTAAATTCATTATTTTGACCTCAGCTTAACTGAGATATTATTTTATGATATATTATGTATTTAGAACAAGCCCTAAACAAAATTGTTACTTAGGTGTATGCGTATGTTGTAGTCATAATAGGTGAGTAGCTAATAAAATGTTTTAAAATGTACATATCAATTATTTATTTATGTAATATTTATAAAATTTTCAATATTTTTTATTTTTTTATTTTGGTGCTATAATAATTTATTTGGTTTTGTTTTCAATAAAGAAAAAATAAAAAAATATTTTGAAAAATTAACGCAAATAAAACGGGTTTATTGTCTCCCTTTAGTGAAATTATAGTTTCCAAATCTGATTCTAAAGTAATGCCAAACACGTTATGCTTTGTAATATAATTAATATTATTTAATTTCTGTATTTAAATCTAGCATTTTGGTATTTGTATCAACTAGTGATTAGATATATAATATTAATTTACGTTAAACAGTTATAAATATACTTTTTCTGCATTGTTTAAATGTATTTAAGGAGGGTTTCTTAAACATTAATAATTACAATTATATAATATAATGCTATAATATAAACATATTATACCTATTAAAATATTAAAACGAAAAAAAATGTTTTAGAATTAATTATATTTATGCTTATGTAAGATGGCACGCGCGCGTTAGGTTACCGATCCCTGCAGAAGGACAGAAGAGCAAAGAGTAAAGTAGTAATAATACATAAGGCATTAAATTATAATTTAGAAAAACAACCTCAGCTGAAACATAAGGACAAAAACACTTTTCTTATCCCTTACGCAAGAACAAATGCATATAAGTACTCATTCTTCTCGAGTGGCATCCGGGCATGTGCCCATTTCTGTTGCCATGGGCCTCAAAGCGGCGAAGTGTGGAAACCACCAGTACGCTTGCATCAAGAGCACACCGGAGGGCTAACGCATGGAGGGGGAAGCACCTGATGCGCGTCCGAGACTGACTGTCCCGCCGATAGGTTTGGGGGGGGGGTGGAATAAATGGGCGCAGTGTTCCCACCTAAACCCCGTCCTGGTGCCTGGATGCCCATATCTATAGTATGGGATTTGCGCTACCGGGGCGACATTGCGGGTATGCGCGCGAGCCACCATAATAATGATCCGAGGGGAATTTCGTAGTGAGAAAAAATAGTGCATGTTGATGCGGAAACCGTAGCGTTAGTTACACGGTACGACACGCCTTCGGTGTGCCGTGGGGTGGATGGCGCCAGGACAGAACTTTGGTGTGTCGTCCTTGTCTTGTCCCTAAATATCGTTACGTCCTGGACTTCAGATCCGGAAGGCTCGTGCGGTTTTTTTTTTTTCGGCATTTATAGTAATACCATATGCATTGGTACCCCCAACGAAATGAAACAGTTAAATCACATCGGAGTTTCGGTAATCCTGGCATAAATAACGGACGCGCTTTTTTTTTTGAAGGAACCTGAAATCCTTTTTGGAAGTCAACAACATCTGTTTTTAAGAAGAAAAAAAAAACAGCAGCATTTGGTACACTCGTACTATACACCGTCCTTGATGCGTATCAGTGGTTTTAGATCATGTATATAACCGTTGGGATGTAGGCTTACATGCACGGCTGAACGTCTCAGTTATGTCATGCTTGGCAAACAAAAAGCAAAACAAATAACACATATCCAGCGGCGGATGTAAGCAGAAGTGGGTCAGGTCGAGGATCTCTTTACACTCTTAGCCGCTCCGTGTTGAGCTCATGAGAACAATTATCCCTAACCATGGTGCTCATCCTTGGAACAGTGTAAAGGGGAGGGGGTGGGTTATGACGCCATATTAAAAAGGGGTTCCAACCTTTTGTGACGACTTGTAACGATGGAGGGGGGGGGGGGTAATAGTTATTGGCCAAAATTGCATGACGTCATGTATGGCCCCTAAACCTACATCACCTATAGCGTACATTAAGTATACAAATATTAGTTATCTGTTTTAACAATATTCTTAGTGTACAACTACAAGACATTGATCTCATATAAGTTTTACAGTCGTTCCTTCTAGAAAGAAGATTATTACGTCCACTGGGCCCAAAACTACTATAGGGCGGCAGGGATCTGTCTGCGGCAGGCATAGAACCCAGCGACGTGTCGGTTGACAGTCCGGCGAACTAACCACAGGACCAGCCGGCCTCTCTTTAAATAAGCACCAAGTGAGATTTGTGCCATGTTCAATGAAACCCATAAATCTTTGTTGCTGATTTAAATCTTCATATTTGTAATTTTTTTAAAAACGGTTAAAAAAAATGTTAATTATGGATTAAGAAGCCACAGCGGCACAAATGATTTGAAATAAGAAAATCATAAGATAGCGGAGCTGGGTTAAGGGAGGACAGTACTACGCTCACTTGCGTCCTACAAATAATTTTGGTCTTCCCGATTCTTTCTACCTTATTATAATCCTCGAGTGACGTCACCAGCTTACAAGCCAAAACAAAGAAAGAGAAAAAAAATCCGCTGTCATTGTGTTATATTTACTAGAAGATATGCCCGTCAAAATGACGGAGGAGAAACGAATGATTACAATGTGTTTTCTTAAAAGAGAAAGAAAAAATAACAAACAATATTACACTAAAAACTGTAGTAAGAATATTTCATTCTGTATTTTTTTTTTTTTTTTTTTTATTGTTTACGGTCGCCTGGCCCTGGAATAAGCATATGAATTATTGCTGTCCAGCTTCTGACTTGTATTGATATGTGATATTGAATAGGAACCATATCCCCCAACCCCCCGCCTTCCCTGGTCACATTTAGTAAAAATCGCCACAATAATCGTCTTTATAGAAGGAAGGAGTGCTGTAATATGTAAGATAAGATAATCGTTAAAACAGACAGTTATAACAAGAGAGAGAATAACACATGAACGTCCAAGGCTAATTTCAACGATTTAAAAAATAAAGGGGAAAAAATAAACCACAATATGTGCTCATGGCCAAGGTCTTTCTTAACAAAACAAACATTTGTGGCAGAACAAGGTCTTTGAAAAACAAACAAACATTTGTGGCAGAACAGGGTCTTTCTAAACAAACAAACATTTGTGGCAGAACAATGTCTTTCTAATCAAAACAAACAAGAAAACAAGCATTGTTTCAGACGCTAGTATCCTGGAGAAAATTTCCAACGAATGTAATGAGCAATTTCCAAGTAAATCCGCTACAAGACTGCCATGATCCTACGTTTCTTTTCTAATTGTCTGATCGAATCAAGGACATACACAATACGCTTTCTGTATCGAAGGAGTCTGTATCAAATAAGAAGATACCAGCAAATTGTTTTTAATGGATAAACGAAATTGTCTCATTATTGAAACTTAATTATTTTGCCACATTTGAACATAAATTTGTTACCCATTTCTTTTTTTAAAGTATAACAACAAATAATAGATTTGTAATATGAATTTGTGCCACGTACTAGAAACGCCCGCCATCCCGCTCTATTTTAATTAATCTTAAGTCAGAGGTTGGCAACCTATGGCTCGCGGGCTAATTGTGGCCTATGCCGTCGTTGTGAATACAAACTAATTAGACAGATATATCTATATAGATATTTAGATGTAAATATAGATAGATAGAAAAATGGTCAATATATAGATAGATGGGTGGATGGATGGATCGATAGATAGATAGATAGATAGATAGATAGATAGATAGATAGATAGATAGATAGATAGATAGATAGATAGATAGATAGATAGATAGATAGATAGATAGATAGATAGATAGATAGATAGATAGATAGATAGATAGAAAGTTAGATAGATACTAGAGTACTAGACATGACCTAGATTTGAAATAGCGCAAACATTAGTGGGTCACTTCGCTTTGTTTACATGTTCTCTTTTCTTGATTATGTAAATGCATCAAAAAAGTTGTTTAGCACATTATTTAGCACATTATTTAGCACATTATTCTGTACATCCGTCAACATATCAATCAGTCACTCTACAGAGAGAGGTAGGCTACTTATACTGCAACGGGCCGTAACTCTTTTTTAAAATTTCGTTGTTGTTTTATTGTTTGAAAGATAACTCGCCGGTAGGTGGCGCAATAGTGAAGTAGTGTGTAAATATAACATTTGGGGTCATGGAGATAAATTTGACTTTTAGCAAAACATTGGTTTACGGAATACAAAGAAAATCGGGTTATTACAGACAAAAGTATTGTGATAATTATTAGATATTAATTTATGCAAAAAATGGGCTTATTAAATGTTTTAAATTTACCTAGTTTATTATCTATTTCTTATTTTCTATGATTTCTAGCTCCAAACAACCTTCTTTAACGACATATAGCCTAGTAGGCTATACAAAAGATTTTTCTTCTAATTCTGACATTATCGGGCGACATTCATCTTTCTATTTACATATCTTTTTATATATTTATCTATTTATTAGTTTATCTATTTAACATTACTTGTCTTTTTCGATACAGGCTTTTTTATTATATCATATAAATGTTTATATTATTATTATATATGTTATATTATTATATATTATGTTATTATATTAATCATCAATTTATTATCTGTATAAAATCTGTTAATCAATGCATCGATTTCGCGATAAATAAATAAATAGCGGTTAGATAGATAGATTGATAAATACATAAATCTATTCGTCAACTTATATATTTAACTTGATATCTCTTTATTAACTAAACTTTTGATATCTCCTCCTCCTTTCTGTCAAGTCTATATTATGTCTAAATCTAAACTTAGCCAATAAAACTTTTTGTCAAGACAAATATCCCCGTTTCGCTGGAGCTGTTCAAGAACTAGTAATTCAGAGACCTTCAGCCCCACCTGGGGAGTCACCTGGGGTGTTTGCCCATCCCACATTTCTAGCCGCCCTGTGGCGGTCATAACCTAGACATTGAAGCAATGCGAAGCAGAAACCCAGGGTTTGAACAAATGTTTTTAAAAAGCGTTTGGTGCGTATGTGTGTCGCCTAATTAGTTTTAAAATATGTTTAACCTTTGAACTTTACCAGGACTGGCCAGGTCTAAATGTTGGCGATTGTTAAGGTAAATATAACGGGGGCTCTTGGTGATAATGTAAAATGGGGATGGTTGGAATGTAAGGCGGACTTAAACATTGCTTTATATACAAACTATACATCCATCTTACTATAGATATATCTATCTATCTATCTATCTATCTATCCATCCATCTATCTATCTATCTATCTATCTATCTATCTATCTATCTATCTATATATCTATCTATCCATTTGGTCCGACGGAATAACTTTTTTTTCTTATTGTAATTATGTAATATGTCACACACAAAATATTGTTCATTGTTGTTTTTACTTACTTATGCTATACTATATACATAGGGGACATAGGCCGCCAACAAGAGTCCTCCAGGTATCCCGATCCTGTGCCGATTTCTCTATCTGAACCCCAGTTAAGCCCTAGCTTTTTAGCATCAGTTTCCATATCGCGTGTCCATGTGTTTCTCGGCCGATCTCTTTTCCTTGTGCCTTGGGGGTTCCAAGTGAGCGCTTGTAAAGTGACTGTATGCCAGTTGTTGTCTACTAATTTGTCTACTCAAAATAAATCCCCCCAAAAAATGTTTGTTTATAATTATTAAAAGAAAACTCGTGGTCACGTATGGCCTACTTATTTCAACTGTTTACTTTGGGCTATAGGCTAATAAGAATGAAGGGTCGAAGGCATGTAAGTATTTTTGTTTTGTTTTGTTTACCTTAGCTTCTTAATTTTCATAAGAGTTGTAGGCCTGTAAGGCGTGTATAGGCCCGTAAGGCGTGTGTAGGCCCGTAAGGCGTGTGTAGGCCCGTAAGGCGTGTGTAGGCCCGTAAGGCGTGTGTAGGCCCGTAAGGCGTGTGTAGGCCCGTAAGGCGTGTGTAGGCCCGTAAGGCGTGTGTAGGCCCGTAAGGCGTGTGTAGGCCCGTAAGGCGTGTGTAGGCCCGTAAGGCGTGTGTAGGCCCGTAAGGCGTGTGTAGGCCCGTAAGGCGTGTGTAGGCCCGTAAGGCGTGTGTAGGCCTGTAAGGCGTGTGTAGGCCTGTGAATTAACAACTGCCTTGTAAGCGTAACACCCAGTCCAAAGTTTCCTTTAAATAGGCCTATTGGTTATTATTCGGGTCTCTTTGGTCTGAACACAATATAGTGAAAAAAGGAATAACTCAGAAGAACATGGAAAAAAACAACTTCGTATGCTTTCTTTCTTTCCAGAGAAGGTGCTCAATGCATGGAATGGGTTATCTGAATAAGTCAGGAAAGTTAACTACATGGCATGGTTTATATAAAAATACAAGGTTGGACTAAAAATATTTAAAAAAAGAGAAAAAATAATATTTAAAAAACGGAGTGATTATACGGCGGATCCGCCGTATAACGCTGAGCGTTATTCGGCGGATTTTTGCGTGAACTCCTGACCTATATTATACATAATTGTTTTTCTGGTCTTATATGCTTAATTACTATTTTTTCGTACTATTTAGAACAAGGTTTGTTGGCCCAATGGTTAGTAGCTTGCGCTGTCAACAGGGGTGACGCAGGTTCAAATCCAGTCAGCTCCGCCAATTTTTTTTTTAGTATTATAAGAAATACACCGTAATCACTCCGTTCAATTATAGTAAAACGATAAATATTTTTTAGTTAAATTCGTGATTTTTTTGTAAGTAACCATTTGTCATTGTTTATAATTAATTCAAACATAAAGATTACCCTATTACTATGGCCTATGTCACTTAATCACAATTAGAAATTGATTTTACGGTTAGGCCCGGTTAGGGTTAGGACTTAGCTAGGAATATGATCCTAATTAAAAGCCTATAGAGTCACTATAGACTATAGAATAGAATATAAAGTTTTAAGTCATAAGTATAGCCTAACTCTCACAATTTTTCGTAAATTCGGTATTATACACTTTCGGCTGTTTGAATAACGCTTCCCAAAAATTAGTGCTTCGCGTTGTAGGCAGTGGAAAAGATCCTGTATAATATAGGTCACGAGTTCACGCAAAAATCCGCCGTATAACGCTGGGCGTTATACGGCGGATCCGCCTTATAACGCCTCCCTTTAAAAAATTTGAAATCATGTGTGTTAAGATATCGGACAAGAATGGTCTAGTATAGGGGTCGGCAAAATACGGCACGCATGCACGCCGAAGGATGTTCAATGGCACGCGGAAGAGGCTCAAAATAGTCTGTTCAAGTATCTACTACAAGACATTTAGTGCCCAGCAGGTTGTCTTTTAGACTGTTTGCACGCTGCATGAATTAGACCTTCTACTTTGGCGCACTGTTATCAAAAGGTTGCCGACCCCTGGCTAGTAGCAGCGGCACGTTCGGCTTGCTGGGGTGTTCGAATCCTCTTCCGAAAAAAAACAATTTCAATGTGTTTGGAGGGTGTCCGCGTGTTCACCTAGTTCTAATGGGTGCCAAACACTTGTCGCGGCAGGCGGGCATTGTGTTGGCCACACAGTCACCGTGTGGACCATGGCTACGGAGACTTGAGGACGCTTCTCCGCTAGCCCACATGGTTTTAATGAGCTACTTTACTTTTACTTTTAATACGATCTTTCTAACAGCACACTATATTAGCCCAATATAGGGCCAACTTTGGGCCAAGATTTAAATATTACTTACATCAATATAGTTTGATGTTAGTCGCCACCAAAAGGTTACAGTCCAGCCGCCTGATAATTCGCCAACTGACCACACACGACTGTATCTAAAGTTTCTCACTTGAGTCATTTGACCGACGCCCAGAATTTCTCCACAAGAAGCTAAGGGGATGTTAAGAGTTAATGTATTATCCGAATTTAATAATTCTACGTGAGCAGACGTTATGGACAAGAATATCCCGATGGTCTCAATTACTCAATTGTATAAATTTTTTTTTGTTAACTTGTCATTTTTGTTGTTTTGTTGTTGTTTTTTATTTGCGACGTACGCAGCTGGTAACAAAACGTAAACAAAAGATAAGAGTTATGTGCCCCTGGCAAGGAGTGACTTAGGTACGTACTTAAAAGAGCGACTTGCCCTTTCTCGGCTTGTCGTACGAACAAATTGCTGACAAGCCTGAACTGCGTGAAATTACAAGACAGGACGCGAAAACAACACACACAAAAAATATTCGCTACAGTAGTCTACTTAAGGGTATATTAGGAGTAGACTGTAATAGGTGAAATTGTGAGAGAGAAGGAGCGATAGAGAGAAAGAGAGAGAGAGAGAGAGAGAGAGAGAGAGAAAGATAACGTGAAATGGTGGAGGGAGGCTGTGATTAGAGATCATATTTTGAAAAAAAATTATTATTTAGATCTAGTTGTTTAGCAACTTTTTTTTGTACTGTCAGGGGAGGTAATTTAAAAAAAAAGAAAACAAAATTAATCAAAAGTTATCGTTACTTGCTCTGCCTCTATTCTATTGATCAAATATATGTAGCCTATAGCTTTTTTAGCGGATTCTATTTAAGTGTATATAGTCTAGGTTAAATAAGGTAAACTTGCATACGGTAATATTTTTTTCTATTTAAAAAAAAATGTCTGACGACTTAACGGATTATTTTTTTTGTTATGTTTTGTTTTTCAATTGTTTTTGTTTTTATTTTGGTCAAGCAAAAACTTTGCCACATACTAGGAAATCCAAATCGCACTAAGGAAAGCGCGTTTAATAAATAGATATTATGTATGAAGTGTGTACACTATTCTGATTTTATGTGAACAAATGAAGGGTCTGGCAGCCTTTTGATTATATAGTGTGACAAAGTAAGATTTCCGGTTTTACTGCGCCACCAGTCAACGAGAACTCAATATCCTCCTTTTTTTTTTAGGGCGGCGAGAAGAGAAGAGGGGGGTCGGGGCGACGGGTCTCCTGGAATGTTGAGGATCGTAAATGGCACGCGGAAGACCTTCAAAAAATGGCAATTAAAGTCTTATCTACAAGAAATTGAGTGCTAGAACAGGATACATTTGAGGCTTTTGGCACGCTGAATCAATTAGAAATCTTACTTGGGCACATTATTATTAAAAGGTTGCCGACTCCTGTTCTATATCACTGGTTGGCACGCGTGTGGTAGATTAGAGCCGCATTCCGTTGTTGTTTTTACTTTCTATGGTATAGAAAAAGCCAACGACGTTTAAAGACGTTCCTTCTAGATAGAAGGATAATTACGTCCATTAGGGCGACAGGGATTGGTCGGCGGTAGGGGTAAAACCCGGGCCGTTTCGTTGACAATCCTGTGAACTAGA